>JAIRCJ010000061.1:1800000-2032949 GCA_020883675.1 Bruguiera gymnorhiza | reverse complement strand
CAATTCTTCTTCTGTTGTAGAAAAACTCTGTAACCTTTTGTCTTTGCTGAGTATCCACAAAGATGCCTTCATCTGACCTAGCATGGAATTTTCCCAAGTTTTGCTCCTTGTTCTTCACAAAACATGGGCTGCCAAGATTCTAAGATACTTGCTGTTGTCTTCTTCCCACTCATAGACTCTATGGAGTCTATCAGTATTGGGCTTAGTGAAACTCTAGTTCATAGGTGCACGGCTGTAAATGTTGCTTCTGTCCAAAATCTTGTGTGAAGCTTGGATTCCAGCAGTAGAGTTCTTGCCATTTCAACACAGCTCTATTTTTCCTCTCTAACACCCCGTTCTGTTGAGGAGTTCTGCTGCTGCCATCTGATGGTGAATTCCATGCTTCTCAAGGTAATCTCAAAGCTCCATTTGTGAATTCAGTGCCTTGTATCTGACTCAATACTTGATCTTCTTTCCACTCTCATTTTCAGCCAATCTTCTGTATCTCTTGAAGCATTTCAAAACTTCTGACTTATGTGTGAGGTGCATGATGCAGTCCCTTCTAAGAATAATCATCAACAAACAAGATGAAGTACCTCTCACCATTCAACCCTTTTTGTTCTCATCGGCCCCACCAAATCAGTATGCACAATGTCAAGCACTGCTTTAGAACTGACCTCTTTGGTCTTATACTGCTTTCTGACCTGTTTTCCTTTAAGAGCATGCTGAGCAGACATACTCCCTCTCTCTCTTAAGGTCTGGAATGTCTCTGATTGCATGAGTAGTGGTCAGCTTCCTCATGTTCTTCTGTGGTTAAGTGTCCCAGCCTCCGATGCCAGAGTTGATTTTCTTCTTCTTTTTGTAAGTAAACAGCTTGTTGTCTTGTCCTCATCAATTACATATAAATTTCCAGCTATTCTTTTCCCAGCTGCAACAGTATTGCCTTCTTTACTCTTTACTTGGCAACCTGTTTTTGTGAATATCACTTTATGGTCTTCATTGCATAGTTGGCTGACAGATGCTAGATTATATCTGAGTCTTTCAACATGCAGAACATCTTTCAGCTTTCCTTTTCCAATATTTACTGACCCTTGACCACTGATGTTGAGTGAATCATCATTGCCAAACTTGACTCTGCCTTCTCTTGACTTGTTTAGCTTTGACAATTTACTCTTGTCTCCCGTCATGTGTGAAGTGCATCCACTGTCAAGGATCCACTGCTTATCCTTGTAGTCAGCTTTGAGTGCAATTTCAGCTATATTAGCCACCTCCCTTTTAGCTTTATATTCCTTCTTTTGAATTGGCTGGAAGATAGCTTTCTCCTTTTTCTCAGCTTTGACTACACCGCTTGTTTCACTATGCCATTGAGTGCCTTCTCTTGCTCAGGGAGAAGTGTCATGCATCTCTTGGCATTATGGTCATCCTGCCCACACCTTTCACACTGTTCCAAGTCTCCCAATATAGCAAACTTGTTCTTTGAAACCACTGGTTTGGGCTTCCACCAACAATCCTTGTTAGTGTGTCCTTGCTTTTTACAGTATGTGCAAGAACTCACGACAGGTGTTCTCCTCTGAATTTTGTATTGTCTCCCCCTGTATACAGCATCATATCTTCTCAAGTTGGAGACATATACTGGCCTTCTCCACCAGCAGTTACTTGCCTTATGACCCCAAACTCCACAATAAAGACAGTGACCTTGAAACTGCCTCTTCTTGGGTCTAATCACAGCTTGTTTTCTTTTGTTCATTACTTGCTGTGTAGGCAACGTGGCTGGCTTCTTTGCTTGTGTGGCTTTCATTTCAGCTACCTTTTTCTCCTTCTTCTGTTCAGCCATAGCCCTTTGCTGGCTGATCTTCTTTTCTTCATTTTTGTTTGCCACCCTAGGTTGCTTCTTCAAATCCTCTTTATTCTCAGCTATCTTCTCCTGAGTCACAACCTTCTCTTTCAACTTCTGTGGCACATTCTTATTATCTTTAGGCAATGCAGCCTCAGATTGCTGCACTTTCTCTTCATTCTTCTTTTCTCTTGCAGAACTTGTTTCTCCTATCATTTCAAGCTTCTGCACGTTCTCTTCACTCCTTTTGAGTTGTTGCTGAAGTCTCAGCAACTCTATCTCCATTTCTTCAATTGTTGAAGTCCTTGAGCCAAGCTCCATAGTAAGGTCTTCACATATTTTGATATGTTCTTCAAATCTTCTCTTCAAGTCAATATGTTCAGCCCTTATTTCATCCTTTTGACTTTCAGCTTCCTCAGACTTTGCTTCAACTTGTTTTATGTGGGCCTCTAACCTTCTTATGGTTCTGCCCCTTCTGATTATCTCCTTTGAAGCTGCTTCCAACTCAGCTTCAAAATCTGGTTCTTCTTCATCAACCTCCTCTTCCTCTTCAGAGGTTGAACTACCACCTTGAGTTGATGCCATAAAGGCATGCTCATCTGATGAGTCTACATCTTCCTCCTCATCGGCTTCTTTTGTCTAGCTCACATAACTCTTGAATGAGCCTCTCTTCTTCTTCTGTGGGCTAGCAGTCTTCTTGCTGGACTTCCTTGACTTGAATGATGGTCTTCTCCATTTTGAATTCTGCTCATCATCACCATCCTCATCTTCATCATCAAGTTTCACTTTGCACTGAGAAGCAAAGTGTCCAGTCTGTCCACAACGATAACATCTCAAGGACAACTGTCCTTTTCCCTTCTTAGACCCCCTTTTGAATTTCCTTGTGAAGTATGCCAACACTTCACCTTCACTTTCTTCCTCATCATCATCATCATCCTCGCTGGATGATTCTTCCTCTTCTTTTATCTTCAAGTGTTTCATAGCTTTGAAAGCTGCCTCCTTTGATACCTTTGACGTTGAGGAGCTCTCAGTTGACTTTATTCTCATCTCATATGCAATGAGATTGCATTGGAGATCATGCAGAGACATGGAATTGAGATCTCTACTCTCCTCTATGGCTGCCACCTTTGAGGCAAACCTCTCAGGCAGAATTCTCAGAATTTTCTTCACAATAGATGAGTCCTTCTTGTTCTTCCCATGACTTCTAAGATCGTTTACAGCATCAATAACCCTGGTGAAGAACTCTTGGACTGTATCATTTTTCTGCATTCTGAGAGATTCATATCTCTCCTTGAAAACTTGAAGCTTGGCCTCCTTCATTCTGCCATCACCTTCATAGACTTTCTGCAATCTGTCCCATATCTCCTTGGCAGATTTGCAGTCCATAACTTTAGCATATTCAGCATCTGTCAATGCTGAAATGATGACATTTGAGGCCTTCCCATTTATCTCAAACTGTCTTAATTCCTCTGGGGTTGGATCTTTACCTTCTTCTGGAGGCTCAAAACCCTCCTGTACAGATTTCACCACGTTCATGCCCATGGTTGCAAATACCACCTGCATTCTCGCTCTCCACATATGGTAGTTGGTTCCGTTGAAGATTGGAACCTTCTTGCTGTAAGTAGTGCTGGTGTTGGTACCGGCGTCCATTTCTCAGTATGCTAAACAAGTTAAAACTTCTGGAGCTCTTCAAACTAGTACACCAAGCTGTTAAGCTTTATCCTGGTGAACCTGTGCTCTGATACCAATTGAAGTTCCCAACTTCACCCTAGGATCTACTAGTTTGTGATACTGAGAGGGGGGGTGAATCAGTATCACCACAATTCACAATTCGCAGGAAAGTGAACAACTTCAATCTCTTCTTAAAAGCGAACTCTTTCTCAGATTTGACTAAGGTAGATCTATTGCTACCTACTAATCACAATAGTCCCCAAAGTCACCTTTCAGACACCTTGCCTAATAGACAATTCGGATGTTCTTGTTTAGGTCTTCGTTAGGTTATGGGTTGGCTGATACTTTAGCTGCGTTCACAACTCAATTCAAAACACAGAACGTAAAGCAAATTAAGGACACACGAGATTTACGTGGTTCCGTCAACGTGACGTACATCCACGGTGGTAGGAACTCTCCCTTACCGAGACTATCCACTATACTTGAGAATTCCAGTTACAATGGATGTCTTAATCTTCTGCTCCTTTCACTATTGCAATTACTAAGCAAGTACAATACAAAGAGTGTCACTTACTGTGTCTACCCTTCGTCTAGCTTGTCTTGCCTCTGTTGAATTGAAAGGCTGCTCCACTGCCGCTTAGAAGTTCACCGCAACGCTCTCTAACCTCTCTTGAAGAAATCTAGAAATACGTTGAGTTCTTTCCGATGCTTCGCCAAATTCCTTCTCTAGGTTGTCTCACACAGCTCCTGCTTTCACCGTCTCAAGGTTTCACAGCTTGCACTCAAGCTTCTGGTCTGCCGTTTCACGTCTCACGGCCTGCCCCACGCTTCTGATCAGTCACGCCGTTGCACGTTCTGGTCTCACACTCCTGGTCTGCTGTTTCACGTCTCTTGGCCTGCCTTACACTACTGGTTTTTCTGGTTCACGTCTCTTGCCCTGCCTCACGCTTCTAGTCTGCTGTCTTCTCTTCCGGGTGGTCTCACGGATACCAGGTCTGCTGTCTTCTCTTCCGGGTGGTCTGTTTCTTATTTCTCCTCTTGCTGGTTGTGCGTTTCTGGTTTGGTTGCAGGATGTGTTTCTGGTTTGCTTGCAGGAGGCGTTTCTGGTTTGCCTGCAGGATGTATTTCTGGTTTGCTTGCAGGACGTGTTTCTGGTTTGCTTGCAGGAGGCGTTTCTGGTTTGCTTGCAGGAGGTTGCACGTTCTGGTTTGCTCTCCCAGTGGTGACGTTTCTGGTTTGCTCTCCTGGTGGTGTTGTTTCTGATCTCTTGCCGTTCTGCTCTCTCTTCCTTTTGGCCGGTTGCTGTAGGGTTGCTGTTTATTCAATTGTGTTGGCCCTCTGCCCTAGTTTTGTCTTCCAAGGCCTTTATATACTCTCTTCCATGAAACCCTAATAGGGCTTACATGGTGGATTTACGTTCTTGCCCTTACACAGCAGATTTACTTTCTTGCCCTTCAATGTAGCTTTACTTTCTTGCCCTTCCATGTGGCTTTACTTTCTTGCCCTTCAATGTGGCTTTACTTTCTTGCCCTTCCATGTGGCTTTACTTTCTTGCACACTTAACCCTAGTTGACAACAATTACAACCCATACAAGGCTGTGGGAACAACAATCTCCCCCTTTGTAATTGTTGGCAACACTCATAACAAAAGTCATTATGCAGCAGTCCTTCATAATCTTCTTAGAGTAATAATCCAGAAGTAGATGGATTACAACTCCCCCTAAATATGCACTCCCCCTTCCTTAACAGCTCCCCCTGCACTGTTGCTTCTCTCCCCCTTTGCCAATCAATTACAAATCTAAAAAACTCGCAAAGTAGAGATGGAGGATTCACCTGATTTTCAGGCTTGAGGAGGCATTCGCACAGACAGACTCATTCTGTGCTTTTCAAACAGCTCTGTGGACAGAGATTTAGTTAGATCTTGTGAAGCCTCTTCAATAGATTTAGGTTCAACTTGTGAGAGTAAAGCAATAGCTCCCACAATTCTTCTTCTTGTTGTAACTCCTGCTGATGGGTCACCTATGATCTGATTTTCTTGATGAGCACTGGTCCATGTCTTCTTTGTCTTTCTTTCTTGCACAGTCTTAGTTGCAAGAGAATCTCCTTCTTCATCTTCAGACTCACTCTTCTCTGAGTCTGAACTTACTTCTTTTCCCACTTCTTCATGTTGGTCAGATTCTTCATCTATCTTGAAGTCATCTTCTTCACTATCCTCAGCTTCTCCATTATGCGTTGTTTTCCAGTTTTCATCTATTCTCACATTGACCACTTTTCCCAGTTTATGTAGAAAAACTCTGTAACCTTTTGTCTTTGCTGAGTATCCCACAAAGATGCCTTCATCTGACCTAGCATGGAATTTTCCCAAGTTTTGCTCCTTGTTCTTCACAAAACATGGGCTGCCAAAGATTCTAAGATACTTGGCTGTTGTCTTCTTCCCACTCCATAGCTCATATGGAGTCTTATCAGTATTGGGCCTTAGTGAAACTCTGTTCAATAGGTGCACGGCTGTAAATGTTGCTTCTGTCCAAAATCTTGTGTGAAGCTTGGATTCCAGCAGTAGAGTTCTTGCCATTTCAACCACAGCTCTATTTTTCCTCTCTACCACCCCGTTCTGTTGAGGAGTTCTTGCTGCTGCCATCTGATGGTGAATTCCATGCTTCTCAAGGTAATCTTCAAAAGCTCCATTTGTGAATTCAGTGCCTTGATCTGACCTCAATACTTTGATCTTCTTTCCACTCTCATTTTCAGCCAATCTTCTGTATCTCTTGAAGCATTTCAAAACTTCTGACTTATGTGTGAGGTGCATGATGCAAGTCCTTCTAGAATAATCATCAACAAACAAGATGAAGTACCTCTCACCATTCAACCCTTTTGTTCTCATCGGCCCACACAAATCAGTATGCACAATGTCAAGCACTGCTTTAGAACTGACCTCTTTGGTCTTATACTACTTTCTGACCTGTTTTCCTTTAGAGCATGCTGAGCAGACATACTCCCTCTCTCTCTTAAGGTCTGGAATGTCTCTGATTGCATGAGTAGTGGTCAGCTTCCTCATGTTCTTCTGTGTTAAGTGTCCCAGCCTCCGATGCCAGAGTTGATTTTCTTCTTCTTTTGTAAGTAAACAGCTGTTTGTCTTGTCCTCATCAATTACATATAAATTTCCAGCTATTCTTTTCCCAGCTGCAACAGTATTGCCTTCTTTACTCTTTACTTGGCAACCTGTTTTTGTGAATATCACTTTATGGTCTTCATTGCATAGTTGGCTGACAGATGCTAGATTATATCTGAGTCTTTCAACATGCAGAACATCTTTCAGCTTTCCTTTTCCAATATTTACTGACCCTTGACCACTGATGTTGAGTGAATCATCATTGCCAAACTTGACTCTGCCTTCTCTTGACTTGTTTAGCTTTGACAATTTACTCTTGTCTCCCGTCATGTGTGAAGTGCATCCACTGTCAAGGATCCACTGCTTATCCTTGTAGTCAGCTTTGAGTGCAATTTCAGCTATATTAGCCACCTCCCTTTTAGCTTTATATTCCTTCTTTTGAATTGGCTGGAAGATAGCTTTCTCCTTTTTCTCAGCTTTGACTACACCGCTTGTTTTCACTATGCCATTGAGTGCCTTCTCTTGCTCAGGGAGAAGTGTCATGCATCTCTTGGCATTATGGTCATCCTGCCCACACCTTTCACACTGTTCCAAGTCTCCCAATATAGCAAACTTGTTCTTTGAAACCACTGGTTTGGGCTTCCACCAACAATCCTTGTCAGTGTGTCCTTGCTTTTTACAGTATGTGCAAGAACTCACGACAGGTGTTCTCCTCTGAATTTTGTATTGTCTCCCCCTGTATACAGCATCATATCTTCTCAAGTTGGAGACATATACTGGCCTTCTCCACCAGCAGTTACTTGCCTTATGACCCCAAACTCCACAATAAAGACAGTGACCTTGAAACTGCCTCTTCTTGGGTCTAATCACAGCTTGTTTTCTTTTGTTCATTACTTGCTGTGTAGGCAACGTGGCTGGCTTCTTTGCTTGTGTGGCTTTCATTTCAGCTACCTTTTTCTCCTTCTTCTGTTCAGCCATAGCCCTTTGCTGGCTGATCTTCTTTTCTTCATTTTTGTTTGCCACCCTAGGTTGCTTCTTCAAATCCTCTTTATTCTCAGCTATCTTCTCCTGAGTCACAACCTTCTCTTTCAACTTCTGTGGCACATTCTTATTATCTTTAGGCAATGCAGCCTCAGATTGCTGCACTTTCTCTTCATTCTTCTTTTCTCTTGCAGAACTTGTTTCTCCTATCATTTCAAGCTTCTGCACGTTCTCTTCACTCCTTTTGAGTTGTTGCTGAAGTCTCAGCAACTCTATCTCCATTTCTTCAATTGTTGAAGTCCTTGAGCCAAGCTCCATAGTAAGGTCTTCACATATTTTGATATGTTCTTCAAATCTTCTCTTCAAGTCAATATGTTCAGCCCTTATTTCATCCTTTTGACTTTCAGCTTCCTCAGACTTTGCTTCAACTTGTTTTATGTGGGCCTCTAACCTTCTTATGGTTCTGCCCCTTCTGATTATCTCCTTTGAAGCTGCTTCCAACTCAGCTTCAAAATCTGGTTCTTCTTCATCAACCTCCTCTTCCTCTTCAGAGGTTGAACTACCACCTTGAGTTGATGCCATAAAGGCATGCTCATCTGATGAGTCTACATCTTCCTCCTCATCGGCTTCTTTTGTCTAGCTCACATAACTCTTGAATGAGCCTCTCTTCTTCTTCTGTGGGCTAGCAGTCTTCTTGCTGGACTTCCTTGACTTGAATGATGGTCTTCTCCATTTTGAATTCTGCTCATCATCACCATCCTCATCTTCATCATCAAGTTTCACTTTGCACTGAGAAGCAAAGTGTCCAGTCTGTCCACAACGATAACATCTCAAGGACAACTGTCCTTTTCCCTTCTTAGACCCCCTTTTGAATTTCCTTGTGAAGTATGCCAACACTTCACCTTCACTTTCTTCCTCATCATCATCATCATCCTCGCTGGATGATTCTTCCTCTTCTTTTATCTTCAAGTGTTTCATAGCTTTGAAAGCTGCCTCCTTTGATACCTTTGACGTTGAGGAGCTCTCAGTTGACTTTATTCTCATCTCATATGCAATGAGATTGCATTGGAGATCATGCAGAGACATGGAATTGAGATCTCTACTCTCCTCTATGGCTGCCACCTTTGAGGCAAACCTCTCAGGCAGAATTCTCAGAATTTTCTTCACAATAGATGAGTCCTTCTTGTTCTTCCCATGACTTCTAAGATCGTTTACAGCATCAATAACCCTGGTGAAGAACTCTTGGACTGTATCATTTTTCTGCATTCTGAGAGATTCATATCTCTCCTTGAAAACTTGAAGCTTGGCCTCCTTCATTCTGCCATCACCTTCATAGACTTTCTGCAATCTGTCCCATATCTTCTTGGCAGATTTGCAGTCCATAACTTTAGCATATTCAGCATCTGTCAATGCTGAAATGATGACATTTGAGGCCTTCCCATTTATCTCAAACTGTCTTAATTCCTCTGGGGTTGGATCTTTACCTTCTTCTGGAGGCTCAAAACCCTCCTGTACAGATTTCACCACGTTCATGCCCATGGTTGCAAATACCACCTGCATTCTCGCTCTCCACATATGGTAGTTGGTTCCGTTGAAGATTGGAACCTTCTTGCTGTAAGTAGTGCTGGTGTTGGTACCGGCGTCCATTTCTCAGTATGCTAAACAAGTTAAAACTTCTGGAGCTCTTCAAACTAGTACACCAAGCTGTTAAGCTTTATCCTGGTGAACCTGTGCTCTGATACCAATTGAAGTTCCCAACTTCACCCTAGGATCTACTAGTTTGTGATACTGAGAGGGGGGGTGAATCAGTATCACCACAATTCACAATTCGCAGGAAAGTGAACAACTTCAATCTCTTCTTAAAAGCGAACTCTTTCTCAGATTTGACTAAGGTAGATCTATTGCTACCTACTAATCACAATAGTCCCCAAAGTCACCTTTCAGACACCTTGCCTAATAGACAATTCGGATGTTCTTGTTTAGGTCTTCGTTAGGTTATGGGTTGGCTGATACTTTAGCTGCGTTCACAACTCAATTCAAAACACAGAACGTAAAGCAAATTAAGGACACACGAGATTTACGTGGTTCCGTCAACGTGACGTACATCCACGGTGGTAGGAACTCTCCCTTACCGAGACTATCCACTATACTTGAGAATTCCAGTTACAATGGATGTCTTAATCTTCTGCTCCTTTCACTATTGCAATTACTAAGCAAGTACAATACAAAGAGTGTCACTTACTGTGTCTACCCTTCGTCTAGCTTGTCTTGCCTCTGTTGAATTGAAAGGCTGCTCCACTGCCGCTTAGAAGTTCACCGCAACGCTCTCTAACCTCTCTTGAAGAAATCTAGAAATACGTTGAGTTCTTTCCGATGCTTCGCCAAATTCCTTCTCTAGGTTGTCTCACACAGCTCCTGCTTTCACCGTCTCAAGGTTTCACAGCTTGCACTCAAGCTTCTGGTCTGCCGTTTCACGTCTCACGGCCTGCCCCACGCTTCTGATCAGTCACGCCGTTGCACGTTCTGGTCTCACACTCCTGGTCTGCTGTTTCACGTCTCTTGGCCTGCCTTACACTACTGGTTTTTCTGGTTCACGTCTCTTGCCCTGCCTCACGCTTCTAGTCTGCTGTCTTCTCTTCCGGGTGGTCTCACGGATACCAGGTCTGCTGTCTTCTCTTCCGGGTGGTCTGTTTCTTATTTCTCCTCTTGCTGGTTGTGCGTTTCTGGTTTGGTTGCAGGATGTGTTTCTGGTTTGCTTGCAGGAGGCGTTTCTGGTTTGCCTGCAGGATGTATTTCTGGTTTGCTTGCAGGACGTGTTTCTGGTTTGCTTGCAGGAGGCGTTTCTGGTTTGCTTGCAGGAGGTTGCACGTTCTGGTTTGCTCTCCCAGTGGTGACGTTTCTGGTTTGCTCTCCTGGTGGTGTTGTTTCTGATCTCTTGCCGTTCTGCTCTCTCTTCCTTTTGGCCGGTTGCTGTAGGGTTGCTGTTTATTCAATTGTGTTGGCCCTCTGCCCTAGTTTTGTCTTCCAAGGCCTTTATATACTCTCTTCCATGAAACCCTAATAGGGCTTACATGGTGGATTTACGTTCTTGCCCTTACACAGCAGATTTACTTTCTTGCCCTTCAATGTAGCTTTACTTTCTTGCCCTTCCATGTGGCTTTACTTTCTTGCCCTTCAATGTGGCTTTACTTTCTTGCCCTTCCATGTGGCTTTACTTTCTTGCACACTTAACCCTAGTTGACAACAATTACAACCCATACAAGGCTGTGGGAACAACAACATCTATACTCTCTTGGGACAAGGAATCTGTTGAATTGCATTAAACAATGAGTCTTTGATGATTTCTAGGATTTCTCACCAGTATTTGCTATGTTATTATTGAATAATGAGGCTATCATTTCATTTTTCCTAACAATGCTCCACTTTTCATTGTAATAACTCAGTCACAATTAAAGATGTTCAAAGTAGCTTGTATGACTACAACAGGCATTATATTCGTGGCAACCACCATGTTTACACTTTATTAGAACTAGGAATCCATTGAATTTTATTAATCAAGAACTCTTTGATGATCACTAGTATTTCCTACAAGCATTTGCTACTTTATTACTGAATAATGAGGTCGTGTCTTCATTTCTTCCTAACAATGCTTCACTTTTCATTGTAATGTTTCATTTACAATAAAAGATCTTGAAAATAGCTTGTATGACCACATCATACACTATATTCATTGCAACAACCAGATCCATACCCTTTTGCGACTCAGAATATGTTGAATTGCATTTGTCTTTGATGATTTCAAGAATTTCTTACAATTATTTGATACTTAATTACTAAAAAATGTGACTGTCTCTTCATTTCCTCCAAACAAGGCTTCATTTTTCGTTGTGATAACACATTCACAATTAAAGATCTTCAAAATAGCTTTTGATGACCACAACAAGCACTATATTCATGGCAACAACCACATCTACACTCTATTGGGACTAGGAATCCATTGAATTTCATTAATGAAGAACCTTTTGATGATGGCTAGCATTTCTTACAAGTATTTACTACTTTATTTCTTAATAATGAGGTCATCTCTTCATTCCCTCCTACCAATGCTCCACTTTTCACTGTAATAACTCATTTACAATAAAAGATCTTGAAAATAGCTTGTATGACCAAATCATGTACTATATTCATTGCAACAACCAGATTGATACTCTCTTGCGACTCGAAATCTGTTGAATTGTAGTAAACAAAGAGTCTTTGATGATTTCTAGAATTTCTCACAAGTATTTGATACTTAATAACTAAAAAATCAGACTGTCTCTTCATTTCCTCCAAACAAGGCTCCACTTTTCGTTGTGATAACTCATTCACACTAAAAGATCTTAAAAATAGCTTGTATGACCACAACAGGCACAATATTCATCGCAAAAACCACATCTACACTCTATTGGGACTAGGAATCCTTTGAATTTCATTTATCAAGAACTCTTTGATGATGACTAGCATTTCCTACAAGTATTTGCTACTTTTTTACTGAATAATAAGGCCATTTCTTCATTTCTTCCTAACAAGCCTTCAATTTTCATTTTATTAACCCATTCACACTTAAAGATCTTGAAAATCACTTATATGACCAGATCATGTACTATATTCATTGCAACAACCGCCTCTATCCTCTCTTGGAACTAGAAATTTATTGAATTGCATTGAACAAAGAGTCTTTGATGATGAGCATTTCTCACAAGTGTTTGCTACGTTATTATTGAATAATGAGGCTGTCACTTCATTTCTTCCTAACAATGCTCCACTTTTCGTCGTAATAACTTAGTCACAATTAAAGATCTTGAAAGTAGCCTGTATGACCACATCATGCACTATATTCATTGCAATAACTAGATCCATACTCTCTTGCGACTTGGAATCTGTTGAATTGCATTAAACAAAGAGTCTTTGATGATTTCTAGAATTTCTCACAAGTATTTCATACTTAATTACTGAAAAATCAGACCGTCTCTTCATTTCCTCCAAACAAGACTCCACTTTTCAGTGTGATAACTCATTGACACTAAAAGATCTTGAAAATAGCTTCTATGACCGCAACAAGCACTATATTTGTGGAAACAACCACATCTATAGTCTATTGGGACTAGCAATCCATCGAATTTCATTAATCAAGAACGCTTTGATGATGACTAGCATTCTCTACAAGTATTTGCTACTTTATTACTGAATAATGAGGTCGTCTCTTTTTTTTTCCTAACAATGCTCCACTTTTCATTGTAATAACTCATTCACAATTAAAGAACTTGAGAATAGCTTGTATGAGCACATCATCCACTATATTCATTGCAACAACCACATCTATGCTCTCTTGGGACTAGCAATCTATTGAATTGCATTAAACAAAGAGTGTTTGATGATTTCTAGCATTTCTCACAAGTGTTTGTGATATCATTATAGAATAATGAGGCTGTGTCTTCATTTTTTTCCTAACAATGCTCCATTTTTCATTCTAATAACTCAATCACACATAAAGATCTTCAAAATAGCTTGTATGACCCCAACAAGCACTAGATTCATGGCAACAGGCACTAGATTCATGACAACAATCACATCTATACTCTATGGGGACAAGGAATCCATTGAATTTCATTAATCAAGAACTCATTGATGCTAACTAGCATTTGCTACAAGTATTTGCTACTTTTTACTGAATAATGAGGCTGTCTCTTCATTTCCTCCAAACAATGCTCCACTTTTCGTTGTAATAACTCATTTACAATAAAAGATCCTAAAAATAGCTTGTATGACACATCATGCACTATATTCATTGCAACAACCACATCCATACTCTCTTAGAAGGAATCTATTGAATTGCATTAAACAAAGAGTTTTTGATGATTTCTAGCATTTCTCAGAAGTGTTTGCTATGTTATTACTTAATAATGAGGCCGTCTCTTCATTTCTTCCTAACAATGCTCCTCTTTTCCTTGTAATAAGTCAATAACCACATTTAATCTCTGTTAGTATTAGGAATCCTTTGAATTTCATTAAACAAGAACTCTTTGTTGATGACTATCATTTCTGACAAGTATTTGCTACCTTATTACTGAATAATGAGGTCATCTCTTCATTTCTTCCTAATGAGGCTTCAATTTTTGTTGTAATAACCCATTTACACTTAAAGATCTTGAAAATCCATTATATGACCATATCATGCACTATATCATTGAAACAACCACATCTGTACTCTCTTGGGACTAGGAATTTGTTGAATTGCATTAAACAAAGAGTCTTTGATGATTTCTAGAATTTCTCACAAGTATTTGATACTTAATTTCTGAAAAATGAAACCATCTCTTCATTTCCTCCAAACAAGTCTCCACTTTTCGTCCTGATAACTCATTCACACTGAAAGATCTGGAAAATAGCTTGTATGACCACAACAAGCACTATTTTCATGGCAACAACCATATCTACACTCTATTGGGACTAGGGATCTATTGAATTTCATTAATCAAGAACTCTTTGATGATGACTAGTATTTGCTACTTTATTATTGAATAATGAGGTCGTCTCTTCATTTCTTTTTAACAATGCTCCACTTTTTGTTGTAATAACTCATTTACAATAAAAGATCTTGAAAATAGCTTGTATGACCACATCATGCATTATATTCATTGCAACAACCACATCGATACTCTCTTAGGACTAGGAATCTATTAAATTGGATTAAACAAAGAGTCTTTCATGATTTCTAGAGTTTCTCACAAGTATTTGATACTTAATTAGTGAAAAATGAGACCGTCTCCACATTTCCTCCAAACAACGCTCCACATTTCGTTATGATAACTCATTCACAGTTAAAGAACTTGAAAATAGCTTGTATGACCACAATATGCACTATATTCATGGCAATAACCACATCTACCCTCTATTGGGACTGAGAATCCGTTGAATTTTATTAATTAAGAACTCTTTGATGATGACTAGCTTTTCCTACAAGTATTTGCTACTTTATTACTGAATAATGAGGTCATGTCTTCATTTCTTCCTAACAATGCTTAACTTTTCCTCGTAATAATTCATTTACAATAAAAGAACTTGAAAGTAACTTTTATGACCACATTATGCACTATATTCATTGTAACAGCCACATCCATAGTCTCTTGGGACTAGAAATATGTTGAATTGCATTAAACAAAGAGTCTTTGATGATTTCTAGAATTTCTCACAACTATTTGATACTTAATTTCTGAAAAATGAGACTGTCTCTTCATTTCCTCCAAACAAGGCTCCACTTTTCATTATGATAACTCATTCACACTTAAAGATCTTGAAAATAACTTGTATAACCACAACAACCACTATATTCATGGCAACAACCACATCTACACTATATTAGGACTAGAAATCCATTGAATTTCATTAATTAAGAACTCTTTGATGATGACTAGCATTTCCTACAAGTATTTGCTACTTTATTACTGAATAATGAGGTCGTCACTTTATTTGTTCCTAACAATACTTCACTTTTCGTTGTAATAACTCATTCATAATTAAAGAACTTAAAAATAGCTTGTATGACCACATCATCCACTATATTCATTGCAACAACCACATCCATACACTCTAGGGACTAGGAATATGTTGAATTGCATTAAACAAAGAGTCTTGGATGATGTTTAGAATTTCTCACAAGTATTTGATACTTAATTTCTGAAAAATGAGATTGTCTCTTCATTTCCTCCAAACAAGGCTTCACTTTTCATTGCGATAACTCATTCACACTTAAAGATCTTGAAAATAGTTTGTATGACCACAACAGGCACTATATTCATGGCAACAACCACATCTACTCTCTATTAGGATTAGCAATCCTTTGAATTTCATTAAAAAAGAACTCTTTGATGACGACTATCATTTCCGACAAGTATTTGCTACCTTATTACTAAATAATGAGTCCATCTCTTCAATTCTTCCTAACAATGCTTCAATTTTCGTTAAAATAACCCATTCACACTTAAAGATCTTGAAAATCCCTTATATGACCACATCATGCACTATATTCATTGCAACAACCACATTTATACTCTTTCGGGACTAGGAATCTGTTAAATTGCATTAAACAAAGAGTCTTTGATATTTTCTAAAATTTCTCACAAGTATTTGGTACTTAATTACTGAAAAATAAGACTGTCTCTTCATTTCCTCCAAACAAGGCTCCACTTTTTGTTGTGATAACTCATTCATACTTAAAGATCTTGAAAATAGCTTGTATGACCACAACAGGCACCATATTCATGGCAACAACCTCATCTACACTCTATTAGTACCAGGAATCTTTTGAATTTCATTAATCAAGAACTCTTTGATGATGACTAGCATTCCCTGCAAGTATTTGCTACTTTATTATTGAATAATGAGGTCATCTCTTAATTTTTTCCTAACAATGCTCCACTTTTCATTGTAATTTCTCATTCACATTTAAAGAACTTGAAAATAGCTTGTATGTGCACATTAACCACTATATTCATTGCAACAACCACATCTATACCCTCTTGGGACTAGGAATCTATTGAATTGTATTAAACAAATAGTCTTTGATGATTTCTAGCATTTCTCACTAGTGTTTGCTACGTTATTACTGAATAATGAGGCCATCTCTTAATTTCTTCCTAACAATGCTCCACTTTCCATCGTAATAACTCAGCCACACTTAAAGAACTTCAAAATAGCTTGTATGACCACAATAGGCACTATATTCACAGCAACTGTCACATCTACACTCAGATAGGATTATCCTTTGAATTTCATTAAACTGGAACTCTTTGATATTTAATTATTGAAGAATGAGATCACCTTTTTGTTTCCCCCGAACAAGGCTCCACTCTTCGTTGTGATAACTTGTTCACACTTAAGGGTCTTAAAAATAGCTTGTATAACCACAACAGGCACTATATTCATGGCAACAACCACATTTACACTATATTGGGACTAGGAATCCATTGAATTTCATTAATCAACAACTCTTTGATGATGACTAGCATTTCCTACAACTATTTGCTACTTTATTACTGAAAAATGAGGTCATCCCTTCATTTCTTCCTAACAAGGCTTGAATTTTTGTTGTAATAATCCATTCACACCTAAAGATCTTGAAAATCACTTGTATGACCACATCATGCACCATATTCATTGTAACAACCACATCTATACTCTCTTGGGACTAAGATTTTGTTGAATTGCATTAAACAAAGAGTCTTTGATAATTTCTAGAATTTCTCACAAGTATTTGATAGTTAATTATTGAAAAATGAGATCGACTCTTTATTTACTCGAAACAAGGCTCCACTTTTCGTAGTGATTACTCATTCTCACTTAAAGTTCTTGAAAATGGCTTGTATGACCACAACAGTCACTATATTCATGGCAATAAGCACATCTACACACTATTGGGACTAGGAATCCGTTGAATTTCATTAATCAAGAACTCTTTGAAGATGACTAGCATTTCTTATGAGTATTTGCTACTTTATCATTGAATAATAAGGCTGTCTTTTCATTTCTTCCAAACAATGCTCCATTTTTGTTGTAATAACTCATTTCCGAGAAACGATCTTGAAAATAGCTTGTATGACCACATCATGCACTATATTCATTGCAACAACCACATCCATACTCTCGTGGGACTAGGAATTTATTGAATTGCTTTAAACAAAGAGTCTTTGCTAATTTCTAGCATTTCTCACAAGTGTTTGCTACTTTATTACAGAATAATGAGGTCGTCTCTTCATTTCTTCGTAACAATGCTCCACTTTTCGTTGTAATAATTCATTTACAATAAAAGATCTTGAAATCACTTGTATGACCACAACAAGCACTATATTTATGGCAACAACCACATTTACACTCTATTGGGACTAGGAATCTGTTGAATTTCAATAATCAAGAACTCTTTGATGATGACTAGCATTTCCTACAAATATTTGCTACTTTATTACTAAATAATGATGCCATCTCTTCATTTCTTCCTAACAATGCTCCACTTTCCTACAAGGCTCCACTTTTTAAGGTGATAACTCATTTACATTTAGAGATCTTGAAAATAGCTTGTATGACCACATCATGCACTATATTCATTGCAATAACCACATCCATACTCTCTTGGGACTAGGAATCTGCTGAATTGCATTAAAGAAAGAGTCTTTCATGATTTATATAATTTCTTACAAGTATTTGATGCTTAATTATTGAAAAATGAGAGCATCTCTTTATTTCCTCCAAACAAGGCTCTACTTTTCATTGTGATAACCCATTTAATCTTAAAGGCCTTGAAAATAACTTATAGGACCACAACAGGCACTATATTCATGGCGACAACCTCATCAAGAATCTATTGAATTTCATTAATCAAGAACTCTTTCATGATGACTGGCATTTCCAACGAGTATTTGCTACTTTGTTACTAAATCATGAGACTATCTCTTCATTTCCTCTAAATAAGGCTCCACATTTCCTCCAAACAAGGCTCCACATTTCGTCCAAACAAGGCTTCACTTTTTGTTATGATAACTCATTCACATATAAAGATCTTGAAAATAGCTTGTATGGCCACATCATGCACTATATTCATTGTAACAACCACATCCATACTCTTTTGGGACTACGAATCTATTGAATTTCATTAAACAAAGTGTGTTTGATGATTTCTAGAATTTCTCTTAAGTATTTGATACTTAATTACTGAAAAATGAGACTGTCTCTTCATTTCCTCTAAACAAGGCTCCAATTTTTGTTGTGATAACACATTCAAACTTTAAAAATAGCTTGTATGACCACAACAGGTACTATATTCATGGCAACAACCACATTTACACTTTATTAGGACTAGGAATCCATTGAATTTCATTAATCAAGAACTCTTTGATGATGACTGGGATTTCCTATGAGTATTTGCTACTTTATTACTAAATCATGAGACCATCTCTTCATTTGCTCTAAACAATGCTCCACTTTTCGTTGTGATAACTCATTCACATTTAAAGATCTTGAAAATAGCTTGTATGACCACATCATGCACTATATTCATTCCAACAACCACATCCATACTCTCTTGGGACTAGGAATCTATTGAATTGCATTACACAAAGAGTGTTTGATGATTTCTAGAATTTCTCATAAGTATTTGATACTTAATTACTGAAAAATGAGACCATCTCTTAATTTCCTCCAAATAAGGCTTCACTTTTCGTTGTGATAACTCATTCAAATTTAAAGATCATGAAAATAGCTTATATGACCACGACAGACACTATATTCATGGCAACAACCACATCTACACTCTGTTGGGACTAGGAATCAGTTGAATTTCATTAATCAAGAGCTCTTTAATGATGACTAGCATTTCCCACAAGTACTTGCTACTTTTTTACTAAATAATGAGGTCATCTCTTCATTTCTTGCAAACAATGCTCCACTTTTCATTGTAATAACTCATTCACATTTAAAGATCTTGAAAATCGCTTATATGACCACATTATGCACTATATTTTTTGCAATAACCACATCTATACTCTTTTGGGACTAGGAATCTGTTGAATTGCATTAAATAACAAGTCTTTCATGATTTGTAGAATTTCACACAAGTATTTGATAATTAATTATTGAAAAATGAGATCGTCTCTTCATTTCCTCTAAACAAGGCCCCACATTTCGTTGTGATAACTCATGCAAACTTAAAGATCTTGAAAATA
Source organism: Bruguiera gymnorhiza (assembly GCA_020883675.1). Taxonomy (NCBI): domain Eukaryota; kingdom Viridiplantae; phylum Streptophyta; class Magnoliopsida; order Malpighiales; family Rhizophoraceae; genus Bruguiera; species Bruguiera gymnorhiza. The sequence continues at coordinate 2,013,622 of JAIRCJ010000061.1, read as the reverse complement.
GCTTGTATGAGCACAACAGGCACTATATTCATGGCAACAACCACATCTACACTCTATTGGAACTAGGAATCCATTTAATTTCATTAATCAAGAACTCTTTGATGATGACCAGGATTTCCTACTAGTATTTGCTACTTGATTACTAAATCATAAGACCATCTCTTCATTTCCTCCAAACAAGGCTCCACTTTTCATTGTCATAACTCATTCACATTTAAAGATCTTGAAAATAGCTTATATTACCCCATCATGCACTATATTCATTGCAACAACCACATGCATACTCTTTTAGGACTAGGAATTTGTTGAATTGCATTAAACAAAGCGTCTTTGAAGATTTGTAGAATTTCTCACAAGTATTTGATGCCTAATTATTAAAAAATGAGATCGCCTCTTCATTTCCTCTAAACAAGGCTCCACATTTCATTGGGATAACTAATGCAAACTTAAGGATCTTGAAAAAAGCTTGTATGACCACAACAGGCACTATATTCATGGCAACAACCACATCTACACTCTATTGGGAGTAGGAATCCGTTGAATTTCATTAATCAAGAACTCTTTGATGATGACTAGCATTTCCTATAACTATTTGCTACTTTATTACTGAATAATGCTATCGTCTCTTCATTTCTTCCTAACAAAGCTCCACTTTTTGTTGTAATAACTCATTCACAATTATGGAACTTGAAAATAACTTGTATGACCACATCATGCACTATATTCATTGCAATAACCACATCTATAATCTCTTGCAACTATGAATCTATTGAATTGCATTAAACAAAGAGTCTGACGATTTCTAGCAATTCTCACAAGTGTTTGCTACGTTATTACTAAATAATGAGGGCACCTTTTGATTTCTTCTTGACAATGCTCCACTTTTCATTATATGACCACTAAAGGCATTATATTCATGGCAACAACCACATCTACTCTCTGTTAGGATTAGCAACCCTTTGATTTTCTTTAAACAAGAACTCTTTGATGATGACTATCATTTCTGATAAGTATTTGCTACCTTATTACTGAATAATGAGGCCATCTCTTCATTTCTTCCTAACAAGGCTTCAATTTTCGTTGTAATAACCCATTCACACTTAAAGATCTTGAAAATCGCTTATATGACCACATCATAAACCGTATTCATTGCAACAACCACTTATATACTCTCTTAGGACTAGGAATCTGTTGAATTGCATTAAACAAAGAGTCTTTGATGATTTCTAGAATATCACATAGGTATTTGATACTTAATTACAGAAAAATGAGGTCATTTCTTCATTTCTTCCAAATGAGGCTCCACTTTTCGTTGTGATAACTCATTCACACTTAAAGATCTTGAAAATAGCTTTTATGACCATAACTGGCACTATATTCATGGCAACAACCACATCTACACTCTATTGGGACTAGGAATCCATTGAATTTCATTAATCAACAACTCTTTGATGATGACTAACATTTCCTACAACTATTTACAACTTTATTACTGAAAAATGAGGCCATCCATTCATTTCTTCCTAACAAGGCTTGAATTTTTGTTGTAATAATCCATTTACACCTAAAGATCTTGAAAATCACTTGTATGATCACATCATGCACTATGTTCATTGTAACAACCACATCTATGCTCTCTTGGGACTAGGAATCTATTGAATTGCATTAAACAAAGAGTCTTTGATCATTTCTAGAATTTCTCCCAACTATTTGATACTCAATTACTGAAAAATGAGACCATCTCTTCATTTCCTCCAAACAAGGCTCCATTTTTCGTTATAATAACTCATTCACACTTAAAAAACTTTAAAATAGCTTGTATGTCCACAGCAGGCACTATATTCATGGCAACAACCACATCTACACTCTATTAAGACTAGGAATTCATTGAATTTCATTAATTAAGAACTCTTTGATAATGACTAGCATTTCCTACAAGTATTTGCTACTTTATTACTGAATAATGAGATCGTTTCTTCATTTCTTCCTAACAAGGCTTGATTTTTTGTTGTAATAACCCATTCACACCTAAAGATCTTGAAAATAGCTTGTATGACCACATCATGTATTATATTAATTGCAACAACCACATCCATACTCTCTTGGGACTAGGAATCTGTTAAATTGCATTAAACAAAGAGTCTTTGATGAAAGATGAGACCATCTCTTGATTTCCTCTAAACAAGGCTCCACTTTTCGTTATGATAATTCATTCACCCTTAAAGATCTTGAAAATAACTCGTATGACCACAACAGGCACTATATTCATGGCAACAACCACACCTACACTGTATTGGGAGTAGGAATCCATTGAATTTAATCAAGAACTCTTTGATGATGACTAACATTTCTTACAACTATTTGCTACTTTATTACTAAATAATGAGACCGTCTCTTCATTTCTTCCTAATAATGCTCCACTCATTTACAATAAAAGATCTTGAAAATAGCTTGTATGACCACGTCATGCACTATATTCATTGCAACAACCACATCCATACTCTTAGGACTAGGAATCTGTCGAATTGCATAAAGAAAGAGTTTTTAAGCATTTGTAGAATTTCTCACAAGTATTTGATACTTAATTACTGAAAAATGAGACCGTCTCTTTATTTCCTCCAAACAAGGCTCCACATTTTGTTGTGATGACTGATTCACACTTAAAGATCTTGAAAATAACTTGTATGACAACAACAAGCACTATATTAATGGCAACAACCACATCTACACTCTATTGGGACTAGGAATCCATTGAATTTCCTTAATCAAGAACTCTTTGATGATGACTAGCATTTCTAACAAGTATTTGCAACTTTATAACTGAATAACGAGGCTATCTCTTCATTTCTTCTTAACAAGGCTTCAATTTTCGTTGTAATAATCCATTCACACTTAAAGATCTTGGAAATCCCTTATATGACAAGATCATGCATTATATTCATTGCAATAACCTCATCTATACTCTCTTGGGTCTAGGAATCTCTTCAATTGCATTAAAGAAAGAGTCTTTGATGATTTCTAGAATTTCTAACAAGTATTTGATCCTTTATTATTGAATAATGTGTTCGTCCCATCATTTCTTCAAAACAAGGCTCCACTTTTCATTGTCATAACCCATTCACACTTAAAGATCTTGAAAATCGCTCGAATGACCACAATAATATCTATCTACTCTTGGGGCTATCTATTGAATTGCATTAAGCAAAGAGTCTTTGATGATTTCTAGAATTTCTCACAAGTATTTGATACTTAATTACAGAAAAATGATACCATCTTCATTTCTTCCAAACAAGGCTTCACTTTTTGTTTTAATAACTCATTCACACTTAAAAGATCTTGAAAATAGCGTGTATAACAACAACAGACACTATATTAATGGCAACAACCACATCTACACTCTATTAGAACTAGCAATCCATTAAATTTCATTAATCAGGAACTCTTTGACGATGACTAGCATTTTTTACAATATTTGCTACTTTGTTATTGAATAATGAGGTCATCCCATCATTTCTTCCAAACAAGGATCCACTTTTCGTTGTAATAACCCATTCACACTTAAAGATCTTGAAAATCACTTGAATGTCCACATCATGCACTATATTCCTTGCAACAACCACATCTATCCTCTCTTGGGACTAGGAATCTGTTGAATTGCATTAAACAAAGAGTCTTTGATGATTTCTAGCATTTCTCACAAGTATTTTATATGTAATTACTGAAAAATGAGACCGTTTCTTCATTTCTTCCAAACAAGGCATCAGTTTTCGTTGTAATAACTAATTCACAATTAAAGATCTTAAAAATAGCTTGTATGACCACAATAGACACTATATGCATGACAACAGCCACATCTACACTTTATTTTGACTAGGAATCTGTTGAATTTCATTAATTAAGAACTCTTTGATGATGATTAGCATTTTCTACAAGTATTTCCTACTTTATTACTAAATAATGTGGTCGTCCCATCATTTCTTCCAAACAAGGCTCTACTTTTCGTTGTAATAACCCATTCACACTTAAAGATCTTGAAAATTGCTTGAATGTCCACATCATGCATTATATTCCTTGCAACAACATCTATCCCCTTTTGGGACTAGGAATTTGTTGAATTGCATTCAACAAAGAGTCTTTGATGATTTCTAGCATTTCTCACAAGTATTTGATAGTTAATTATTGAAAAATGAGATTGCCACCTCATTTCTTCCAAACACAGCTCCACTTTTCATTGTAATAATTCATTCACACTTAAAGATCTTCAAAATAGCGTGTATGACCACAATAGGCATTATATTCATGGCAACAACCACATCTCACTCTATTGGGACTAGAAATCCTTTGAATTTCATTAATCAAGAAGTCTTTGACGATGACTAGCATTTTCTACAAGTATTTGCTACTTTGTTACTGAATAATAAGGTCATCCCATCATTTCTTCCAAACAAAGTTCCACTTTTCATTGTAATAACTTATTCACAATTAAAGAAAATGAAAATAGCTTGCATGACCACATCATGCACTATATTTATTGCAACACCATCATCTATAAACTCTTGGGACTAGGAATCTATTCAATTGGATAAAACAAAGAGTCGTTGATGATTTCTAGCATTTCTCACAAGTATTTGATACTTAATTATTGAAAAATGAGACTGTCTCTTCATTTCTTCCAAACAAGGCTCCACATTTTGTTGTAATAACTCATTCATAATTAAAGATCTTGAAAATAGCTTGTATGACCACAACAGGCACTATATTCATGTCAACAACGACATTTACACTCTATTAGGACTAGCAATTTGTTGAATTTCATTAATCAAGAACTCTTTGATGATGACTAGCATTTTCTACAAATATTTCCTACTTTATTACTGAATAATGTGGTTGTCCCATCATTTCTTCCTAACAAGGCTCCACTTTTCGTTGTAATAAATCATTCACACTTAATGATCTTGAAAATTGCTTGAATGTATTCATTGCAACAACCACATTTATCCTCTCTTGGGACTAGGAATTTGTTGAATTGCATTAAACAAAGAGTCTTTTATGACTTCTAGCATTTCTCACAAGTTTTTGATACTTAATTACTGAAAGATGTGATCGTTTCTTCATTTCTTCCAAACAGGGCTCCACTTTTCGTTGTAATAACTCATTCACACTTAAAGATCTTGAAAATAGCTTGTATGACCTCATCACGCTCTATATTGATTGCAACAAAAATATCTATGCTCTCTTGGGACTAGGAATCCGTTGAATTGCATTAAAAAAAGATTCTTTGACAATTTCTAGCATTTCTCACAAGTATTTAATACTTAATTAGAGAAAAATGAGATTGTCTCTTCATTTCTTCCAAACAAGACTCCACTTTTCGTTGTAATAACTCATTCACAGTTATAGATCTTGAAAATAGCTTGTATGACCACAACAGGCACTATATTCATGGCAACAACCACATCTACCACTCTGTTAGGATTGGCAATCCTTTGAATTGCATTAGACAAAGAGTCTTTGATGATTTCTAGCATTTCTCACAAGTAATTGATACTTAATTACTAAAAAATGAGACCGTCTCTTCATTTCTTCCAAACAAGGCTTTACTTTTCATTGTAATGACTCATTCACACTTAAAGATCTTGAAAACAGCTTGTATGACCACATCATTCACTATATTCACTACAACAACCATATCTATACACCCTTGTGACTAGGAATCTGTTGAATTGCATTAAACAAAGAGTTTTTGATGATTTCTAGCATTTCTCACAAGTATTTGATGCTTAATTACTGAAAAATGAGATCATCTCCTCATTTTTTCCAAACACAACTTCACTTTTCATTGTAATAACTCATACACACTTAAAGATCTTGAAAATAGTGTGTATGACCACAACAGGCACTATATTCATGGCAATAACCACATCTACCACTCTGTTAGGACTACTAATCCTTTGAATTGCATTAGATAAAGAGTCTTTGATGATTTCTAGTATTTCTCACAAGTAATTGATACTTAATTATTGAAAAATGAGACCGTCTCTTCATTTCTTCCAAACAAAGCTCCATTTTTCATTGTAATAACCCATTCACACTTAAAGATCTTGAAAATCGCTTAAATCACCACATCATGCACTACATTCCTTGCAACAACCATATCTATCCTCTCTTGGGACTAGGAATCCGTTAAATTGCATTAAACAAAGAGTCTTTGATGATTTTTAGCATTTCTTACGAGTATTTGATACTTAATTATTGAAAAATGAGATGGTCTCTTCATTTCTTCCAAATAAGGCTTCACCTTTTGTTGTAATAACTCATTCACACTTAAAGATCTTCAAAATAGCCTGTATGATCACAATAGGCACTATTTCATGGAAACAACCACATCTACACTTTTTTGGGATGTGCAATTCGTTGAATTTCATTAATCATGAACTCTTTAATGATGACTAGCATTTTCTACAAGTATTTCCTACATTATTACTGAATAATGTGGTCATCCCATCATTTCTTCCAAACAGGGCTCCACTTTTTGTTATAATAACCCATTCACACTTAAAGACCTTCAAAATCACTTAAATGACCACATCATGCACTATATTCCTTGCAACAACCATATCTATCCTCTCTTGGGACTAGTAATCTGCTGAATTGCATTAAACAAAGAGTCTTTAATGATTTCTAGCATTTCTCACAAGTATTCGATACTTAATTACTGAAAAATGAGATTGTCTCTTCATTTCTTCCAAACAAGGCTTCACTTTTTGTTGTAATAACTCATTCACACTTAAAGATCTACAAAATAGCCTATATGATCACAACAGGCACTATATTCATGGAAACAACCACATCTACACTCTTTTGGGATAAACAATCCATTAAATTTCATTAATCAATAACTCTTTGATGATAACTAGCATTTTCTAAAAGTATTTCCTACATTATTACTGAATATTGTGGTCGTCCCATCATTTCTTCCAAATAGGGCTCCACTTTTTGTTGTAATAACCTATTCACACTTAAAGATTTTCAAAATCGCTTGAATGACCACATCATGCACTGTATTCCTTACAACAACCATATCTATCCTCTCTTGGGACTAGGAATCCATTGAATGGCATTAAACAAAGAGTCTTTGATAATTTCTAGCATTTCTCACAAGTATTTGATACTTAATTACTGAAAAATGAAACCATCTCTTCATTTCTTCGAAACAAGGCTTCACTTATCATTGTAACAACTCATTCACACTTAAAGATCTTCAAAATAGCCTATATGACCACAACAAGCACTACATTCATGGCAACAAGCACATCTACACTCTATTAGGACTAGCAATCCGTTGAATTTCATTAATCAAGAACTCTTTGATGATGACTAGCATTTTCTACAAGTATTTGCTACTTTGTTACTAAATAATGAGGTCGTCCCATCATTTCTTCCAAACAAGGCTCCACGTTTCCTTGTAATAACTCATTCATAATTAATGAACTTGAAAATAGCTTACATGACCACATCATGCACTATATTCATTGCAACAACAACATTTATACACTCTTGGGACTAGGAATCTATTTAATTGCATTAAACAAAGAGTTTTTGATGATTTTTAGCATTCCTCACAACTATTTGATACTTAATGACTAAAAAATGAGAGCGTCTCTTCATTTCTTCTAAACAAGGCTCCATTGTTCGTTGTAATAACTCAGTCACACTTAAAGATCTTGAAAATAGCCTGTATGACCACAACAACCACTATATTCATGGCAACAACCACATCTACACACTATTGGGACTAGCAATCCGTTGAATTGCATTAGACAAAAAGTCTTTCATGATTTCTAGCATTTCTCACAAGTATTTGATACTTAATTACTGAAAAATGAGAGCATCTCTTCATTTCTTCCAAACAAGGCTTTAATTTTCATTGTAATAACTCATTCACACTTAAAAATCTTGAAAATAGCTTGTATGACCACAATAGGCACTATATTTATGGCAATAACCATAACTACACTCTTTTGGGACTACCAATCCGTCGAATTTCATAAATCACAAACTCTTTGATGATGACTAGCATTTTCTGTGAGTATTTGCTACATTATTGCTGAATAATGAGGTCGTTGCAACATTTCTTCCAAACAAGCCTCCACTTTTCATTGTAATAACTCATTCATAATTAAAGAACTTCAAAATAGCTTGTATGACCACATCACACACTATATTCAATGCAACAAAAACATTTATACTCTCTTGGGACTAGGAATCCCTTGAATTGCATTAAACAAAAATTCCTTGATTATTTCTAGCATTTCTCACAAGTATTCAATACTTAATTACTGAAAAATGAGATCGTCTCTTCATTTCTTGCAAACAAGGCTTCAGTTTTTGTTGTAATAACTCATTCACACTTAAAGATCTTGAAAATAACTTGTATGACCACATGATGCGCTATATTCGTTTCAACAAAAACATCTATGCTCTCTTAGGATTAATAATCCGTTAAATTGCATTAGAAAAAGAGTCTTTGATGATTTCTAGCATTTCTCACATGTATTTGATACTTAATTAGTGAAAAATGAGACCCTCTCTTCATTTCTTCCAAACAAGGCTCCAATTTTCTTTGTAATAACTCATTCACACTTAACAATCTTGAAAATAGCTTGTATGACCATAACAAGCACGATATTCATGGCAACAACCACATCTACACTTTGTTAGGATTATCAATCCTTTGAATTTCATTAAACAATAACTCTTTGGTGATGACTGTCATTTCTGACATGTATTTGTGACCTTATTATTGAATAATGAGCCCATCTTTTCATTTCTTCCTAACAAGGCTTCAATTCTCATTGTAATAACCCATTCACACTTAAAGATCTTTAAAATTGTTTGTATGACCACATCATGCACTATATTCATTGTAACAACCACATCTATACTCTCTTAGGACTAGGAATCTGTTGAATTGCATTAAACAAAGAGTTTTTGATGATTTCTAACATTTCTCACAAGTATTTGATACTTAATTATTGAAAAAAAAAAGGGACTGTCTCTTCATTTCTTCCAAACAAGGCTCTACTTTTCATTGTAATAACTCATTCACACTTAAAGATCTTCAAAATAGCTTGTATGACAACAACAGGCACTATATTTATGGCAATAACCACATCTACAATCTTTTGGGACTAGCAATCCGTTGAATTTGATGAATCAAAAACTCTTTGAGATGACTAGCATTTTCTACAAGTATTTGCTACTTTGTTACTGAATAATGAGGTCGTCCCATCACTTCCTCCAAATAAGGCTCCACTTTTCGTTGTAATAACTCATTCACAATTAAAGAACTTGAAAATAGCTTGTATGACCACACATGCACTATATTTATTGCAACATCAACATTTATACACTCTTGGGAGTAGGAATATATTCAATTGCATTAAACAAAGAGTTTTTGATGATTTCTAGCATGTCTCATAAGTATTTGATACTTAATTACTGAAAATGAGACCATCTCTTCATTTCTTCCAAACAAGGCACCACTTTTCGTTGTAATAACTCATTCACACTTAAAGATCTTGAAAATAGCTTGTACGACCACAACAGGCACTATATTTATGGCAACAACCATATTTACACTCTATTAGGATTAGCAATCCTTTGAATTTCATTAAATAAGAACTCTTTGATGATGCCTATCTTTTTCGATATGTATTTGCTACCTTATTATTGAATAATGAGGCCATCTCTTCATTTCTTCCTAATAGGGCTTCAATTTTCATTTTAATAGCTCATTCATACTTAAAGATCTTGAAAATCGGTTATATGACCACATCATGCACTATATTTATTGTAACAACCACATCTATACTCTCTTGGGATTAGGAATCTGTTGAATTGCATTAAACAAAGAGTCTTTGATGATTTGTACCATTTCTCACAAGTATTAGGTACTTAATTACTGAATAATGCGACAGTCTCTTCATTTCTTCCAAACAAGGCTTCACTTTTCGTTGTAATAACTCATTCACACTTAAAGATCTTCAAAATAGCCTGTATGACCACAACAGGCAGTATATTCATGGCAACAACCACACCTACACTCTATTAGGACTAGCAATCCGTTGAATTTCATTAATCAAGAACTTTTTGATGATGACTAGCATTTTCTACAAGTATTTGCTACTTTGTTATTGAATAATGAGGTCGTCCCATCATTTCTTCCAAACAAGGGTCCATTTTTTGTTGTAATAACTCATTCACTATTAAAGAACTTGAAAATAGCTTGTATGACCACATCATACACTATATTCATTGCAACACCAACATCTATACACTATTAGGAGTAGGAATCTATTTAATTACATTAAACAAAGAGTCTTTAATGATTTCTAGCATTTCTCATAAGTATTTGATGCTTAATTACTGAAAAATGAGACCATCTCTTCATTTCTTCCAAACAAGGCTTCATTTTTCGTTGTAATAACTCATTCACACTTAAAGATCTTGAAAATAGCTTGTATGACCACAACAGGCACTATGTTCATGGCAACAATCACACCGACACTCAATTGGGACTGGCAATTCATTGAATTTCATTAATTAAGAACTCTTTGATGATGACTAGCATTTTCTATAGGTATTTGCTACATTGTTACTAAATAATAAGGTCATCCCATCATTTCCTCCAAACAACGCTCCACTTTTTGTTGTAATAACTCATTCATAATTAAAGAACTTGAAAATAGCTTCTATGACTACATCATGCACTATATTCATTGCAACACCAACATCTATACACTCTTGCGAGTAGGAATCTATTCAATTGCATTAAACAAAGACTTTTTGATGATTTCTAGCTTATCTCACAAGTATTTGATACTTAATTACTGAAAAATGAGAGCGTCTCTTCATTTCTTCCAAACAATGCTTTAGTTTTTGCTATAATAACTCATCCGTAGTTAAAGATCTTGAAAATAGCTTGTATGACTACAATAGGCACTATATTCATGGCAACAATCACATTGACACTCTATTGGCACTAGCAATTCATTGAATTTCATTAATCAAGAACTCTTTGATGATGACTAGCATTTTCTATAAGTATTTGCTACTTTGTTACTGAATAATGAGGTCGTCCCATTATTTCCTCCAAACAAGGCTCCACTTTTCATTGTAATAACTCATTCATAATTAAAGAACTTGAAAATAGCTTGTATGATGATATCATGCACTATATTCATTGCAACACCAACATCTATAAACTCTTGGGAGTAAGAATCTATTCAATTGCATCAAACAAAGAGTCTTTGATGATTTCTAGCTTATCTCACAAGTATTTGATACTTAATTACTGCAAAATGAGACCGTCTCTTCATTTCTTCCAAACAAGGCTTCAATTTTGCTGTAATAACTCATTTGTAGTTAAAGATCTTGAAAATAGCTTATATGACCATAACAATTACTATATTCACGGCAATAAGCACATTGACACTCTATTGGACCAGCAATTTGTTGAATTTCATTAATCAAGAAATCTTTGATGATGACTAGCATTTTCTATAACTATTTGCTACTTTATTATTGAATAATGAGGTCACCCATCATTTCCTCCAAACAAGGCCCCACTTTTAGTTGTAATAACTCATTCATAATTAAAGAACTTGAAAATAGCTTATATGACCACATCATGCACTATATTCATTGCAACACCAACATCTATGGACCCTTAGGAGTAAGAATCTATTCAAATGCATTAAACAAAGAGTCCTTGATGATTTCTAGCATTTCTCATAAGTATTTGATACTTAATTACTGAAAAATGAGACTGTTTCTTCATTTCTTCCAAAAAAGGCTTCAGTTTTTGTTGTAATAACTCATTCACAGTTAAAGATCTTGAAAATAGCTTGTATGACCATAACAAGCACTATATTCATGGAAACAACCACATTTACACTCTTTTGGGACTAGCAATCAGCTGACTTTCATTAATCAAAAACTGTTTGATGATGACTAGCATTTTATACATGTATTTGCTACTGTATTATTGAATAATGAGATTGTCTCTTCATTTCTTCCTATTAAGCCTCCACTTTTCGTTGTAATAACTCATTCACAATCAACAATCTTGAAAATAGCTTGAATGACCACATCCTGCACTATATTCATTGCAATAACCACATCTATACTCTCTTAGGACTAGGAATTTGTTAAATTGTAGTAAACAAAGAGTCTTTGATGATTTCTAGCTTTTCTCACAAGTATTTGATACTCAATTACCAAAAAATGAGACCGTCTCTTCATTTCTTCCAAACAAGGCTCCACTATATTGATGGCAACAACAACATCTACTCTCTCTTAGGACTAGCAATCCATTGAATTTCATTAAACAAGAACTCTTTGATGATGACTTGCATTTCCTACAAGTATTTGCTACTTTTTTACTAAATAATGAGGTCGTCTCTTTGTTTCCTCCAAATAAGGCTCCACTTTTTGTTGTAATAACTCATTCACACTTAAAAACCTTGAAAATAGCTTGTATGACCACATCATGCACTATATTCATTGCAACAACCACATCTATACTCTCTTAGGACTAGGAATTTATTAAATTGCATTAAACAAAGAGTCTTTGATGATTTCTAGCATTGCTTATAAGTATTTGATAGTTAATTACTAAAAAATAGGACCCTATCTTCATTTCTTCCAAACAAGGGCCTATTTTTCGTTGTAATAACTCATTGACAATTAAAGAACTTGAAAATAGCTTGATGACTAAATAATGAGACCGTCTCTTCATTTCTCTCTGACAAGGCTCCACTTTTCGTTATAATAACACATTCACACTTAAAGATCTTCAAAATAGCTTGATGACCACAATAGGCACTATATTCATGTTATCAACCACATCTATACTCTCTTGGGACTAGCAATCCATTGAATTTCATTAAATAAGAACTCTTTGATGATGACTTGCATTTCCTACAAGTATTTGCTACTTTTTTACTAAATAATGAGGTCGTCTCTTCGTTTCCTCCAAATAAAGCTCCACCTTTTGTTGTAATAACTCATTCACACTTAAAAACCTTGAAAATAGCTTGTATGACCACATCATTGCAACAACCACATCTATACTCTCTTAGGACTAGGAATTTATTAAATTGCATTAAACAAAGAGTCTTTGATGATTTCTAGCATTGCTTATAAGTACTTGATAGTTAATTACTAAAAAATAGGACTCTATCTTCATTTCTTCAAAACAAGGGCCCGTTTTTCGTTGTAATAACTCATTGACAATTAAAGAACTTGAAAATAGCTTGATGACTAAATAATGAGACCGTCTCTTCATTTCTCCCTGACAAGGCTCCACTTTTCGTTATAATAACACATTCACACTTAAAGATCTTTAAAATAGCTTGATGACCACAACAGGCACTATATTCATGGCAACAACCACATCTATACTCTCTTGGGACTAGCGATCCGTTGAATTTCATTAAAGAATAACTCTTTGATGATGACTAGTATTTCCAACAAGTATTTGCTACCTTATTACTGAATAATGAGGCAGTCTCTTGATTTCCCTCTAACAAGGCTCCCTTTTTCATTGTAATAGCTCATTCACAATTAAAGATTTTGAAAATAGCTTGTATGACCACATCATGCACTATATTCATTGTAACAACCACATTTATACTCTCTTGGGACTAGGAATCTGTTAAATTGCATTAAACAAAAAGTCTTTGATGATTTCTATCATTTCTCACAAGTATTTGATACTGAATTACAAAAAAATGAGACTGTCTCTTTATTTCTTCTAAACAAGTGCTATAGAAAAACCCAAAAGACGTGGCTTAGGAACCCAATGCACATAAGGAATCGAAAAACAACCTAGAAAGCTAAATCAAAGTTTAATAACACAAACCTTAGACCCAACATTCAAAGGAACACAAACCTAGGGTATTTAAAGAAGGATATGGATGCCACACTTTAGAAAAGAAAGGAATTGGGAGTGATAAGTCGAGTTGAACACCACAAAGAGTACCTCTTAATAAGTTCTTTAGTTCTCAAAAGAATCGAGGGAGAAAAACCCTTGCTTTCTATTTCACTCAAAGTTGTCTTATTTTGATTGTCTAATGTCATTTTTCACAGCTTACAAGGCTAAGATAACAATCCTAAAGAGGCACAAATTTCTACTTAGGACAATTCCTTATTTAGGATGAATTCCTATCTAGGTATAAATTCTTACACAGAAAATAAACTCCTAATTTAGAGTGACTACTATTACTTAGTCCTATTACTTAGTCCTAATACTTTAAGTACTTCAATGATATTAATGATGCCTAGACTATCTTTCAAGTTCGAATTTGTACCATTTGAAGCTTGTTTGGCCTGAATGTCCTTAATCAGCCTATTTATTGGGCCTTCTGAAATGTGCAATGGACCTTTTGCATCCATTGAATCTCTAGCTCGTGTTATTGGGCCTTCTAGAATGTGCAATGGACCTCTTACATCCATTGAAACTCTAGCTCGTGTTATTGGGCCCTTTGGAATGTGCAATGGACCTCTTGCATTCATTAAAACCTTCCACCCATCATCTCTATGGTTCTCATCATTCCCCCTTTCCTTGAAAAGATTCGTCCTCCAATCATCATCTTGTTTGTACTTGATGATGTAGGGAAAGGTCTAAATGAATTTGATCTACTTGGCATGTCTTTTGTTCAACTTTCCTTGTACTAGTAGAATAGGAACTGCACAAGGACTCATGCTTTCCCTCACATACCCTTTTGAAATAAGTTCCTCAACCTGTCTTTGAAGCTTCTTTGTCTCTTTGGGATTGCTCCTATATGCTGGCCAGTTTGGAATGGATGCACTAAAATGAAATCAATTTGATGCTCAATTCCTCTCTTAGGTGGCAATCCACTTGGGACATTGTCAAGGAATATATCCTCAAATTCCTACAATAGAACAATGACAACACTAGGCAACGATAAGTCAAACTTGTTAGTGTTAAAATAAGCCATTTTGTACAAAAGTATGATCATAGGTTGTTTGGCAAAAATTGCTCTTTTGACATCACTTTCTCTTGCATAACATGAGCTACAGCTTCAATCGATGCAAGAGGTCCATTGCACATTCTAAAAGGCCCAATAACATGAGCTACAGCTTCAATCGATGCAAGAGGTCCATTATACATTCTAGAAGGCCCAATAACATAGGCTAGACCTAGAAAGATGAAAGAAGCACTAAATGGGCTGATTAAAGACATTTAGGCCAACCAAGTTTTGAATGGTGCGAATTCAAGCTTGAAGGAGAGTCCAAATCTTATTAATATGATTAGATTACTTAATAAGTTAGGACTAAGTGATAGCATTCACTCCTAAATAGGAGTTTATTGTTTGTGCTAGAATTTTTCCCTAGTTAGGAATTCCTCCAAAATAAGGATTTGTCCTAAGTAGGAATTTGTGCCTCTTTAGGATTGTTATCTTAGCTTATAAATAGGCACCCTTTGTAAGATCAGACAAGTTTGAGTGAAATAGAAAGCAAGGGTTTTTCTCCCTCGGTTCTTTTGAGAACTAAAGAACTTATCAAGAGGTATTTCTTCTTGTGGCGTTCAAATTGACTTATCACTCCCAAATCCTTTCTTTTCTAGAGTGTAACATCCATATCCTTCTTGAATACCTTAGGTTCGTGTTCCTTTAAATGTTGGGTCTAGGGTTTGTGTTATTAAACCCTAATTTAGCTTTCCTAGTTGTCCCTTGATTCCATGTGTACGTTGGGTCCCTAAACCACGTCTTTTTGGGGTTTTCTGCATCAGTTGGTATCAAAGCCTGGTTTAGGGTTCCACCTGATTTGGGCAAAACTCAAGTTCTACCTCATCTTGGAAGCCAAATTGGAGTATAAGAAGCTAATTAAGATCAGTAACCCCTTTGTTTGATAAAATTCAATGTATTTAGCTTGGCAAAGAGGTATAGACATGCTTCTTGCCTTGAATATAATGTTTAATATGGCAACAAAAGCTAATTTCGACATCATTCGATAATTAAACCATTCAATACTTGTAAGATTCTCTCATCATGGTCAAAGTCTCCTTTGCACCACAAAATTCAAAAGATTTAAAATGCCAAAGCTGTAAGAACGTCCTTATTGCCTTGGATATAACATGTTTACCCACAAAAGTTAATTTCCACATCATTTTGTGTGGATAAGTCCTTGCAACATATGCAAGAGGACCAAAGGTGTACATAAATGTTTGTTTATATGAATCTAAATTGTTTTGTTGATAGTTAATTTGAGTATCATTCTACGTGAAAAAGTCCTCGCAACAAGTGTTAAACCCTTTTTTCGTGGGAAATAAAGAGATAGTAGCATTAATTAGAAATTGACCCCTTAACACTTGTAAAAGAAGCTAATCAAGATTAGTACCCCCTTTGTCTGATAACATTCAATATATTAAGTGGGGTAAAGAGGTATAAACATGCTTGTTGCCTTGAAAATAATGTGTAGTGTAGACACAAAAGTTGATTTCAAGATCTTTGGAGAATTAAACCATTCAATTCTTGTAAGAATAACTAATCATGGTGAAAGTCTCCTTTGCACCATGAAATTCAATAGATGCAGAGTGCCAAAACAGTAAGGATGTCCTTGTTGTGTTGAATATCACATATTGTTTACCCACAAAGGCTAATTTCCACTTCATTTTGGGTGGATTGGTCCTTGCAACATATGTAGCAATACCAAAGGTGTACATACATGTTTGTTCAGATGAATCTAAATTGTTTTGTTCATATAAAAGTTAATTGGAGTGTCATTATACATGAATAAGTCCTTGCAACATTTGTAGAACCCTTTTTTGTGGGAAATAAAGAGATACGAACATTAATTAGAAATTGACCCCTTAATACATGTAAAAGAAGCTAATCAAGATCAGTAACCCCTTTGTTTGGTAAAATTCAATGGTTTTGGCATGGCAAAGAGGTACATACATGCTTGTTGCCTTGAAAATAATGTGTAGTATAGACACAAAAGTTGATTTCAAGATCTTTGGAGAATTAAATCATTCAATACTTGTAAGAATAACTAATCATGGTCAAAGTCTCCTTTACACCACAAAATTCAAAAGATTCAAAGTGCCAAAGCTCTAAGGAGGTCCTTGTTCCTTTGAATATAACATGTTATTTACCCACAAAAGTTAATTTTCACATCATTTTATGTGGATGAGACCTTTCAACATATGCAGGAGCACCAAAGGTGTACATACACGTTTGTTCAAATGATTTTAAATTGTTTTGTTGACATAGAATTTAATTTGAGTATCATTCTATGTCAATAAGTCCCTGCAACAAGTGTAGAACCCTTTTTTTGTGGGAAATAAAGAGATAGTCACATTAATATGAAATTAACCCTTTGATTTCGAGATCTTTAGAGAATTAAATCATTCAATACTTGTAAGAATAACTAGTCATGGTCAAAGTCTCCTTTGCACCACGAAATTCAATAGATTTAGAATGCCAAAAGGGTAACAACGTCCATGTTGTGTTGAATATAACATGTTGTTTACCCACAAAAATTAATTTCCACATCATTATGGGTGGATCGATCCTTGCAACATATGCAGCAGTACCAAAGGTCTACATTCATGTTTGTTCAAATGAATCTAAATTGTTTAGTTGACATAAAAGTTAATTGCAGGGTCATTCTATGTGAATAAGTCCTTGCAACATGTGTAAAACCTTTTTTCATGCGAAATAAAGAGATACTCACATTAATAAAAAATTGACCACTTAATACTTGTAAAAGAAGCTAACCGAGATCAATAACCTCTTTGTCTGATAACATTCAATAAATTTAGCATGACAAAGAGGTATAAACATGCTTGTTGCCTTGAAAATAATGTGTACTGTAGAAACAAAAGTTGATTTTGAGATCCTTGGAGAATTAAACCCTTCAATACTTATAAGAATAACTATTCATGGTCAAAGTGTCCTTTGCACCATGAAATTCAATAGATTCAGAGTGCCAAAGCTCTAAGGGCGTTCTTGTTGCATTGAATATAACATAGAGCTTACCCACAAAAGTTAATTTCCATATCATTTTGTGTAGATGAGTCCTTACAACTTATGTAGGAATACCCAAGGTGCACATACATGTTTGTCTAGATGAATCTAAATTGTTTTGTTGACATAAAAGTTATACGGTGTATCATTCTATGTGAATAAGTCCTTGCAATAATTGTTGAACCCATTTTTGTTGGAAAGAAAGAGATAGTACCATTAATCAGAAATTGACCCCTTAATACTTGTAAAAGAAGTTAGTCAAGATGAATAAGCCCTTTGGTTGATAAAATTCAATGGTTTCAGCACGACAAATAGGTATAGACATGTTTATTGCCTTGAAAATAATATGTAGTATAAACACAAAATTTGATTTCAAGATCTTTGAAGAATTAAACCATTCAATACTTGTAAGAATAACTAACCATGGTCAAAGTCTCCTTTGCACCACAAAATTCAAAAGATTTAGAGTGCCAAAGCCCTGAGGATGTCCTTGTTGTGTTGAATATAACATAGTGTTTACCCATAAAAGTTAATTTCCACATAATTTTGGGTGGATGAGTCCTTGCAACATATACAAGAATACCAAAGGTGTACATACATATTTGTTCAGATCAATCTAAATTGTTTTGTTGACATAAAAGTTAATTTGATTATCATTCTATGTGAATAAGTCCTTGCAACAAGTGTAGAACCCTTTTTCATGGGGAATAAAAAGATACTCACATTAATCAGAAATTGACCCCTTATTACTTGTAGAAGAAGCTAAACAAGATCAGTAACCCCTTTGTCCGATAACATTCAATAAATTTAGCATAACAAAGAGGTATAAACATGCTTGTTGCCTTGAAAATAATGTGTAGTGTAGACACAAAAGTTGATTTTGAGATCTTTGGAGAATTAAACCATTCAATACTTGTAAGAATAACTAATCATGGTCAAAGTCTCCTTTGCACCATGAAATTCAAAAGATTCAAAGTGCCAAAGCTCTAAGGACGTCCTTGTTGTGT
Organism: Bruguiera gymnorhiza; assembly: GCA_020883675.1. NCBI lineage: Eukaryota > Viridiplantae > Streptophyta > Magnoliopsida > Malpighiales > Rhizophoraceae > Bruguiera > Bruguiera gymnorhiza. The sequence continues at coordinate 1,994,556 of JAIRCJ010000061.1, read as the reverse complement.
TGAATATAGCATAGAGTTTACCCAAAATAGTTAATTTCCACATCATTTTGTGTGGATAAGTCCTTGCAACATATGCAGGAGTAGCAAAGGTGCATATACATGTTTGTCTATATGAGTCTAAATTGTTTTGTTGACATAAAAGTTATTTGGTGTATCATTCTATGTGAATAAGTCCTTGCAACATGTGTTGAACCCATTTTTGTTAGAAAGAAATAGATAGTAGCGTTAATCAGAAATTGACCCCTTAATGCTTATAAAAGAAGCTGATCAAGATGAATAACCCCTTTGTTTGATGTAATTTGATGGATTCAGCGTGACAAAGAGGTATAGACATGTTTGTTGCCTTGAAAATAATGTGTAGTATAGACGCAAAAGTTGACTTCGAGTTCTTTGAAGAATTTAACCATTCAATACTTGTAACAATAACAAATCATGGTCAAAGTCTCCTTTACACCACAAAATTCAAAAGATTCAGAGTGCTAAAGCCCTAAGGACATTCATGTGTGGATGAGTCCTTGCAACATATGTAAGAATCCCAAAGGTGTACATACATGGTTGTTCAGATGAATCTAAATTTTTTTGTTGACATAAAAGTTAATTTGATTATCATTCTACTTGAATATGTCCTTGCAATAAGTGTAGAACCATTTTTTGTGGGAAATAAAGAGATACTCACATTAATAAGAAATTGACCACTTAATACTTGTAAAAGAAGCTATGCAAGATTAGTAACCCCTTTGTCTGATAACATTCAATAAATTCAGCATGTTAAAGAGGTATAAACAAGCTTGTTCCCTTGAAAATAATGTATATGGTAGCCATGAAAGTTGATTTCGGGATCTTTGGAGAATTAAACCATTCAATGCTTGTAAGAATATCTAATCATGGTTAAAGTCGCCTTCGCACCACGAAATTCAATAGATTTAGAGTGCCAAAGCCTTAAGGATGTCCTTGTTGCATTGAATATAACATAGTGTTTACCCACAAAAGTTAATTTCCACATTATTTTGTGTGGATGATTCCTTGCAACATAAGTAGGAGAACCAAAGCTACAAATACATGTTTGTTCAGATGAATCTAAATTGTTTTCTTGACATAAAAGTTAATTTCGAGATCTTTGGAGAATTAAACAATTGTTGAACCCATTTTTGTGGGAAATAAAGAGATACTCACATTAATCAGAAATGAACCCCTTAATACATGTAAAAGAAGCTAATCAAGATCTGTAACCCCTTTGTTTGGTAAAATTCAATGGTTTTAGCATGGCAAAGAGGTATAGACATGCTTCTTGCCTTGGAAATAATGTGTAGTATACACAGAAGAGTTGATTTCAAGATCTTTGGAGAATTAAACCATTCAGTACTTGTAACAATAACAAATCATGGTCAAAGTCTCTTTTGGACCACGAAATTCAATAGATACAAACTACCGAAGTAGTAAGGACATCCTTGTTGCATTGAATATAACATGTTGTTTACCCACAAAAGATAATTTCCACATCATTTTGGGTGGATCAGTCCTTGCAACATATGCAACAGTACCAAAGGTGTACATACATCTTTGTTTAAATGAATCTAAATTGTGTTGTTGACAGAAAAGTTAGTTGGAGTGTCATTCTACGTGAATAAGTCCTTGCAAAGTGTGTAGAACCCTTTTTGGTGGGAAGTAAAGAGATACTCACATTAATCAGAAATTGACCCCTTAATATAAGAAAAGAAGCTAATCAATATTTGTAATCCTTTGTTTGATAAAATTCAATGGTTTTAGCATGACAAAGAGCTATAGACATGCTTCTTGCCTTGAAAATAATGTGTCATGGAGACACAAAAGTCAATTTCAAGATCTTTGGATAATCAAACAATTAAATACTTGTAAGAATAACTAATCATGGTCTTGCACCACAAAGTTCAATAGATTCAGAGTGCCAAAGCTCTAAGGATGTTCTTGTTGCGTTGAATATAACAAAGAGTTTACACACAAAAGGTAATTTGCGCATCATTTTGTGTGGATGAGTCCTTCCAACATATGCTAGAGTAGCAATGGTGTACATAGATGTTTGTTCCACTAAATCTAAATTGTTTTGTTGACATAATGTTAATTTGTGTATCATTTTATGTGAATAAGTCCTTGCAACAAGTGTAGAATCCTTCTTCATGGGAAATTAAGAGATACTCACATTAATTAGAAATTGACCCCCTAAGACTTATAAAAGAATCTAATCAAGATCAATAACCCCTTTGTTTGATAACATTTAATAAATTATGCATGGCAAAGAGGTATAAGCATGCTTGTTGCCTTGAAAATCATGTGTAGTGTAGACCCAAAAGTTGATTTGGAGATCTTTGGATTATTAAACCATTCAATACTTGTAAGAATAACTAATCATGGTTAAAGTTTCCTTTGCCCTACGAAATTCAAAAGATTCGGAGTGCCAAAGCTCTAGGGACATCCTTGTTGCATTGAACATAACATGTTGTTTACCCACAAAAGTTAATTTCCACATCATTTTGTGTGGATGGGTACTTGCAACATATACAGGAGTACTAAAGGTGTAAATACATGTTTGTTTAAATGAATCTAAATTTTTTTGTTGACATAAAAGTTAACTGGTTCTACGTGAATAAGTCCTTGCAACAATTGTTGAACCCATTTTTGTGGGAAATAAAAAGATAGTAGCATTAATCAGAAATTGACCCCTTAATACTTGTCAAAGAAGCTAACCAAGACCAGTAACTACTTTGTTTGATAAAATTCAATGGATTCAAAATGACATAAAGGTTTAAAAATGCTTGTTGCCTTGAAAATAATGTGTAGTATATGCATAAAAGTCAATTTTGTGATCTTTGGAGAATTATACAATTCAATACTTGTAAGAATAACTAATCATGGTAAAGGACTTCATTGCACCAAGAAAATCAATAGATTCAAAGTGCCAAAGCTCTAAGCATGTCCTTGTTGCGTTGATTATAACATGTTGTTTACCAACAAAAGTTAATTTCCACATCATTTTGTATGGATGAGTCGTTGCAACATGTGTAGGAGTACCAAAGGTGTACATACATTTTATTCAGATGAATGTAAATTGTTTTCTTGACATAACAGTTAATTTGAGTATCATTCTAGGTGAATAAGTCCTTGAAACAAATGTAGAACCCTTTTTCATGGAAAATAAAAAGATACTCACATTAATCACAAATACACCCCTTAATACTTGTAAAAAAAGCTAATCGAGATCAGTAACCCCTTCATCTGATAACATTCTATAAATTCAGCATGGCAAAGAGGTTTAAACATGCTTATTGCCTTGAAAATAATGCATAGTGTAGACACCAAAGTTGATTTGGAGATCTTTGGAGAATTAAACCATTCAATACTTGTAAGAATAACTAATCATGGTCAAAGTCTCCTATACACGATGAAATTCAATAGATTCAAAGTGCCAAAGCTCTAAGGACATCCTTGTTGCATTGAATATAACATGTTGTTTACCCACAAAAGTTAATTTCCTCATCAGTTCATATGGATAAGTCCTTGGAATATAAGTAGGAGTACCAAAGGTGTACATATATGTTTATTCAGATGAACCTAAATTGTTTTATTGACATACAAGTTAATTGGTGTATCATTCTACGTGAATAAGTCCTTGCAACAAGTGTTGAACTCATTGTCATAGGAAGTGAAGAGATAGTACCATTAATTAGAAATTGACCTCTTAATACTTGTAAAAGAAGCTAATCAAGATCAGTAACCCCTTTGTCTGATAACATTCAATAAATTCAGCATGGAAAAGAGGTATAAACATGCTTGTTACCTTGAAACTAATGTGTAGTACAGACACAAAAGTTGATTTCGAAATCCTTGAAGAATTAAACAATTCAATGCTTGCAAGAATAACTAACCATGGTCAAAGTCTCCTTTGCACCATAAAATTCAATAGATTCAGAGTGTCAAATCTATAAGGATGTCCTTGTTGCATTGAATATAGCATGTTGTTTACCCACAAAAGTTAATTCCCTCATCATTTTGTGTGGATGAGACCTTGCAACATATACAGGAGTACCGAAGGTGTACATACATGTCTGTTCACATGAATCTGAATTGTTTTCTTGACATAAAAGTTAATTGGTGTATCATTCTACATCAATGAGTCCTTGCAACAAGGGTTCAACCCATTTTGTCGGCAAATAAAGAGATAGTAGCATTCACCATAAATTGATCCCTTAATACTTGTAAAAGGAGCTAATCAAGATCAGTAACCCCTTTGTCTCATAACATTCAATAAATTCAGCATGCAAGGACATATAAACATGGTAGTTGCCTTGAAAGTAATGTGTAGTACAGAAACAAAAGTTGATTTGGAAATCTTTGGAGAATTAAATGATTCAATACTTGTAAGAATAACTAATTGTGGTCAAAGTCTCCTTTGCAACATGAAATTCGATAGATTCAGAGTGCCAAAGGTCTAAGGACGTCATTATTGCATTGAATATAACATGTTGTTTACCCATAAAAGTCAATTTCCACATCATTTTGTTTGGACGTGTCCCTGCAACATATACAGGAGTACCAAAGGTGTACATACATGTTTATTTAGATGAATCTAAATTTTTTCTTGACATAAAAGTGAATTGGTTTTTCTTTCTATGAGAATAAGCCCTTGCAACAAGTGTTGAACCCATTTTCTTGGGAAATAAATAGATAGTACCAATAATCAGAAATTGACCCCTTAACACTTGTAAAAGAACCTAATCAAGCTCAGTAACCCCCTTGTTTGATAAAATCCAATGGATTCAGCATGACAAAGAGGTTTAAACATGCTTGTTGTCCTAAAAATAATGTGTAGTATACCCACAGAATTCAATTTCAAGATCTTCGGATAATTATATGTTTCAATACTTGTATGAATAAATAATCATGGTCAAATTCTCCTTTGCACCACGAATTTCAATAGATTCAGAGAATGTCCTTGTTGCATTCAATATAACATGTTTAGCCACAAAAGTTAATTTCCTCATCATTTGGTGTGGATGAGTCCTTGCAACATATATAGGAATACCAAAGGTGTACATACATGTTTGTTCACATGAATCTAAGTTGTTTTCTTCACATAAAAGTTAATTGGTGTATCATTATACGTGAATGATTCCTTGCAGCAAGTGTTGAGCCCATTTTCTTAGGAAATAAAGAGATAGTATGATTAATCAAAAATTGACCCCTTAACACTTGTAAAAGAAGCTAATCAAGCTCAGTAACCCCTTAAAATTCAATAGATTCAGCATGACAAAGAGGTTTAAACATGCTTGTTGCCTTGAAAATATTGTATAGTATACCCACAGAATTCGATTTCATGATCTTTGAATAATTATACATTTCAATACTTGTAAAAATAAATAATCATGGTGAAATTCTCCTTTGCACCAGGAATTTCAATAGATTCAGAGTGCCAAAGCTCTAAGAATGTCCTTGTTGCATTCAATATAACATGTAGTTTAGCCACAAAAGTTAATTTCCTCATCATTTGGTGTGGATGAGTCCTTGCAACATATACAGGAATACCAAAGATGTACATACATGTTTGTTCACATGAATCTAAGTTGTTTTCATGACATAAAAGTTAATTGGTGTATCATTATACGTGAATGATTCCTTACAACAAGTGTTGAACCCATTTTCTTGGGAAATAAAGAGATAGAATTAGAAATTAACCCCTTAACACTTGTAAAAGAAGTTAACCAAGCTCAGTAGCCCCTTTGTTTGATAAAATTCAATGGATTCAGCATGACAAAGATTAAACACGCTTGTTGCCCTGAAAATAATGTGTAGTATACCCACAGAAGTCGATTTTGAGATCTTTGGATAATTATACAATTCAATACTTGTAAGAATAAATAATCATAGTCAAATTCTCCTTTGCACCACAAATTTCAATAAATTCAAAGTGCCAAAGCTCTAAGGACGTCCTTGTTGTGTTGAATATAACATTTTGTTTACCCACAAAAGTTAATTTCCTCATCATTTGGTGTGGATGACTCCTTGCAACATATGCAGGAGTACCAAAGGTGTAGATAGATGTTTGTTCAGATGAATCTAAATTGTTTTATTGACATGAAAGTTAATTGGTGTATCATTCTACGTGAATAATTCCTTGCAACCAGTGTTGAACCCATGTTCGTGGGAAAAAAGAGATAGTAGCATTAATCATAAATTAATCCCTTGATACTTGTAAAAGAAGCTAATCAAGATCGGTAACCCCTTTGCTTGATAAAATTCAATGGATTCAGCATGACAAAGAGGTTTAAACATGCTTGTTTCCCTGAAAATAATGTGTAGTATACCCACAGAACTCGATTTAGAGATCATTGGAGAATTATACGATTCAATACATGTAAGAATAACTAATCATGGTCAAAGTCTCCTTTGCACCACGAAATTCAATAGATTCAGGGTGCCAAATCTCTAAGGACATCCATGTTGCATTGAATATAACATGTTATTTGCCCACAAAAGTTAATTTCCTCATCATTTTTTTTAGATGTGTCCCTGCAGCATATGCAGGAGTACCAAAGGTGTTTATACAGGTTTGGTCAGATGAATCTAAATTTAAACACACTTGTTGCCTTAAAAATGATGTGTTGTATGCCCATAGAAGTCGATTTCAAGATCTTCAGAGAATTATACGATTGAATACTTGTAAGAATAAAAGATCATGGTCAAAGTCTCCTTTGCACCACAAATTTTAATAGATTCAAAGTGCCAAAGCTCTAAGAACGTCCTTGTTGCATTTAATATAACATGTTGTTTACCCACAAAAGTTAATTTCCTCATCATTTTCTGTGGATGAGTCCTTAAAACATATGCAATAGTACCAAAGGTGTGCATACATGTTTGTTCAGATGAATATTGATTGTTTTGTTGACATAAAAGTTAATTGGTGTATCATTCTACGTGAATAAGTCCTTGCAATAAGTGATGAACCCATTTTCGTGGGAAATAAAGAGATACTAGCGTTAATCAGAAATTGACCCCTTAATACTTGTAAAAGAAGCTAATCAAGATCAGTTATCCCTTTGTCTGATATCATTCAATAAATTCAGCAGGGCAAAGAAGTATAAACATGCTTGTTGCCTTGAAAATAGTGTGTAGTGTAGACACAAAAGTTTATTTCTGAGTCCTTTGGAGAATTAAACCATTCAATACTTGTAAGAATAACTAATCATGGTCAAAGTCTCATTGGCACCACGAAATTCAATTGAGTCAGAGTGCCAAAGCTCTAAGGACGTCCTTGTTGCATTGAATATAACATGTTGTTTACCCACAAAAGTTAATTTCCTCATCATTTTGTGTGGATCAGTCCTTGCAACATATGCAGGAGTACCGAAGGTGTACATACATGTTTGTGTAGATCAACTTATATTGTTTTGCTGACATAAAAGTTAATTGGTGTATCATTCTATGTGAATCTAAATTGTTTTGTTGACTTAAAAGTTAGTTGGAGTGTCATTCTATGTGAATAAGTCCTTGCAAGGTGTATTGAAACCTTTTTGCTGGAAAATAAAGAGATACTCACATTAATCAGAAATTGACCCCTTAATACATGTAAAGGAAGCTAATCAAGATCTGTAACCCCTTTGTTTGATAAACTTCAATAGTTTTAGCATGGCAAAGAGGTATAGACATGCTTTTTGCCTTGAAAATAATGTGTAGTACAGACACAAAAGTTGATTCCGAGATCTTTGGAAAATTAAACCATTCAATACTTATAAGGATAACTAATCATTGTCAAAGTCTCCTTTACATGGCGAAATTCAATAGATTCAAAGTGCCAAAGATCTAAGGACGTCCTTGTTACATTGAATATAACATGTTAACCCATAAAAGTAAATATTCTCATCATTTTGTGTAGATGAGTCTTTGCAACATATGCAAGAGTACCAAAGGTGTACATACATGTTTTTTCAGATGGATCTAAATTGTTTTGTTGACAAAAAAGGTAATTGGTGTATCACACTACGTGAATAAGCCCCTGCAACAAGTGTTAAAGCCATTTTTGTGGGAAATAAAGAGATAGTAGCATTAATCAGAAATTGACCCCTTAATTCTTGTAAAAGAAGTTAATCAAGATTAGTAACCCCTTTGTTTGATAAAATTTAATGGATTCAGCATGACCATGAGGTTTAAACACGATTGTTACCTTGAAAACAATATGTAATATACCCATAAAAGTTGATTTCGAGATCTTTGCAGAATTATACGATTCAATACTTGTATGAATAACAAATCATAGTCAAAGTGTCCTTTGCACCACAAAATTCAATAGATTCAGAGTGCCAAAGCTTTAAGGACGTCTTTGTTGCATTGAATATAACATGTTGTTTACCCACTAAAGTCAATTTCCTCATGATTTTGTGTGGATGTGTCCCTGCAACATATGCAGGAGTACCAAGGTGTACATACATGTTTGTTCAGATGAATCTAAATTTCTTTGTTGACATAAAAGTCAATTGGTGTATCATTCTACGTGAATAAGTCCTTGCAACAAGTGTTGAACCCATTTTCATGGGAAATAAAGAGATAGTAGCATTAATCATAAATTGACCCCTTAATACTTGTAAAAGAAGCTATTCAAGATTAGTAACCCATTTGTCGAATAAAATTCAATAAATTCAGCATGGCAATGAGGATTAAACATGATTGTTGCCTTCAAAATAATGTGTATTATACCCACAGAATTCAATTTCGACATCTTTGGAGAATTATACGATTGAATACTTGTAAGAATAACTAATCATGGTCAAAGACTCCTTTACACCACAAAATTCAATAGATTCAGAGTGCTAAAGATCTAAGGACGTCCTTGTTGCATTGAATATAACATGTTGTTAACCCACAAAAGTTAATATCCTCATCATTTTGTGTGGATGTGTCCTTGCAACATATGCAAGAGTACGAAAGGTGTACATACATGTTTGTTCAGATGAATCTAAATTGTTTTGCTAACAAAAAAGGTAATCAGTGTATCACACTACGTAAATAAGCCCTGGCAACAAGTGTTAAAGCCATTTTTGTGGGAAATAAATAGATAGTAGCATTAATCAGAAATTGACCCCTTAATACTTGTAAAAGAAGCTAATCAAGATTAGTAACCCATTTGTCTGATAAAATTCAATAAATTCAGCATGGCAATGAGGATTAAACATGATTTTTGACTTCAAAATAATGTGTATTATACCCATAGAAGTCGATTTCAAGATCATTGGAGAATTATACAATTGAATACTTGTAAGAATAACTAATCATGGTCAAAGTCTCCTTTCCACCACGAAATTCAATAGATTCAGAGTGCCAAAGCTCTAAGGACGTCCTTGTTGTATTGAATATAACATGTTGTTTACCCACTAAAGTTAATTTCCTCATGATTTTGTATGGATGAGTCCTTGTAGCATATCCAAGAGTACCAAAGGTGTACATACATGTTTGTTCACATGAATCTAAATTGTTTTGTTGACATAAAAGTTAATTGGTGTATGATTCTACGTGAATGAGTCCTTGCAACAAGTGTTGAACCCATTTTCTTGGGAAATAAAGAGATAGTAGCATTGATAAGAAATTGACCCCTTAATTCCTGTGAAAAAAGCTAATCAAGATCAGTAACCCCTTTGTTTGATAAAATTTGATGGACTCAGCATGACAATGAGGTTTAAAGACGATTGTTGCCTTGAAAATAAAGTGTAGTATACTCACAGAAGTTGATTTCGAGATCTTTGGAGAATTATACGATTGAATACTTGTAAGAATAACTAATCATGGTCAAATTCAATAGATTCGGAGTGCCAAAACTCTAAAGACATCCTTGTTGCATTGAATATAACATGTTGTTTACCCATAAAAGTTAATTTCCTCATGATTTTGTGTGGATGAGTCCTTACAACATTTCCAGGAGTACCAAAGGTGTACATACTTGTTTGTTTAGATGAATCTAAATTGTTTTGTTGACTTAGAAGTTAATTTGAGTATAGAATGATACTCACATTAATCCAAAATTGACCCCTTAATACTTGTAAAAGAAGCTAATCAAGATCAATAACCCCTTTGTTTGATAAAATTCAATGGATTCAGCACTGCAAAGAGGTATAGACATGCTTGTTGCCTTGAAAATAATGTGCAGTCTAGACACAAAGGTTGATGTTGAGATCTTTGGAGAATTAAACCATTCAATACTTGCAAGAATAACTAATCATTGTCAAAGTCTCCCTTGCAGCACGAAATTCAATTGATTCAGAGTGCTAAAACTCTAAGGAAGTCCTTGTTCCATTGAATATAACATCTTGTTTACCCACAAAAGTTAATTTCCTCATCATTTTGTGTGGATGAGTCCTTGCAACATATGAAGGAGAACTAAAAATGTACATACGTGTTTGTTTAGATGAATCTGAATTGTTTTGTTGACATAAAAGTTAATTGGCGTATCATTTTATGTGAATAAGTCCTTGCAACAAGTGTTGAACCCATTTGAGTGGGAAATAAAGAGATAGCAGCATGAATCAGAAATTGAACCCTTAACACTTGTAAAAGAAGCTAATCAAAATTAGTAACCCCTTTGTCTGATAACATTCAATAAATGGCAAAGAGGTATAAACATGCTTGTTGCCTTGAAAATAATGTTTAGTATAGACAAAAAAGTTATTTCGAGATCTTTGCAGAATTAAACCTTTCAATATTTGCAACAATAACTAATCATGGTTGAAGTCTCCTTTGCACCACGAAATTCAATAGATTCAGAGTTTCAAAGCTCTGAGGATGTCTTTATTGCATTGAATATAACATGTTATTTACCCACAAAAGTTAATTTCCTCATCATTTTGTGAGGATGAGTCTTTGCGACATATGTAGGTGTACTAATAGTGTACATACATGTTTGTTCAGATGAATCTAAATTGTTTTGTCAACATAAAAGTTAATTCGAGTATCATTCTAGGTGAATAAATCCATGCAACAAGTGTAGAACCCTGTTTCGTGTGTAATAAAGAGATACTCACATTAATCAGAAATTGACCCCTTAATACTAGTAAAAGAAGCTAATCAAGATCAATAAGCCCTTTGCTTGATAAAATTCAGCGGATTCAGCACTGCAAACAGGTATAGACATGCTTGTTACCTTAAAAATAATGTGTAGTCTAGACAAAAAGGTAGATTTTGAGATCTTTGGAGAATTATATGATTCAATAATTGTAAGAATAAGTAATCATGGTCAAAGTCTCCTTTGCACCACAAAATAAAAAAGATTGCGAGTGCCAAAGCTGTAAAGATGTCATTATTGCGTTGAATATAACATGTTGTTTACCCATAAAAGTTAATTTCCACATCATTTTGTGTGGATGAGCCCTTACAATATATGCAGGAGTACCAATGGTGTACATACATGTTTGTTTAGATGATTCTAAATTGTTTTGTTGACATAAAAGTTAATTTGAGTATCATTCTACCTCAATAAGTCCTTGCAACAAGTGTAGAACCCCCTTTCGTGGGAAATAAAGAGATAGTTGCATTAACCAGAAATTGACCCCTTAATACTTGTAAAAGAAGCTAAACAAGATCACTAACCCCTTTGTTTGATAAAATTCAATGGATTCAGCATGACAATAAGGTTTAAACATGCTTGTTGCCTTGAAAAGAATGTGTAGTATAGACACAAACGTTCATTTCGAGAGCTTTGGAGAATTAAACCATTCAATACTTGTATGAATAACTAACCATGGTCAATGTCTCCTTTGCACCACAAGATTCAAGAGATTCAGAGTGCCAAAGCACTAAGGATGTCTTTGTTGCATTGAATATAACATGTTGTTTACCCACAAAAGTTAATTTCCTCATCATTTTATGTGGATGGTTCCTCACAACATATGTAGGCATACCAAAGGTGTACATATATGTTTGTTCAGATGAATCTAAATTGTTTTGTTGCCATGAAAGTTTATTTCAGTTTCATTCTACGCGAATAACTTCTTGCAACATGTGTAGAACCCTTTTTCGTGGTTAATAAACAGATAGTCACATTAATCTGAAGTTGACCCCTTAATACTTGTAAAAGAAGCTAATCAACATCAGTAACCCCTTTGTTTGATAAAACTTGATAGATTCAGCATGGCAAAGAGCTTTAAACATTCTTGTTGCCTTGAAATAATGTGTAGTATAGACACAGAAGTCAATTTTGAGATCTTTGGAGAATTAAACCATTCAATACATGCAAGAATAACTCATCATGGTCAAAATCTGCTTTGCACCACGGAATTCAATAGATTCAGTGTGCCAAAGCCCTGAGGATGTCCTTGTTGCATTCAATATAACAAGTTGTTTATCCACAAAAGTTAATTTCCACATCATTTTGTGTGGATGAGTCCTTGCATCATATGCAGGAGTACCAAAGGTGTACATACATGTTTGATCAGAATAATCTAAATTGTTTTGTTGACAAAAAAGTTAATTTGAGTATCATTTGGCATGAATAAGTCCTTGCAACTAGTGTAAAAGCCTTTTTCGTGGGAAATAAAGAGATACTCACACTAATCAGAAATTGACCCCTTAATACTTGTAAAAGAAGCTAATCAAGATCAGTAACCCATTTGTCTGATAAAATTCAATAAATTCAGCATGGTAAAGAGGTATAAATAGGCTTGTTGCCTTGAAATTAATGTATAGTGTAGACACAAAAGTTGATTTCGAGATCTTTGGATAATTAAACCATTCAATACTTCTAAGAATAACTAATCATGGTCAAAGTCTCCTTTGCAGCACGAAATAAAGAGATACACACATTAATCAGAAATTGACCGTTTAATACTTGTAAAAGATGCTAATCAAGAACAGTAACCCGTTTGTCTGATAACATTCAATAAATTCAGCTTGGCAAAGAGGTATAAATACGCTTGTTGCCTTGAAATTAATGTGTAGTGTAGACACAAAAGTTGATTTTGAGATCTTTGGAAAATTAAACCATTCAATACTTCTAAGAATAACTAATCATGGTCAAAGTCTCGTTTGCACCAAGAAATTCAATAGATTCATAATGCCAAAGCTCTAAGGATGTCCTTGTTGCATTGAATATAACATAATGTTTGTTTACCCAGAAAATTTGCACATCATTTTGTGTGGACAAGTCCTTGAAACATATGTAGGAGTACCAATGGTGTACATACATGTTTGTTCAGACAAATCTAAATTGTTTTGTTGACATAAAAGTTAATTTGAGTATCATTCTACGTGAATAAGTCCTTGCAACATGAGTAGAACCCTTTTTCGTGGGAAATAAAGAGATGCTCACATTAATCAGAAATTGACCCCTTAATACTTGTAAAAGAAGCTAACCAAGATCAGTAGCCCCTTTGTCTGGTAACATTCAATAAATTCAGCATGGAAAAGATGTATAAATATGAAAGTAATGTGTAGAGTAGACACAAAAGTATCACAAAGAGGTATAGACATGCATCTTGCCTTGAATATAATGTTTAGTATGGGAACAAAAGTTAAATTCAATATCAATCATTAATTAAACCATTCAATACTTGTAAGAATAACTAATCATGGTCAAAGTCTCCTTTGCTGTACGAAATTCTATAGATTCAAAGTCCCAAAGCACTAAGGATGTCCTTGTTGTATTGAATATAACATGTTTGTTTACCCACAAAAGTTAATTTCCTCAACATTTTGTGTGGATGAGTCCTTATGACATATGCAGGAGTACCAAAGGTGTAAATACATTTTTCTTCAGATTAATCTAAATTGTTTTCTTGACATAAAAGTTAATTTGAGTATCATTCTACGTGAATAAGTCCTTGCAACAAGTGTTGAACCCATTTTCATGGGAAATAAAGAGATCGTAGTGTTAATCAGAAATTGACACCGTAATACTTGTAAAAGATGCTAATCAAGATCAGTAACCGCTTTGTTTGATAAAATTCATTGGATTCAGAATGACAAAGGAGTTGAAACAGGCTTGTTGCCTTGAAAATAATGTGCAGTATACCCGCAGAATAAGAAATCAAGCCTGTTTTCAAGGCTTGTAAGAATAAGGAAGTCCTAATTTCAACATCATTCGATAATTAAACCATTCAATACTTGTAAGAATAACAAATCATGATCAAAGTCTCCTGTGCACCACAAAATTCAAAAGATTCAGAGTGCCAAAGCTGTAAGGACATCCTTGTTGCATTGAATATAACATGTTTACCCATAAAAGTGAATTTCCTGATCATTTTGTGTGGATGAGTTGTTGGAACATATGCAGGAGTACCAAAGGTGTAGATATGTGTTTGTTCAGATGAATCTAAATTGTTTTGTTGACATAAAAGTTAATTGGTGTATAATTCTATGTGAATAAGTCCTTGCAACCAGTGTTGAACCCATGTTCGTGGGAAATAAAGAGATAGTAGCATTAATCATAAATTGACCCCTTGATCCTTGTAAAAGATTCTAATCAAGATCAGTAACCCCTTTATGTGATAAAATTCAATGGATTCAGCATGACAAAGAGGTTTAAACACGCTTGTTGCCTTGAAAATAATGTGTAGTATACCCACAGAAGTCAATTTTGAGATCCTTGGAGAATTATACGATTCAATAATTGTAAGAATAACTAATCATGGTCAAAGTCTCCTTCGCACCACGAAATTCAATAGATACAGAGTGCCAAAGCTCTATGGTCGTCCTTGTTGCATTGAAGATAACATGTTGTTTAACCACAAAAGTTAATTTCCTCATCATTTTGTGTGGATGAATCCTTACAAAATAAGCAGGAGTACCTAAGGTGTACATACATGTTTGTTCAAATGAACCTAAATTGTTTTGTTAACATAAAAGTTAATTGGTGTATTATTCTTTGTGAATAAGTCCTTGCAACAAGTGTTGAACCCATTTTCGTGGGAAATAAATTGATTGTAGCATTAATAAAAAATTGACCCCTTAATGCTTGTAAAAGATGCTAATCAAGATCAGTAACCTGCTTGTGTGATAAAATTCAATGGATTCAGCATGAGAAAGAGGTTTAAACACACTTGTTGCCTTGAAAATAATGTGTAGTATACCCACAGAAGTCAATTTCAAGATCTTTGGAGAATTATACGATTCAATAATTGTAAGAATAACTAATCATGGTCAAAGTCTCCTTTGCACCATGAAATTCAGTAGATTCAAAGTGCCAAAGCAATAAGGAAGTCCTTATTGCATTGGATATAACATAGTGTTTATCCATAAAAGTTAATTTCCACATCATTTTGTGTGCATGAGTCCTTGCAACATATGCAAGAATCCCAATGGGGTACATACATGTTTGTTCAGATCAATCCAAATTGTTTTGTTGACATAAAAGTTAAATTGATTATCATGCTACCTGAATATGTCCTTGCAACAAGTGTAGAACCCTTTTTCGTGGGAAATAAAGAGATTCTCATATTAATCAGAAATTAACCCCTTAACAGTTGAAAAAGAAGCTAATCAAGATCAATAATCCCTTTGTTAGATAAAATTCAATGGATGCTGCATCACAGATGAGGTTTAAACACGCTTGTTGCCTTGAAAATAATGTGTAGTATAGACAGAGAAGTTGATTTCGAGATCTTTGAAGAATTATACGATTCAATACTTATGAGAATAACTAATCATGTTCAAAGTCTCCTTTGCACCACAAAATACAGTAGATTCAGAGTGCCAAAGCTTTAAGGATGTCCTTGTTGCGATGATTATAACATATTGTTTACCCACAAAAGTTAATTTCCTCATCTATTTGTGTGGATGAGTCTTTGCAACATATGCAGGAGTACCAAAGGAGTAGATACATGTTTGTTTAGAAGAATCAAAATTGTTTTGTTGACATAAAAGTTAATTTTTGTATCATTGTATGTGAATATATCCTTGCAACAACTGTTGAACCCTTTGTTGTGGGAAATAAACAGATAGTAGCATTAATCAGAAATTGACACCTTAATACTTGTAAAAGAAGCTAGTCAAGATCAGTAACCCCTTTGTTTGATAAAAGTCAACGGATTTAGCATGACAAAGAGGTTTAAACACGCTTGTTGCCTTGAAAATAATGTGTATTATAGACACTTAAGTCGATTTCAAGATCTTTGGAGAATTATAAGATTCAATACTTGTAAGAATAACTAATCACGGTCAAAGTCTCTTTTACACCACAAAATTCAATAGATTAAGAGTGTCAAAGCTCCAAGGACGTTCTTGTTGCTTTGTATATAACATGTTGTTTAGCTAAAAAAAGTTAATTTCCATATCATTTTGTGTGGATGACCTTCCAACCTACTTAGTTTACCAAAGGTGTACATACATGTTTGTTCAAATGAATCTAAATTGTTTTCTTGACATAAAAGTTAATCCAAGTATCATTAGATGTGAATAAGTCCTTGCAACATGTGTAGAACCCTTTTTCGTGGGAAATAAAGAGATAGTCACATTAATCAAATATTGACCCCTTAATACTTGTAACAAAAGCTAATCATGATCAGTAACCCCTTTATTTGATAAAATTCAATGGATTCAGGAAGACACAGAGGTATAGACATGCTTGTTCAGATTATTCTAAATTGTTTTGTTGACATAAAAGTTAATTTGAGTATCATTCTACATCAATAATCCTTGCAACAAGTGTAGAACCCCTTCTATGGAAAATAAAGAGATAGTCACACTAATTAAAAATTGACCCCTTCATACTAGTAAAAGAAGTTAATCAAAATCAGTAACCCCTTTATTTGTTAAAATTCAATGGATTCAGCATGGCAAAGAGGTATAGACATGCTTGTTGCCTTGAATATAATGCTTAGTATAGGCACAAAAGATAATTTTGAGATCATTCGATAAGTAAACCATTCAATAATTGTAAGAATAACTAATCATGGTAAAAGTCTCCTTCGCACCACGAATTTGAATAGATTTATGGTGCCAAAGTTGTAAGGACGCCCTTGTTGCTTTGAATATAACATGTTGTTTGCCCACAAAAGTTAATTTCCACATCATTTTGTGTGGATAAGTCCTTACAACATATGCAGGAGTACCAAAGGTGTACTTAAATGTTTGTTCAGATGAATCTAAATTGTTTTGTTGACATAAATGTTAATTCATGTATCATTCTACGTGAATAAGTCCTTGCAGCAAGTGTTGAACCCATTTTCATGGGAAAGAAAGTGATAGTAACGTTAATTAGAAATTGACTCCTTCATACTTTTAAAAAAAGCTAATCAAGATTAGGAATCCCATTGTTTGATAAAAATCAATGGACTCAGAATGGCAAAAAGGTATAGACATGCTTGTTGTCTTGAATAGAACATTTAGTATGGGAACAAAAGTTAATTATGACATAATTCGGTAATTAAACCATTCAATACCTGTAAAAATAATGAATCATGGTCAAAGACTCTTTTGCAGCAAGAAATTCAATAGATTGAAAGAGCCAACGCTCTAAGGACATCCCTGTTGCATTAAATATAACATCATTTTGTGTGAATAAGTCCTTACAACATATGCAAGAGTACCAAAGGTACACATACATGTTTTTTCAGATGAATGTAAATTGTTTTGTTGACATAAAACTTAATTTGAGAATCATTCTTTGTGAATAAGTCCTTGCAAGAAATGTAGGACCCTTTTTTGTGGGAAATAAAGAGATAGTCACATTAATAAAAAATTGAGCCCCTTAATAGTTGTAAAAGAAGCAAATCAAGTTTAGTAACCCCTTTGTCTGATAAAATTAAATGGATTGAGCATGTGAAAGAGGAACAAACATGCTTGTTGCCTTGAATATAATGATTAGTATAGACACAAAAGTTAATTTCGAGATCATTGGATAAGTAAACCATAAAATACATGTAAGAATAACTAATCATGGTCAAAGTCTCCTTTGCACCATGAAATTCAATAGATTTAGAGTGTCAAAGCTTTAAGGACGTCCTTGTTGCGATGATTATAATATGTTGTTTACCCACAAAAGTTACTTTCCTCATCTATTTGTGTGGATGATTCTTTGCAACATATGCAGGAGTACCAAAGGTGTACATACATGTTTGTTCAGATGAATCTAAATTATTTTGTTGACATAAAAGTTAATTTGAGCATCATTCTATGTGAATAAGCCCTTGCAACAAATATAGAACCCTTTTTCGTGGGAAATAAAGAGATACTCGCATTAATCAGAAATTGACCCTTTAAGACTTGTAAAACAAGATAATTAAGATCAACATTGCAAAAAGGTATAAACTTGCTTGTTGCCTTGGAAATAATGTGTACTATAGACACAAAAGTTTATTTCGAGATCTTTGAAGAATTAAGACATTCAATATAAGAATAACTAATCATGGTCAAAGTCTCCTTTGCACCACATAAAGGTTAATTGGTGTATCATTTTACAAGAATAAGTCCTTGCAACAAGGACCCATTTTCGTGGGAAATAAAGAGATAATAACATTAATCATAAATTGACCCCTTAACACTTGTAAAAGAAGCTAATCAAGCTCAGTAACCCTTTTGTTTGATAAAATTCAGTGGATTCAGCATGACAAAGAGGTTTAAACACACTTGTTGCCCTGAAAATAATGTGTAGTATACCCACAAAAGTCAATCTTGAGATCTTTGGAGAATTATATGATTCAATACTTGTGAGAATAAATAATGATGGTGAAAGTCTCCTTTGCACTACAAATTTTAATAAATTCAAATTGCCAAAGCTCTAAGGATGTCTTTCTTGCATTGAATATAACATGTTGTTTACCCACAAAAGTTAATTTCCTCATCTTTTTGCGTGGATGAGTCCTTGCAACAAATGTAGGAGTACCAAAGGTGTATACATGTTTGTTTAGATGAATCTAAATGGTTTTGTTGACATAAAAGTTAATTTGTGTATCATTTTATGTGAATAACTACATAAAAGAAGTTAATCAAGATTAGTAATTGCTTTGTTTGATAAAATTCAATGGATTCAGAATGACCAAGGGTTTTAAACTGGCTTATTGCCTCAAAAATAATGTGTGGCATAGCCATAGTAGTCAATTTCCTAATCTTTGGAGAATGATACGATTCAATACTTGTAAGAATAACTAAACATGGTCAAAGTCTCCTTTGCACCACGAAATTCAAAAGATTAAGAGTGCCAAAGTTATAAAGATGTCCTTATTGCATTGAATATGACATGTTGTTTACCCACAAAAGCTAATTTCCACATCATTTTGTGTGGATGAGTCCTTGCAACACATACAAGAGTACCAAAGTTGAACATACATGTTTGTTTAAACGAATCTAAATTGTTTTGTTGATATAAAAGTTAATTTGAGTACCATTCTGGGTGAATAAGTTCGTGCAACAAATGTATAACCCTTTTTCGTAGGAAATAAAGAGATACTCGCATTAATCAGAAACTGACCCCTTAATACTTGTAAAAAAAGCTAATCAAGATCAATAACCCTTTGGTTTGATAACATTCAATAAATTCAGTATGCCAAAGAGGTATAAACAAGCTTGTTGCCTTGAAAATAATGTGTAAGGTAGACACAAAAGTTGATTTCGAGATCATTGGAGAATTAAAGCATCCGATACTTGTAAGAATAACTAATCATGGACAAAGTCTCCTTTGCAACACGAAATTCAATAGATTTAGAGTGCCAAAGCACTAAAGACATCCTTGTTACATTGAATATAACATGTTGTTTACGCACAAAAGTTAATTTCCTCATCATTTTGTGTGCATGAGTGCTTGTAACTTATGCAAGAGTACCAAGGTGTACATACATGTTTGTTCACATGAATCTAAATTGTTTTGATAACATAAAAGTTAATTGGTGTATCATTCTATGTGAATAAGTCCTTGCAACAAGTGTTGAACCCATTTTCATAGGAAATAAAGAGATAGCAGCATTAATCAAAAATTAACCCCTTAACACTTCTAAAAGAAGCTAATCAAGATCAGTAACCCCTTTGTCTGATAACATTCAATAAATTTAGCAAGGCAAAGAGGTATAAACATGCTTGTTGCCTTGAAAATAATGTGTAGTGTAGACACAAAAGTTGATTTTGAGATCTTTGGAGAATTAAACCATTCAATACTTGTAAGAATAACTAATCATGGTTAAAGTCTACTTTACACCACGAAATTCAATAGATTCAGAGAGTCAAGGCTCTACAGATGTCCTTGTTGCATTGAATCTAACATGTTATTTAGCCATAAAAGTTAATATGCACATCATTTTATGGGGATGAGTCCTTGCAACATATGTAGGAGTACCAAAGTTGTACATACATGTTTGTTCGGATGAATCTAAATTTTTTTGTTGACATAAAAGTTAATTGGTGTATCATTCTACATGAATGAGTCCTTGCAACATGCGTTGAACCCATTTTCATGTGAAATAAGGGGATAGTAGCATTAATTAGAAATTGATGCCTTAATACTTGTAAAAGGTGCTAATCAAGATAAATAATCATTTTGTTTGAAAAAATTCAATGGACTCAAAATGACAAAGTGGTTTAAACACTCTTATTGCCTTAAAAATAATGTGTAGTATGCCCATAGAAGTCGATTTCGTGGTCTTTGGATAATTGTATGATTCAATACTTGTAAGAATAACTAATAATGGTCAACAACTCTTTTGCACCAGGAAATTCAATAAATTTGTAGTGCTCAAGCTCTAAGGACGTCTTTGTTGCATTGATTATAACACGTTGTTTACCGACAACAGTTAATTTCCTCATCATTTCGTGTGGATGAGTCCTTGCAACATATGCAGGAGTACCAAAGGTGTACATACATGTTTGTTTAAATGAATCTAAATTGTTTTGTTGGCATAAAAGTTAATTGAGTATCATTTTATGTGAATAAGTCCTTGCAACAAGTGTAGAACCCTTGGAAATAAAGAGATACTCACATTAATCAGAAATTAACCCCTTAATACTTGTAAAAGAAGCTAATCAAGATCAGTAACCCCTTTGTCAGATAACATTCAATAAATTTAACAGGGCAAAGAGGTATAAATATGCTTGCTGCCTTGAAAGTAATGTGTAGTATAGACACAAAAGTTGATTTTTATTTTTTTAGAGAATTAAACCATTCAATACTTGTAAGAATAACTAATCATGGTCAAAGTCTTCGTTGCACCAAGGAATTTAATAGATTCAGAGTTTCAAAGCCCTAAGGATGTCCTTGTTGTGTTGAATATAACATGTTGTTGACCCACAAAAGTTATTTTCCTCATTATTTTGGGTGGATGAGTCCTTGCAACATATGCAGGAGTACCAAAGGTGTACATACATGTTTGTTTAGATAAATTTAAATTGTTTAGTTCACATAAAAGTTAATTGGTGTATCATTCTATGTGAATAAGTCCTTCCAATAAGTGATGAACTTGTTTTCGTGGGAAATAAAGAGATAGTAGAATTAATTAGAAATTGACCCCTCAAGTTAAAGAAACTAATCAAGATTGGTAACCCCTTTTTCTAATAACATTCAATAAATTCAGTAGGGCAAAGAAGTATAAACATGCTTGTTGCCTTGAAAATAATGTGTAGTGTAGACACAAAAGTTGATTTCGAGCTCTTAGGACTTCCTTATTGCATTGATTATAACATGTTGTTTATCGACAAAAGTTAATTTCCTCATCATTTTGTGTGGATGAGTCCTTGCAACATATGCAGGAGTACTAAACGTGTACATACATGTTTGTTCTAATGAATCTAAATTGTTTTGCTAACATAAAAGTTAATTGGTGCATCATTCTACATGAATAAGTCCTTGCAACAAGTGTTGAACCCATTTTTGTGGGAAATAAAGAGATAGTAGCATTGACCCCTTAATACTTGTAAAAGAAGCTAATCAAGATTAGTCACCCCTTTGTTTGATGAAATTCAATAGATTCAGCATGACAAAGAGGTATAAACATGCTTGTTGCCTTGAAAATAATGTGTAATGTAGATAAAAATGTTGATTTTTAGTATGGGAACAAAAGTTAATTTTGACATCATTTGATAATTAAACCATTCAATACTTGTAAGAATAACTAATCATGGTCAAAGTCTCCTTTGCACCATGTAATTTAAAAGATTTAGATTGCCAAAGCTGCAAGGACATCTTTGTTGCGTTGAGTATAACTTGTTGTTTACCCACAAAAGTTAATTTTCACATCATTTGTGTGTATGAGTCCTTAAAACATATGCAGGAGTACCAAAGGTGTACATATATGTTTGTTCAGAAGAATCCAAATTGTTTTTTTTGACATAAAAGTTAATTTGAGTATCTTTCTATGTGAATAAGTTCGTGCAACAAGTGTAGAACCCATTTTCATGGGAAATAAAGAGATAGTAGCATTAATTAGAAATTGACCCCTTAGTATAAGAGGTATAAACATGCTTGTTGCCTCGAAAATAATGTGTAGTCTACACACAAAAGTTGATTTTGAGATATTTGGAGAATTAAACCATTCAATACATGTAAGAATAACTAATCTTGGTCAAAGTTTCCTTTCCACCACAAAATTCAATTGATTCAAAGTGTCAAAGCCCTAAGCACATCCTTGTTGCATTGAATATAACATGTTGTTTACCCACAAAAGTAAATTTCCTCATCATTTTGTGAGGATGAGTCCTTGCAACATATGCGACATTAATAAAAAATTGACCCCTTAACACTTGTAAAAGAAGCTAATCAAGATTAGTCACCCCTTTGTTTGATAGCATTCAATAAATTCAGCAGAGCAAAGAGGTATAAACATGCTTGTCGCCTTGAAAATAACGTGTAGTGTAGACACAAAACTTGATTTCGAGATCTTCGGAGAATTAAGCCATTCAAAATTTGTAAGAATAACTAATCATAGTCAAAGTCTCCTTTGCACCATGAAATTCAATATATTTAGTGTGGCAAAGCTCTAAGGACATCCTTGTTAAATTGAATATAACATGTTGTTTACCCACAAAAGTTAATATCCTCATCATTTTGTGTGAATCAATCCTTACAACAAAGCTGTACAGACATGTTGGTTCAGATGAATCTAAATTGCTTTGTTGACATAAAAGTTAATTGGTGTATCATTCTACATGAATAAGTCCTTGCAACAAGTGTTGAACCCATTATTGGGGGAAATAAAGAGTGGCATTAATAAAAAATTGACCCCTTAACACTTTTAAAAGAAGCTAATCAAGATCAGTCACCCCTTTGTTTGATAGCATTCAATAAATTCAGCAGGGCAAAGAGGTATAAACATGCTTGTTGCCTTGAAAATAACATGTAGTGTAGACACAAAAGTTGATTTCGAGATCTTTGGAGAATTAAACCATTCAATACTTGTAAGAATAACTAAACATAGTCAAAGTCTCCTTTGCACCACGAAATTCAATATATTCAGTGTGGCAAAGTTTTAAGGACGTCCTTGTTGCATTGAATATAACATGTTGTTTACCCATAAAAGTTAATTTCCTCATCATTTTGTGTGGATGAGTCCTTACAACATATGCAGGAGTACCAAAGGTGTATAGACATGTTTGTTCAAATGAATCTAAATTGCTTTGTTGACATAAAAGTTAATTGGTGTATCATTCTACGTGAATAAGTCCTTGCAACAAGTGTTGAACCCATTAGTGGGGGAAATAAAGAGAGTGGCATTAATCAGAAATTGACCCTTAACACTTGTAAAAGAAGCTAATCAAGATCAGTCACCCCTTTGTTTGACAGCATTCAATAAATTCAGCAGGGCAAAGAGGTATAAACATGCTTGTTGCCTTGAAAATAATGTGTAGTGTAGACACAAAAGTTGATTTCTAGACCTTTGGAGAATTAAAGCATTCAATACTTGTAAGAATAACTAATCATGTTCAAAGTCTGCTTTGGTCCACCAAATTCAATAGATTCAAAGTGACAAAGCTCTAAGGATGTCCTTCTTTCATTGAATATAACATGTTGTTTACCCACTAAAGTTAATTTCCTCATCATTTTGTGTGTAAGAAGCGTTGCAACATATGCACAAGCACCAAAGCTGTACATACATGTTTCTTCAAATGAATCTAAATTGTTTTGCTGACATTAAAGTTAATTTGAGCATCATTCTATGTGAATGAGTCCTTGCAACAATTGTAGAACCCCTTTTTGTGGGAAACAAAGAGACACTCACATTAATCAAAAATTGACCCCTTAATACTTGTAAAAGAAGCTAATCAAGATCAGTAATCCCTTGTCTAATAAAATTTCATAAATTAAGCATGGCAAAGAGGTATAAACATTCTTGTTGCCTTGAAAATAATGTGTAGTATAGACACAAATGTTGATTTCAAGATTTTTGGAGAATTAAACCATTCAATACTTGTAAGAATAACTAATCATGGTCAAAGACTCCTTTGCACCACAAAATTCAATGGATTTAGTTTGCCAGAGCTCTAAGGACATCTTTGTTGCATTGAATATAACATGTTGTTTACCCATAAAATTTAATTTGCACATCATTTTGTATGGATGAGTCCTTGCAACATATGCAGGTGTACCAAAGGTGCACATATAAGTTTGTTCAGATGAATCTAAGTTGTTTTGTTGACATAAAAGTCAATTGGTGTATCATTCTACGTGAATAAGTCCTTGCAACAAGTGTTGAACCCATTTTCATGGGAAATAAAGAGATAGTTGCATTAATCAGAAATTGACCCCTTAATACTTGTCAAAGAATCCAATCAAGATCAGTAACCCCTTAATAAAATTCAATGGATTCAGGAGGGCAAAGAGGTATAAACATGCTTGTCACCTTCAAAATAATGTGTAGTGTAGACAAAAAAGTTGATTTTGAGATCTTTGGAGAACTTAACCATTCAATACTTGTAAGAAAAACTAATCATGGTCAAAGCCTCCTTTGCACCACAAGATTCAATAGATTCAAAGTGTCAAAGCTCTAAGGACGTCCTTGTTGCATTGAATATAACACAGTGTTTACCCACAAAAGTTAATTTGCACATCATTTTGGGTGGATGATTCCTTGGAACATATGAAGGAGTACCAAAGGTGTACATACATGTTTGTTCAAATGAATCCAAATTGTTTTATTGACATAAAAGTGAATTTGAGTATCATTCTACGTGAATAAGTCCTTGCAACAACTGTTGAACCCATTTTTGTGGCAAATAAAGAGATAGTAGCATTAATCAGAAATTGACCCCTTAATAGTTGTAAAAGAAGCAAATCAAGATCAGTAACCCCTCTGTTTGGTAAACTTCAATGGATTTAGGACGGAAAAGAGGTATAGACATGCTTGTTGCCTTGAAAATAATGTGTTGTATAGACACAAAAGTTGATTTTGAGATATTTAGAGAATTAAACCATGTAATACTTCTAAGAAGAACTAATCATGGATGAAGTCCCCTTTGCACCACAAAGTTCAATAGATTCAGAGTGTCAAAGCCTTAAGGACATCCTTGTTGCACTGAATATAACATAGTGTTTACCCACAAGAGTCAATTTGTACATCATTTTGTGTGGATGAGTCCTTGCAACATATGTTGGAGTACCAAAGGTGTACATAGATGTATGTTTAGATGAATCTAAATTGATTTGTTGACATAAAAATTAATTGGTGCATCATTCTATGTGAATAAGTCCTTGTAACAAGTGTTGAAACTATTTTCATGGGAAATAAAGAGATAGTTGCATTACTCAAAAATTGACCACTTAATACTTGTAAAAGAAGCTAATCAAGATCAGCAAGCCCTTTGTTTGATAAATTATAATGGATTGAGCATGACAAAGAGGTATAAACATGCTTGTTGCCTTGAATATAGTGTTTCCTATGGGAACAAAAGTTGATTTCAACATCATTTGATAATTAAACCATTCAATACTTGGAAGAATAACTAATCATGGTCAAAGTCTCCTTTGAACCACAAAATTCAATAGATTTAGAGTGCCAAAGCTCTAAGGACATCCTTGTTTCATTGAATATAACATGTTGTTTAGCCACAAAAGTTAATTTCCTCATCATTTTGTGTGGATGAGTCCTTACAACATATACAGAGTACCAAAGGTGTACATGCATGCTTGTTCAAATGAATCTAAGTTGTTTTGTTGACATAAATGTTAGTTGGTGTATCATTCTACCTAAATAAGTCATTTCAATGAGTGTTAAACCCGTTTTTGTGGGAAATAAAGAGATAGTAGCATTAATAAGAAATTGACCCCTTAATACTTGTAAAAGAAGCTAATCAAGATTAGTAACCCCTTTGTTTGATAAAATTCAATGGATTTAGCATGACAAAGAGGTTTAAACACGCTTGTTTCCTTGAAAACAATGTTTAGTATACCCACATAAGTTGATTTCAAGAATTTTGGAGAATTATGCGATTCAATACTTGTAAGAATAACTAATCATGGTCAAAGTCTTCTTCGCACCACGGAATTCAAATGATTCAAAGTGTCAAAGCTATAAAGACGTCCTTGTTGCATTGAATATAACCTGTTGTTTTCCCACAAAAGCTAATTTCCTCATCATTTTGTGTGCATAAATGCTTGCAACATATGCAAGAGTACCAAAGGTGTACATGCATGTTTGTTCAGATGAATCAAAATTATTTTGTTGGTATAATAGTTAATTTGAGTATCTTTCTATGTGATTAAGTCCTTGCAACAAGTGTAAAACCCTTTTTCATGGGAAATGAAGAGATACTCATTAAAGAAGTTAATCAAGATCAGTAACCCCCTTGTCTGATGACATTCAATAAATTCAGGATGGCAATGAGGTATAAACATGCTTGTTGCCTTGAAAATAATGTGTAATGTAGCCACAAAAGTTAATTTTGAGATCTTTGGAGAATTAAATCATTCAATACTTGTACGAAAAACTAATGATGGTCAAGGTCTCCTTTGCACCACGACATTCAAAAGATTAAGAGGGCCAAAGCCCTGAAGACATCTTTGTTGCTTTGAATATAGCATGTTATTTACCCACAAAAGTTAATTTCCACATAATTTTGTGTGGATGAATCCTTGCAACATATGCAGGAGTGCCAAAGGTGTACATACATGTTTGTTTAGATGAATCTAAATTGTTTTTTTGACATAAAAGTTAATTTGAGTATCATTCAAGGTGAATAAGTCCTTGCAAAAAGTGTAGAACCCTTCTTCATGTGAAATCAAGTAATAGTCACATTAATAAAAAATTGACCCCTTAATACTTTTAAAAGAAATTAATCAAGATCTGTAACACCCTTGTTTGACAACATTTAATAAATTCATGATGGCAAAGAGGTATAAACATGCTTGTTGCGTTGAAAATAGTGTATAGTATAGACACAAAAGTTGATTATGAGATCTTTGAAGAATTAAACCATTCAATACTTTTAAGAATAACTAATGATGGTGAAAGTCTCCTTTGCACCACAAAATTCAATAGATTCAGAGTGCCAAAACCCTTAAGGACATCTTTGTTGCTTTGAATATAACATATTATTTACCCACAAAAGTTAATTTCCTCATCATTTTGTGTGGAAGAGTCCTTGCAACATATGCAGGAGTACCAAAGGTGTATATACATGTTTGTTTAAATGATTCTAAATTGTTTTGTTGACATAAAAGTTAATATGATTATCATTTTACGTGAATAACTACTTACAACAAGTGTTGAACCCTTTTTCCTGGGAAATAAAGAGATAGTCACATTAAAAAAAAAAATTGAACCCTTAATACTTGTAAAAGATGCTGATCAAGATCAGTAACCCCTTTGTATGATAAAATTCAATGGTTTCAGCATGGCAAAGAGGTATAGACATGCTTGTTGCCTGGAAACTAATGTGTAGTATAGACATAAAAGTTGATTTTGAGATCTTTCGAGAATGAAACCATTCAATACTTGTAAGAATAACTAATCATGGTCAAAGTCTCCTTGGCACCACGAAATTCAATATATTCAGAGTGCCATAGCCCTAAGGACATTCTTGTTGCATTGAATAATCATGGTCAAAGTCTCTTTTGCACCACTAAATTCAAAAGATTCAGAGTGCCAAAGCCCTAAGGGCATCCTTGTTGCATTGAATATAACATAGTATTTACCCACAAAAGTTAATTTCCTCATCATTTTGTGTGGATGAGTCCTTACAACATTTGCAAGAGTACCAAAGGTGTACATACATGTTTCTTTAGATGAATCTAATTGTTTTGTTGACATAAAAGTTAATTTGAGTATCATTCTATGTGAACAAGTCCTTGCAATGAGTGTAGAACCCTTGTTCATGGGAAATAAAGAGAGACTCACATTAATCAAAAATTGACCCATTAATACTTTTAGAAGAAGTTAATCACGACCAATAACCCCTTTGTTTGATAAAATTCAAAGGATTCATCATGGCAAGTAGAGGTATAGACATGCTTGTTGCCTTGAATATAATGTTTAGCATAGACACAAAAGTTAATTTTGAGATCATTCGATAATTAAAGAATTCAATGCTTGTAAGAATAACAAATCATGGTCAAAGTCTCTGTTTCATGAAGAAATTCAATAGATTCAGAGTGGCAAAGCTGTATGGACGTCCTTCTAGCGTTGAATATAACATGTTTGTGCACAAAAGTTAATTTCTCTATCATTTTGTGTGGATGAGTCCTTGCAACATATGCAGGAGTACCAAAGGTATACATACATGTTTGTTCAGATGAATCTAAATTGTCTTGTTTAGATTAAAGTTAATTTGATTATCATTCAAGGTGAATAAGTCCTTGCAACAAGTGTAGAACCCTTTTTTGTGTAAAATAAAGAGATACTCACATTAATCAGAAATTGACCCTTAATACTTGTAAAAGAATAATCAAGATCAGTAACCCTTTTGTTTGAAAATATTCAATGGATTCAGCATGGCAAAGAGGTATAGACATGCTTGTTGCCTTGAATATAATATTTAGTACAGGCACCAAAGTTAATTTCCACAGCATTCAATAATAAACCATTCAATACTTGTAAGAATAACTAATCATGGTCAAAGTCTCCTTTGCACCACGAAATTCAATAGATTCAGAATGGCAAAGAGGTATAAGCATGCTTGTTGCCTTGAAAATAAAGTCTTGTGTAGCCATAAAAGTTGATTTTGAGATCTTTAAAGAATTAAACCATTCAATACTTGTAGGAATAACTAATCATGATCAAAGTCTCCATTGCACCATGAAATTCAATTGATTCATGTGCCAAAGCTAGAAGGACGTCCTTGTTGCATTGAATATAACATGTTGTTCACCCACAAAAGTTAATTTCCTCATCATTTTGTGTGGATGAGTCCTTGCAACGTATGCAAGAGTACGAAAGGTGTATATACATGTTTGTTCAAATGAATCTAAATTGTTTTGTTGTCATTAAAGTTAATTTGATTATCATTCTAGGTGAATAAATCCTTGCAACAAGTGTAGAACCCTTTTTCATGGAAAATAAAGAGATATTACATTAATTAGAAATTGACCACTTAATACTTGTAAAAGAAGCTAATCAAGACCAGCAACCCCTTTGTTTTATAATATTCAATGGATTCAGCTTGGCAAAGAGGTAAAGACATGCTTGTTGCCTTCAATATGATATTTAATATAAGCACCAAAGTTGATTTCAACATCATTCGATAATTAAACCATTCAATACTTGTAAGAATAACTAATCATGGTCAAAGTCTCCTGTGCACCATGAAATTGAAAAGATTCAGAGTGCCAAAGCCCTAAGGACATCCTTGTTGCATTGAATATAACATAGTGTTTACCCATAAAAGTTAATTTGCTCATCATTTTGTGTGGATGAGTCCTTGCAACATATGCAGGAGTACCAAAGGTGTATATACATGTTTGTTTAGATGAATCTAAATTTTTTTGTAGACATAAAAGTTAATTTGACTATCATTCTAGGTGAATAAGTCCTTGCAACAAGTGTGGAACCCTTTTTCGTGGGAAATAAAGATATACTCACATTAATCAGTAATTGACCCCTTAATACTTGTAAAAGAAGCTCATCAAGATCAGTAACCCCTTTGTCTAATAACATTCAATAAATTCAGCATGGCAACGAGGTATAATCATGCTTGTTGCCTTGAAAATAATGTGTAGTATTGACACAAAAGTTGATTTTGAGATCATTGGACAATTACATCATTCAATACTTGTAAGAATAACTAATCATGGTCTAAGTCTCCTTTGCACCACAAAATTCAAAAGATTCAAAGTGCCACAACCATACATACGTCCTTATTGCTTTGAATATAATGTAACCCATAAAAGTGAATTTCCTCATCATTTTGTATGGATTGGTCCTTGCAAATTATGGAGGAGTATCAAAGGAGTGCATACATGTTTGTTCAAATGAATCTAAATTGTTTTGTTGACATAAAAGTTAATTTGATTATCATTCTACGTGAATAAGTCCTTGCAACAAGTGAAGAACTCTTTTTCATGGGAAATAAAGAGATACTCACATTACTTGGAAATTGACCCCATAATACTTGTAAAAGAAGCTAATCAATATCAGTAACCCCTTTGGTTGATAACATTCAATAAATTCAGCATGTTAAAGAGGTATAAACATGCTTGTTGCCTTGAAAATAATGTGTAGTGTAGCCACAAAAGTTGATTTCGAGATCTTCGGTGAATTAAACCATTCAATAATTGTAAGAATAACTAATCATGGTCAAAGTCTCCTTTGCACCATGAAATTCAAAAGATTTAGAGTGCCAAAGTCCTAAGGACGTCCTTATTGCATTGAATATAACATATTGTTTACCCACAAAAGTTAATTTGCTCATCATTTTGTGTAGACGAGTCCTTGCAACATATGCAGGAGTACCAAAGGTGTGCGAACATGTTTGTTCAAATGAATCTAAATTGTTTTGTGGACATAAAAGTTAATTCAACTATCATTCTAGGTGAATAAGTCCTTGCAAGAAGTATGGAACCCTTTTTCGTGGGAAATAAAGACATAATGACGTTAATCAAAAATTGACCCCTTAACACTTGTAAAAGAAGCTAATCAAGATCAATAACCCTTTTATCTGATAACATTCAATAAATTTTGCATGACAAAGAGGTATAAGCGTGTTTGTTGCCTTGAAAATAATGTGTTATGTGGCCATAAAAGTTGATTTTGAGATCTTCGGAGAATTAAACCATTCAATACTTGTAAGAATAACTAATCATGGTCAAAGTCTCTTTTGCACCACTAAATTCATAAGATTCAGAGTGCAAAAGTGCTAAAGATGTCCTTGTTGCATTGAATATAGCATAGTGTATACCCACAAAAGTTAATTCCCTCATCATTTTGTGTGGATGAGTCATTGCAACATCTATAAGAGTACAAAAGGTGTACATACATATTTGTTCAGATGAATCTAAGTTGTTTTGTTGACAATAAAGTTAATTTGATCATCATTTTAGGTGAATAAGTCCTTGCAACAAGTGTAGAACCCTTTTTCATGGAAAATAAAGAGATACTTACATTAATTAGAAATTGACCCCTTAATACTAGTGAAAAAGGCTAATCAAGACTAGTAACCCCTTTGTTTTATAATATTTAATGGATTTAGCTTGGCAAAGAGGTATAGACAAGCTTGTTGCCTCGAATATAATATTTAGTATAAGCACCAAAGTTAATTTTGACATCATTTGATAATTAAACGATTCAATATTTGTCAGAATAAGTAATCATGGTCAAAGTCTCCTTTACACCATAAAATTCAATAGATCCGGCGTGCCAAAATCCTAAGGATGTCCTTGTTTCTTTGACTATAACATAGTGTTTACCCACAAAATTTAATTTCCACATCATTTTGTGTGGATGAGTCCTTGCAACATATGTAGGAATGCCAAAGGTGTATATACATGTTTCTTCAGTTGAATCTAAATTGTTTTGTTAACATAATAGTTAGTTTGAGTGTCATTCTACATGAATAAGTCTTTGCAACATGTGTAGAACCCTTTTTTATGGGAAAGAAAGAGATACTCATGTTAATCAGAAATTGACCCCTTAATACTTGTAAAAGAAGCTAGTCAAGATCAGTAACCCCTTTGTTTGATAAAATTCATGATTTCAACTTGGCAAAAAGGTATAGACATGCTTGCTGCCTTGAAAATAATGTGTAGTATAGACATAATAGTTTATTTCCAAATCATTGGACAATTAAAATATTCAATACTTGTAAGGACATCCTTGTTGCTCTAAATATAACATAGTGTTTACCCACAAAATTTAATTTCCACATCATTTTATATGTTTGAGTCCTTGCAACATATGTAGGAGTACCAAAGATGTACATACATGTTTGTTCAGATGAATTTAAATTGTTTTGTTGACATTAAAGTTAATTTTATTATCATTCTAGGTGAATAAGTCCTTGCAACAGGTGTTCAACCCTTGTTCTTGGGAAATAAAGAGAAAGTGGCATTAATCCGAAATTGGCCCCTTAATACTTGTAAAAGATGTTAATCAAGATCAACAACCCCTTTGTTTGAAAAAATTCATTGGATTTATTGCCTTGAAAATAATGTGTAGTATAGACACAGAAGTCAATTTTGAGACCTTCTGAGACTTATACGATTCAATTCTTGTAAGAATAACTAATCATGGTCAAAGTTTGCTTTGCACCATGAAATTCAATAGATTCAAAGTGGCAAAGCACTAAGGATGTCCTTGTAGCTTTGAATATATCGTGTTGTTTACCCACAAAAGTTAATTTCCTCATCATTATGTGTGGATGAGTCCTTGCATCATATGCAGGAGTATTGAAGGTGTACATACATGCTTATTGAGATGAATCTAAATTGTTTTGTTGACATAAAAGTTAATTTGACTATCATTCTATGTGAATAAGTCCTTGCAACAAGTGTGGAACCCTTTTTCATGGGAAATAAAGATATACTCACTTTAATCAGAAATTGACCCCTTAATACTTGTAAAATAAGCTAATCAAGATCAATAACCCCTTTGTCTTATAACATTCAATAAATTCAGCATGGTAAAGTGGTATAAACATGCTTGTTGCCTTGAAAATAATGTGTTGTGTAGCTAATCAAGACTAGTAACCCTTTTGTTTTATAATATTCAATGGATTCAGCTTCGCAAAGAGGTATAGACATGCTTGTTGCCTTGCATATAATATTTCGTATAGGCTCCAAAGTTAATTTCGACATCATTTGATAATCAAACCATTTAATACTTGTAAGAATAACTAATCATGGTCAAAGTCTCCTTTGCACCATGAAATTCAATAAATTCAGAGTGTCGAAGCCCTAAAGACGTCTTTGTTGCATTGAATATAACATAGTTTTCATCCACAAAAGTTAATTTCCACATCATTTTGGGTGGATGAATCCTTGCAAGATATGCAAGAGTACCAAAGGTGTACATACATTTTTGTTCAAATAAATCTAAATTGTTTTGTTGACATAAAAGTTAATTTGAGTTTCATTCTACGTGAATAAGTCCTTGCAACAATTGTAGGACCATTTTTCCTAGCAAATAAAGTGATAATCACATTAATCAAAATTGACCCCTTAATACTTGTAAAAGAAGCTAACCAAGATCAGTAACCCATTTGTCTAATAACATTCCATAAATTCAGCATGGCAAAGAGGTATAAACATCCTTGTTGGCCTGAAAATAATGTGTAGTATAGACACAAAAGTTGATTTTGAGATCTTTAGAGAATTAAACCATTTAATACTTGTAAGAATAACTAATCATGGTCAAAGTCTCCATTGCACCACGAAATTCAATAGATTCAGAGTGCCAAAGCTGGAAGGACGTCCTTGTTGTGTTGAATACAACAAGTTATTTATCCACAAAAGTTCATTTCCACATCATTTTGTGTGGATTAGTACTCGCGACATATGCAGGAGTACCAAAAGAGTACATACATGTTTGTTCAGGTGAATCCAAATTGTTTTGTTGACATAAAAGTTAATTTATGTGTCATTCTACTTGAATAAGTCCTTGCAACATGTGTAGAACCCTTTTTCATGGGAAAGAAAGAGATACTCACATTAATCAGAAATTGAACCCTTAATTCTTGTAAAAGAAGTTAATCAAGATCAGCAACCCCTTTGTTTGATAAAATTCATGGTTTTAACTTGGCAAAGAGGTATAGACATGCTTGTTGCCTTGAAAATAATGTGTAGTATAGACATAATAGTTGATTTCCAGATCATTGGTGAATTAAAATATTCGATACTTGTAAGAATAACAGATCAAGGTCAAAGTCTCCTATGCACCACGAAATGCAATAGATTCAGAGTGCCAAAGCACTAAGGATGTCCTTGTTGCTCTGAATATAACATAGTGTTTACCCACAAAATTTAATTTCCACATCATTTTTTATGGATGAGTGCTTGCAACATATGCAGGAGTACCAAAGGTGTACATACATGTTTGTTCAGATGAATCTAAATTGTTTTCTTGAAATAAAAGTTAATTTGATTATCATTCTATGTGAATAAATCATTGCAACAAGTGTAGAACCCTTTTTTGTGGGAAATAAAGAGATGCTTACATTAATCAGAAATTGACCCCTTAATACTTGTAAAAGAAGTTAATTGAGATCAGTAACCTATTGGTCTGATAACATCCAATAAATTCAGCATGGCAAAGAGGTCTAAACATCCTTGTTGCCCTAAAAATAATGTGTAGTATAGACACAAAAGTTGATTTCGAGATCTTTGGAGAATTAAACCATTCAATACTTGTAAGAATAACTAATCATGGTTAAAGTCTCCATTGCACCACAAAATTCAATAGAATCAGAGCGCCAAAGCTGGAAGGACGTCCTTGTCACATTGAATATAACATGTTATTTACCCACAAAAGTTACTTTCCACATCATTTTGTGTGGATTAGTCCTTGTGACATATGTAGCAGTACCAAATGAGTACATACATGTTTGTTCAAGTGAATCTAAATTGTTTTGTTGACATAAAAGTTAATTTGTGTGTCATTCTACGTGAATACGTCCATGCAACATGTGTAGAAACCTTTTTCATGGGAAAGAAAGAGATACTCATGTTAATCAGAAATTGACCTCTTAATACTTATAAAAGAGGCTAATCAAGATCAGTAACCCCTTTGTTTCATAAAATTCAATAGTTTCAGCTTGACAAATAGGTATAGACATGCTTGTTGCCTTAAAAATAATATCTAGAATAGACACAAAAGTTGATTTTGAGATCTTTAGAGAATTAAACCATTCAATACTTGTAAGAATAAGTAATGATGGTCAAAGTCTCCTTTGCACCACAAAATTCAATAAATTCAGATTGCTAATGCCTGAAGGATGTCTTTATTGCATTGAATATAACATAGTGTTTACCCACAAAAGTTAATTTCCACATCATTTTGTGTGGATGAGTCCTTACAACATATGCAGGAGTACCAAAGGTGTACATACATGTTTGTTCAGATGGATCTAAATTGTTTTCTTGATAAAAAAGTTAATTTGATTATCATTCTATGTGAATAAATCCTTACAACAAATGTAGAACCCTTTTTCATGGGAAATAAAGAGATTCTCACATTAATCAGATATTAACCCCTTAATACTTGTAAAAGTAGCTAATTGAGATTAGTAACCCCTTTGTGTGATAACATTCAATAAATTCAGCATCGCAAAGAGCTATAAACATGCTTGTTGCCTTGAAAATAATGTGTATTGTAGACACAATAGTTGATTTTGAGATCTTTGGAGAATTAAATCATTCAATACTTGTAAGAATAATTAATATTGGTCAAAATCTCCTTTGCGCCATGAAATTCAATCGATTCAGAGTGCGAAAGCTGTAAGGACGTCCTTGTTGCTTTGAATATAATATGTTGTTTACCCACAAAAGTTAATTTCCACTTTATTTTGTGTGGATGAGTCCTTACAACATATGTAGGAGTGCCAAAGGTGTACATACATGTTTGTTCGGGTGAATCTAAATTGTTTTGTTGACATAAAAGTTAATTTGAGTATCATTCTACGTCAACAAGTCCTTGTAACAAGTGTATAAACCTTTTTCATAGGAAATAAAGAGACACTCACATTAATCAGAAAATTGACCCCTTAATACTTGTAAAAGAAGTTAATAAAGATTAGTAACCCCTTTGTGTGATAAAATTCAATGGATTCTGCATGGTAAAAAGGTATAGACATGCTTGTTGCCTTGAATATAATGTTTCGTATGGGCACAAAAGTTAATTTCGAGATCATTCGGTAATTAAACCTTTGAATACTTGTAAGAATAACTAATCATGGTCAAAGTTTGCTTTGCACCATGATATTCAATAGATTCAGAGTGCTGAAATGCTATGGATGTCCTTGTTGCTTTGAATATAACATGTTGTTTGCCCACAAGAGTTAATTTCCACATCATTTTATGTGGATTAGTCCTTGCAACATATGCAGGAGCACCAAAGGTGTACATACATGTTTGTTCAGATGAATCAAAATTTTTTTGTTGACTTAAAAGTTAATTTGAGTATCATTCTACGTGAATGAGTCCTTGCAAGAAGTGTAGAAGCCTTTTTTGTGGGAAAGAAAGAAGTAGTCACATTGATTAGAAATTGACCCCCTAATACTTGTCAAGGAAGCTTATTACTCCAAATTCCTTTCTTTTGTGGCATCCAAATCCTTCTTGAATACCCTAAGTTCGTGTTCCTTCAAACCTTGTGTCTAGGGTTTGTGTTCTTAAACTTTGATTTAGCTTTCCTAGTTGTTTTTTGATTTCTTATGTGTGTTGAGTTTCTAAGTCACATCTTTTTGGGGTTTTCCGCATCAGTTGGTATCAGTGTCTAGCTCTAAATTAGGTTGAATCCACTTTCTCTTTAATTTTTTACCTTGTGATTTATTTATTTTTGTTCAATTTGTCTATTATGTGCATTACCATTCAAATGTACAAATTTGTTTGTTTGCAATCCTTCTCTCTTTGCTTGGTTGTTTATGCTCATAAACATACAAATTTCAATTCCAATTTCTATATTTAAGTATTTTATTATTGTTTTGTGTTAAGCAAAAAAAAAAAAAGATCAATGAAAATAAGAAGAGAAAAGAAAAAAGGAAGAGGAATAAAAAAAAAGAAAATATCAAATTCAAATTATTCATAAAGTTAACAGTTTGGTCATATTGGCCACAATAATAATATAGTTTTCTTTCTTAACTCTAATTTTGTAATCTATTTACCTGTCTTGTTACTTAAGTTTGTCCTCTAGATATAGCTACCGTTATCCTAATTTTTGTGAGTTTAGTTCATTAAATTTGTTTGCCTTGATATGTTTTTTCATTTTTTGATTCCTTGTTCTTCAATTTGTTCAATTCTATGCCATTTATCTTATTCTATTTTAAATTAATACTCTTGATTTACATTGTTTAGTTCTTTATATAGCTGAAAGGGGAAATCCGAGTGGTAAAAGGCAAGAGTGAAAGTTCATATAAAGAAAAAGCCATAAAAGTGTAAATACGAGGGAGTGCAACACCTTCTTTTGAGTGAAACATGTGAGGGAGTGTTTTATGAGGTATCCTAATTATTTTATGTAGAAGTAATACTATAACATCCAAAGACAAAGGTGCAGCTTAAGAGGGAGCTAGTGATGTGTCCTTCATGATCAAAGCTATGCAACAACAATTTAAGCTCATGAATACCAGATTTGATGATATAAGGGAGAGGATGGATGAGCAAGCTAATACAATAGCAAAGTTACAAAGAAGGCATGGGGAATATAAGGCTCCTAAAGTAAGAAGGCAGTTGAGACATGCCTATGACCATGAAGATGATGTAAAAGATGATGAATTTGATGACCAAACTACTATGATCAGAACTACTAATAATAGTAGGGATCAAAGATAATTTGGGCAGTATTAAAATGATAATTCCTTTATTCCAAGGTAAGAATGATCCTGATGCATACCTATAATGGGAGAAGAAGGTTGAATTGGTTTTTGACTGCCATAACTATTCTGAAGAGAAAAAGGTATAACTTGCTGCAACTGAATTTATTGATTATACTATTATTTGGTAGGATCAACTTGTTTTGACTAGGAGAAGGAATCGTGAGCAGCCTATTAATACATGGGAGGAGATGAAGGCTATCATGAGAAGGAAGTTTGTCCCTAATCACTATTACAAGGAGTTATACCAAAGGCTGCAACAACTCACTCAGGGCACCAAAAGTGTGGAGGACTACCACAAACCATGATTAGGGCGAATGTCGAAGAAGATAGAGAGGTAGCCATGACTTGATTTTTGTAAGGGCTAAATAGAGACATAGCAAATGTGGTTAAATTGCAACACTATATGGAATTATAAGACATGGTGCACATGGCAATAAAAGTTGAAAGGCAACTTAAACGAAAGGGCTCCACACAGTTTGGGCAGAATTCGGGTTCTACCTCACCTTGGAAGCCAAATTAGAGTAAAAGGGACAAGATAGCCAATTGTAAATTGTAAGTCCAAAGCTGAGCTATCCAAGCACAAGAATGTGGATTCTAGCAAGGAGGCAGGTAATTCTAACCCCTAACCAAGTAGAAATAGAGATGTTAAATGTTTTATGTATTTAAGCAAGGGTCACATTTCATCTTAATGTCCAAATAAGCATGCAATGATCTTGAGAAGTAATGGTGATGTTGAAACTGAAAGTGAATCAAATGATGATCTTGTGCCATCATTAGAGGGTGAAAGTGATGGAGAGGAGTATTCAGTTAATGGAGTAGCTCTCGTCACAAGGCGAGCATTGAATGTGCAAGTAAAGGAAGAAAATTTGGTGCAACAAGATAACATTTTTCAGACGAGGTGTCTCATCAAAGATAAGGCATGTAGTATGATTATTGATGGTGGAAGTTGCACTAATGTTGCTAGCACAATTATGGTTGAGAAGCTGAATTTACCTACTATGAAGCATCCTAGGTCATATAAGCTTTAATGGTTGAATGAGAGTGGTGAAGTCAAGGTAAATAAGCAAGTGCTCATATCATTTTCTATTAGAAGGTGCCGTGATGAAGTTTTATGTAATGTTGTGCATGTGGGTCATATTCTATTAGGAAGGCCATGGCAATTTGACAAGTGAGTTATGCATTCAAGGGGGGAGAAAATGAGAGGACACAAAAGAAAGAGAAGAAAAGATAAAGTTTTATATGCAAAAGAGAGTGATGTCAAAAGAACATTTTATGTCAAACAACCTATGATTGTACTTCTGTACAATGAGGCTTATTTTAATACTAACAAGTTTGACCCATCTTTGCCTAGTGTTGTTGTTACTCTATTGCAGGAATTTGAAGATGTATTCTCTGACGATGTCCTAAGTGGATCATTACCTAATAGAGGAATTGAGCATAAAATTGATTTCATCTCAGGTGCATCCATCCCTAACTGGCTAACAAGAATATAAGAGTAATCCTGAGGAGACAAAGGAGCTTCAAAGGTAGGTTGAGGAGTTTATTTCCAAAGGATATATAAGGGAAAGCATGCGTCCATGTGATGTTCCTGTCTTTCTTGTACTAAAAAAGATGGGACTTAGAGGATGTGTGTTAATTGTCGAGCAATCAACAAAATCACTGTAAAGTATTATCACCCCATACCTAGATTAGATGACATATTGGATGAATTGCATGGTTCACGTGTCTTTTCTAAGATTGATTTGAAAAGTGGATATCATTAGATTAGGATGAGAGAGGGAGATGAGTGGAAAATAGCTATCGAAACTAAGTACGGTTTGTATGAATGACTTGTTATGCCATTTGGTCTCACTAATGCACCAAGTACTTTTATGCGACTAATGAATCATGTTTTGCATCCATTCATTGGTAAATTTATGGTTGTGTATTTTGATGATATTTTGGTCTATAGTAAAACCCTAAAAGAGCATCTTGATCATTTACATTTTATTGTAAGTGTTTTACGTTTTGAGAAATTGTATGCTAACTTAAAGAAATGTTCCTTTTGTACTAATTAGATCACATTTCTTGGCTATATTATGAGTGCTAATGGTGTTAAGGTTGACGAGAAAAAAGTTAAGGCAATTCATGATTGGCCTACACCTAAGTCAATTAGTGATGTGTGCAGCTTTCATGGTCTAGTTAGTTTCTATAGACGCTTTGTTAGGGATTTTAGCACCATTGCTGCACCACTCACTAAGCTTATCAAAAAGAACATGAGTTTTAGGTGGGGTAGTGACCAAGACAAGGCTTTTAATTGCATCTAGGAAAAATTAAGTTATGCACCCTTACTTGTTTTACCTAACTTTGCAAAAACTTTCGAGATTGAGTGTAATGCTTTAGGCATTGGCATTAGAGCTATTTTTTATGCAGGAAAGGTGCCCAATTGCTTACTTTAGTGAAAAGCTAAGTGGAGCAAGCCTTAATTATCCTACTTATGATAAAGAGCTGTATGCATTGGTACAAGTTTTGGAGACATGGCAACATTACCTTTGGCCCAAGGAGTTTGTCATCCATATTGACCATGAATCTTTGAAGCACTTGAAGGGACAAGGAAAGTTGAACAAAAGACATGCCAAGTGGATTGAATTCATGGACACCTTTCCCTACATCATCAAATATAAACAAGGTAAGGAAAATGTGGTAGCTAATACATTATCTCACAGGTATGCCCTTATCTCTACACTTACTATAAACTTATTAGAATTTATATATAAATGATCCTGACTTTTTCATGCAAAAAAAACCCTAAAAAACATGGCTTAGGGACCTAATGTACATAAGGAATCAAAGAACAACCAGGAAAGTTAAAATGAACATTCGAAGGAACACAAACCTAGGGTATTCAAGAAGGATATGGATGTCACACTCTAGAAAAGAAAGGAATTATGAGTGATAAGTCAATTTTAACACCACAAGAAGAAATACCCCTTGGTAAGTTCTTTAGTTCTCAAAAGAACTGAGGGAGAAAAACCCTTGATTTCTATTTCACTCAAAGTTGTTTGATAAATTGTCTAATTTTTCAAAGCTTACAAGGGGTGCATATTTATAAGCTAAGATAGCAATCCTAAAGAGGCACAAATTCCTACTCAGGACAACTCTTATCAAGGGACAAATTCTTACACAGAAAATAACTCTTAATTTGTAGGGACTACTATTACTTAGTCCTAACTCTTTAAGTACTCTAATGATATTAATAAGGCCTGGACTCTCTTTCAAGCTTAAATTTGCACCATTTAAAGCTTGGTTGGCCTGAATGTCCTTAATCAGCCCATTTAGTGCTTTTTTCATCTTTTTAGCTCTAGCCCGTGTTATCAGGCCTTATTGAATGTGCAATAGACCTCTTGCATTGATTGAAGCTCTAGCTAGTGTTATTAGGTCTTCTAGAATGTGCAATGGACCTCTTTCATCCATTAAAGCCTTCCACCCATCATTTTTATGGTTCTCATCATTCCCCCTTTCCTCAAAAGGATTTGTTCTCAAATCATCACCTTGTTTATACTTAATGATGTAAGGAAAGGTCTGAATGAATTTGATCCACTTGGCATGCCTTTTGTTCAACTTTCCTTATACAAGTAAGATAGGAACTACACAGGGACTTGTGCTTTTCCTTACATACACTTTTGAAATAAGTTCTTCAATCTACCTTTAAAGCTCTTTTGTCTCCTTAAGATTACACTTATATGCTGGCTGATTAGGGATGGATGTAGGGATGAAATCAATTTGATACTCAATTCCTTTCTTAGGTAGCAATCCACTTGGGACATCATCATGTAATACATTTTCAAATTCCTACAATAGAACAACGACAACACTAGGCAAAGATGAGTCAAACTTGTTAGTGTTAAAATAGGTCTTTTTGTACAAAAATATGATCATAGGTTCTTTGGCAAAAATTGCTCTTTTGACATCCCTTTC
The DNA here is from genome assembly GCA_020883675.1 of Bruguiera gymnorhiza. Taxonomy (NCBI): domain Eukaryota; kingdom Viridiplantae; phylum Streptophyta; class Magnoliopsida; order Malpighiales; family Rhizophoraceae; genus Bruguiera; species Bruguiera gymnorhiza. The sequence continues at coordinate 1,952,727 of JAIRCJ010000061.1, read as the reverse complement.
TTTTGTATAAAAACTTTCTCTTTTCTTCTCTCTCTTGTGTTCTCACATTTTCTCCTCTCTTTTCTCTTTTTTCAATCTCTCTTTTCTGTTCACACTCATTTTTATTCTTGAATTGATCCTCATAAGCTTGTTGAGGTGATAATGGTACAAGAGTGACAGGTTTTTCATTCATTACAAAGGAATATCGATTCTTGAAGCTATTATGCCTAACTCTCTTATCAAATTGTCGTGATCTTCCTAATAGAATATGACCCGTATGCATAGGTACAACATCACATAAAACTTCGTCATGGTACCTTCTGATAGAAAATGATATGAGTACTTCCTTATTGACCTTGACTTCGCCACTCTCATTCAACCATTAAAGCTTATATGGCCTAGAATGCTTCATAATAGGTAAATTCAACTTCTCAACCATAGTTGTGCTAGCAACATTAGTGCAACTCCCACCATCAATAATCATACTACATATCTTATCTTTAATGAGACACCTCGTTTGAAAGATGTTATTTTGTTGCACCTCATTTTCTTCCTTTACTTACATATTTAATGCTCGCCTTGTGACGAGAGCTACTTTATTAACCGGATACTCCTCTCCATCACTTTCACCCTCTGATGATGGCACAAAATCATCATCTTCATGGTCATAGGTATGTCTCAATTGCTTTCTTGCTTTAGGAGTCTCATATTCTTCGTGCCTTTTTTGCAACTCTGCTATTGTATTAGCTTGCTCATCCATCATCTCCCTCATTTCGTCAAATCTAGTATTCATTCACTCAAATTGTTGTTGCATAGCTTTGATCATGAAGGACACATCACTAGCTCCCTCCTAAGTTGTACCTTTGTCTTTGGACATCATAGTATTACTTCTACACAAAATAATTAGGATACTTCACAAAACACTCCTTCACTCATTTCACTCAAAAGAAGGTCTCGCACTCTTTCGTGTTTACACTTTTATGGCTTTCTCTTTATATGAAAATTCACTCTTGCCTTTTACCACTCGGATTTCCCCTTTTATCTCTATAAAGAACTAAATAATGTAAATCAAGAGTATTGATTTTGAAAAGAATAAGATAAATGGCATATAATTGAACAAATTGGAGAATAAGGAATCAAAAAACAAAAAAGGATATCAAGGGAAACAAATTTAATGAACTAATCTCACAAAAATCAAGATAGGAGTAGTTAAATCTAGAGGACAAACTTGGGTAATAAAACAAAAAAATAGATGGCAAAATTGAAGTTGGACAAAAACACTGTATTATTATTGTGGTTAATATAACCAAACTGTTAACTTTATCAATAACTTAAATTTGATGTTTTCTTTCTTTTCTTCTTTTTTCTTTTCATTGATCCTTCTTTTTGATTTTTTTTCCCTTTTCTTTTTCTCAACATAAAACAATAGTATAATACTTAGATACAACAATTGGAATTGAAATTAGCACATTGAGAAGGATTGCAAACAAATAGATTTGTGCATTTGAATGGCAATGGACATAATAGACAAACTGAACAGAAATAAATAAATCACAAGATAGAAAATTGACGAGTGAGTGGATTTAACCTGATTTAGAACTTGGCTTTAATACCAACTGATGCGGAAACCCCCAAAAAGATGCGACTTAGGGACCTAATGCATACAAGGAATCAAAGAATAATCAGGAAAGCTACATCAGAGTTTAATAACACAAATCCTAGATCGAACATTCGAAGGAACATGAACCTAGGGTATTCAAGAAGGATATGGATGTCACACTTTAGAAAAGAAAGGAATTGGGAGTGATAAGTCAATTGGAATGCCATAAGAAGAAATACCTTTGATAAGTTCTTTAGTTCTCAAAAGAACCGAGGGAGAAAAACCTTTACTTTATATTTCACTCAAAGTTGTCAGATAAATTGTTTGATTTTTCATCGCTTACAAGGGGTGCCTATTTAAAGGCTAAGATAGCAATCCTAAAGAGGCACAAATTCCTAGTTAGGATAACTCCTTATTTAGGAGGAATTCCTAGTAAGGGACAAATTCTTACACATAAAATAAACTCCTAATTTGTAGTGACTGCTATTACGTAGTCTTAATTCTTTAAGTACTTTAATGATATTAATAAGGTTTGGACTCTCTTTCAAGTTTGAATTTGCACCATTTGAAGTTCGGTTAGCCTGAATGTCCTTAATCAGCCCATTTAGTGCTTCTTTTATCTTTTTGACTCTAGCTTGTGTCATTGGGCCTTTTGGAATGTGCAATGGATCTCTTTCATTCATTGAAGCCTTCCACCCATCATCTCTATGGTTCTTATCACTTTGATAATGTGTATGGAGCATATGAGATGTTAGCCTTGGAGAAGTTTTATAGGCATAAGGGTTTCGTATTTAAGGAAAATCGTTTATGCATGCTTATGAGTTCTTTAAGGAAGTTGGTTGTAAGAGAAGCTTATAAGGGTGGTATAATGGGTCATTTAGGAGTTAGGAAAACCCTAGATGTCCTAAATGAACATTTCTTTTGGCCACAAATGAAACGAGATGTTAAGAGGATATGTGAGAAATGCATAACATGCAAACAAGCTAAATCTAGAGTTTTACCCCATGGCTTGTATGCCCTTTTACCCATACTTAGCTATCTCTGGGTTGATTTATCTATGGACTTTGTACTAGGATTGCCATGAAGAAAAAGGGGTAGGGATTTTGTATTTGTTGTTGTTGATAGATTTTCAAAGATGACATCTCATGCCATAAAATTGATGATGCAAGCAATGTGGCTGACTTATTCTTTAGAGAAGTAGTACGCTTGCATGGCATGCCATGGAGCATTGTTTTAGACTAGGATACAAATTTCTTAAGCTACTTCTAAAAGACTTTATGGGGTAAGTTAGGTACTAAGCTATTGTTTTCAACTACTTATCATCCACAAACTGATGGGTAGACTGAGGTGGTTAATCGAACTCTTTTTACCTTTTTGCATGCTATTATTTGAACAAATTTGAAAATATGGGAAGATTGTTTACCATATGTCAAGTTTGCATATAATAAGAGTGTTCATTCTGATACTAGTTACTCTCCATTTGAAATTGTATTTTGTTTTAATCTGTTGACCCCTTTGGATTTGGTACCTATACCTATCACTAAGTATGCCAGCTTAGATGGTGAACATAAGGCTAACATGATAAAAAAATTGCATGAGAAGGTGTGGTAACATGTTGAAAAAAGAACTAAGTAATATGAAGCCCATGTTAACAAGGGACAAAAGAAGGTGGTGTTTGAACCTAGTGATTGGGTTTGGGTGCATATGCATAAGGAATGATTCCCAACTAGAGGCATTCAAAGCTACAACCTAGAGGAGATGGACCCTTTCAAGTTGTAGCATGAAATAATGACAATGTTTATAAGTTAGACCTCCCTAGTGAGTATAATATGAGTGCAACATTTAACATTTTTTCTTTTTCCCCTTTTGATGTAGGTGATGATTTGAGGACAAATACTTTTAAGGAGGTGAGGAATGATGAAAACTATAAAGATGATGAGTGGAAGGCTTTAATAGATGCAAGAGCTTCTTTGCACATTCTAAAAGACCCAATAACATGAGCTAGAGCCAAAAAGATTAAATAAACACTAAATAGGCTAATTGAGGACATTCAGGCCAACCAAGCTTCAAATGGTATGACTTCAAGTTTGAAAGAGAGTTCATGCCTAATTAATATAATTGGAATACTTAATGGGTTAGACTAAGTAGTACCATTCACTCCTAAATAGGAGTTTATCATCTATGCTGGAATTTATCCCTAGTTCAGAATTCCTCCAAAATAATCATTTCTCCTAAGTAGGAATATGTGCATCTTTAGGATTGCTATCTTAGCCTATAAATAGGCACCCCTTGTAAGCTTTGAAGATCAGACAAGTTTAAGTAAAATAGAAAGTAAGAGTTTTTTTCCCTTAGTTCTTTTGAAAACTAAAAAACTTATCAAGAGCTATTTCTTCTTGTGGCATTCAAATTGACATCTCAATCCTAATTCCTTTCTTTTATGGAGTGTGGCATCCATATCCTTTTTAAATACCCTAAGTTCGTGTTCCTTCAAACATTGGGTTAAGAGTTTGTGTTATTAAACTCTAATTTAGCTTTCCAGGTTGTTCTTTCATTCCTTATGTGCATTGGGTCCCTATGCCACATCTTTTTGGGGTTTTCCGCATCACTTTGTTTCAAAAAATTTAATGGATTCAGCATGACAAAGAGATTTAAACACACTTGTTGCCTTGAAAATAATGTGTAGTATAGACACAAAAGTTAATTTCGAGATCTTTGGAGAATTAAACCATTCAATACTTGTAATAATAACTAATTATGGTCAAAGTCTCCTTTGCACCACGAAATTTAATAGATTCAGGGTGCCAAAGCTCCAAGGATGTCTTTGTTATGTTAAATATAAAATGTTGTTTACCCACATAAGTTAATTTTCTCATCAATTTGGGTGGATGAGTGCTTGCAACATATGCAAGAGTACCAAAAGTATACATACATGTTTGTTCAAATGATTCTAAATTGTCTTGTTGATATAAAAGTTAATCAAAGTATCATTTTACGTGAATAAGTCCTTGCAACAAGTGTAAAACCCTTTTTCTTAGGAAATAAAGAGATAGTCACATTAATCAAAAATTGACCCCTTAATACTTGTAGAAGAAGTTAATAAAGATCAGTAACCCCTTTGTTAGATCAAATTTAATGGATTCAACATGACAAAGAGGTATAGACATGCTTGTTTCCTTGAATATAAAGCTTAGTATAGGCACAAAAGTTAATTTTGAGATCATTCAATAATTAAACCATTCAATACTTGCAAGAATAACTAATCATGGTCAAAGCCTCTTTTGCACCATGACATTTAAGAGATTCAGAGTGCCAAAGCAGTAAAGACATACTTGTTGCTTTGAATCTAACATGTTGTTTACCTATAAAAGTTAATTTCCACATCATTTTGTGTGGATGAGTCCTTGCAACATATGTAGGAGTACCAAAGGTGTACATACATGTATGTAAATTGTTTTGTTGACATAAAAGTTAATTTAAGTATCATTCTACGTGAATAAGTCCTTGCAACAAGTGTAGAAGCCTTTTTCATGGGAAATAAAGAGACAATCACATTAATAAAAAATTGACCCCTTAAAACTTGTAAAAGAAGCTAATCAAGATCAGTTACCCCTTTGTCTAATAAACTTCAATGGATTTAGCATGGCAAAGAGGTATAGACATGCTTGTTGCCTTGAAAATAATATGTAGTGTAGACATAAAAGTTGATTTTGAGATCTTTGGAGAATTAAACCATTCAATACTTGTAAGAATAACTAATCATGGTCAAAGTGTCCATTACACCACAAAATTCAATAGATTCAAACTACCAAAGCTCTTAGGACGTCTTTCTTGCTTTGAATATAGCATGTTGTTTACCCACAAAAGTTAATTTCCACATCTTTTTGTGTGGATGAGTCCTTGTAACATATGTAAGAGCACCAAAGGTGTACATACATGTTTGATTAGATGATTCTAAATTGTTTTGTTGACATAAAAGTTAATTTGAGTATCATTCTACGTGAATAAGTCATTGGAACAAGTGTAGAACCCTTTTTCGTGGGCAATGAAGAGATAGTCACAATAAACAGAAATTGACCCCTTAAAACTTGTAAAAGAAGCTAATCAAGATCAGTTACCCCTTTGTCTAATAAACTTCAATGGATTCAGCATGGCAAAGAGGTATAGAAAATGCTTGTTGCCTTGAAAATAATGTGTAGTGTAGACATTTAATACTTGAGATTTTTGGAGAATTAAACCATTTAATACTTGTAAGAATAACTAATCATGGTCAAAGTACCCTTTACACCACGAAATTCAATAGATTTAGAGTGCCAAAGCTATAAGGACGTCCTTATTGCTTTGAATATAACATGTTGTTTACCAACAAAAGTTAATTTCCACATCATTTTGTGTGGATGAGTCCTTGCAACATATGCAGGAGTACCAAAGGTGTACATACATATTTGTTCAAATGAATCTAAATTGTTTTGTGGACATTAAGTTAATTTAAGTATCATTCTATATGAATAAGCCCTTGCCGTAAATGTATAACCCTTTTTCATGGGAAATAAAGTGATAGCCACATTAATTAGAAATTGACCCTTAATACTTGTAAAACAAGCAAATCAAGATTAGTAACCCCTTTGTCTAATAAAATTTAATGGATTTAGCATGGCAAAGAGGTATAAAGATGCTTGTTGCCCTGAAAATATTGTGTACCTTAGACAAAAAAGTTGATTTCAAGATCTTTGGAGAATTAAACCATTCAATACATGTAAGAATAACTAGTAAAGGTGAAAGTCTCTTTAGCACTATGAAATTCAATAGATTTAAAGTGCCAAAGCTCTAAGGATGTCCTTGTTGCATTCAATATAACATGTTGATTACCTACAAAAGTTAATTTTCCTCATCATTTTGTGTGGATGAGTCCTTCCAACACATGTAGGAGTACCAAAAGTGTACATAAATGTTTGTTCAAATGAATCTAAATTGTTTTGTTAACAAAAAACTTAATTTGATTATCATTCTACGTCAATAACTATTTGTAACAATTGTAGAACCCTTTTTCATGGGAAATAAATAGATAGTCACATTAATCAGAAATTGGCCACTTAATACTTATAAAGAAGCTAATTAAGATCAGTAACCCCTTTGTCTAATAAAATTCAACGAATTCAGCTTGGCGAAGTGGTATAGACATGCTTGTGGCCTTGAATATAATGTTTAATATAGGCATAAAAGTTAATTTTGAGAACATTCAATCATTAAACCATTCAATACTTGTAAGAATAACTAATCATGGAAAAAGTCTCCTTTACACCACGAAATTCAATAGATTCGGAGTGCCAAAGCTATAAGGACGTGCTTGTTGCATTGAATATAACATGTTGTTTACCCACAAAAGTTAATTTCTACATCATTTTGTATGGATGAGTCCTTGCAATATATGCAGGTGTATGAAAGGCATACACACAAGTTTGTTCAGATGAATCTAAATTGTTTTGTTGACATAAAACCTAATTTGAGTTTCATTCTATGTGAGTAAGTCTTTGCAACAAATATGTAACCCTTTTTCATGGGAAATAAAGAGATAGCCACATTAATCTGAAATTGACTCCTTAATACTTATAAAAGACGCTAATGAAGATCAATAACCCCTTTGTCTCACAAAATTCAATGGATTTAGCAAGGCAAAGTGATATAAACATCCTTGTTGCCTTGAAAATAATGTGTAGTATAGACACAAAAGTTGATTTCGAGATCTTTGGAGAATTAAACCATTGAATACTTGTAAAAAATAACTAATCATAGTCAAGGTCTCCTCTGTAGCACTAAATTCAATAAATTCAGAGTCCTAGAGCTCTAAGGATGTCCTTATTGCATTGAATACATATAACATGTTGTTTACCCATGAGAGTTAATTTCCTCATCATTTTGTCTGGTGAGTCCTTGCAACATATGTAGGAGTACCAAAGTTGTACATTCATGTTTGTTCAGATTAATTTAAATTGTTTTGTTGACTTAAAACTTAATTTAAGTATCATTCTATGTCAATAAGTCCTTGCAACAATTGTAGAACCCTTTTTCATGGGATATAAAGAGATAGTCACATTAATCAAAAATTGACCCCTTAATACTTGTAAAAGAAGCTAATCAAAATCAGTAACCCCTTTGTCTAATAAAATTCAATGGATTCAGCATGGCAAAGGGATATAAGCATGCTTGTTGCCTTGAATATAATGTTTAGTGTAGGCACCAAAGTTAATTTTGAGAACATTCAATCATTAAACCATTCAATACTTGTAAGAATAACTAATCATGGAAAAAGTCTCCTTTGCACCACGAAATTCAATAGATTCAGAGTGCCAAAGCTATAAGGTTGTGCTTGTTTTGTTGAATATAACATGTTGTTTACCCACAAAAATTAATTTCCACATCATTTTGTATGGATGAGTCTTTGCAATATATGTAGGTGTATGAAAGGCATACATACAAGTTTGTTCAGATGAATCTAAATTGTTTTGTTGAAATAAAATTTAATTTGAGTTTCATTCTATGAAGTAAGTCTTTGCAACAAATATATAACCCTTTTTCATGGGAAATAAAGAGATAGCCACATTAATCTGAAATTGACCCCTTAATACTTGTAAAAGAAGCTAATCAAGATCAGTAACCCCTTTGTCTAATAAAATTCACTAGATTCAGCAAGGCAAAGAGATATAAACATCCTTGTTGCCTTGAAAATAATGTGTAGTATAGACACAAAAGTTGATTTCGAGATCTTTGGAGAATTAAACCATTCAATACTTGTAAGAATAACTAATCATGGTTAAAGTCTTTGTTGCACCATGATATTCAATAGATTCAGAATGCTAAAGCTCGAAGGATGTCCTTGTTGCATTGAATATATATAACATGTTGTTTGCCCACGAAAGTTGATTTCCTCATCATTCTATGTGGTTGAGTCCTTGCAACATATGTAGGAGTACCAAAGTTGTACATTCATGTTTGTTCAGATGATTCTAAATTGTTTTGTTGACATAAAACTTAATTTGAGTATCATTCTATATGAATAAGTCCTTGCAACAAATGTAGAACCCTTTTTTGTGAGAAATAAAGAGATAGCCACATTAATCAAAAATTGACCCCTTAATACTTGTAAAAGAAATTAATGAAGATGAGTAACCCCTTTGTTTGATAAAATTCAATGGATTTAGCATGACAAAGAGGTATAAACATGCTTGTGGCCTTGAAAATATTGTGTACCATTGACACGAAAGATGATTTCGAGATCTTTGGAGAATTTAACCATTTGATACTTGTAAGAATAACTAATCATGGTCAAAGTCTCCTTTGCACCACGAAATTCAATAGATTCAGAGTGCTCTAAGGGCATCATTGTTGCATTGAATATAACATGTTGTTTACCCAAAAAAGTAAATTTCTAAATCAATATATGTGAATGAGCCCTTACAACATATGCAGGAGTACCAAAGGTGTACAGACAAGGATGATCAGAATAATATAGATTGTTTTGTTGACATAAAAATTAATTTGAGTATCATTTTATCTAAATAAGTCTTTGCAACAAATGTAGGACCCTTTCTCCTAGGAAATAAGGAGATAGTTACATTAATCAGAAATTGAGTTCCTTAATACTTGTAAAAGAAGCTAATCAAGATCTGTAACCCCTTTGTCTGATGAAACTCAATGGATTCAGCATTGCAAAGAGGTGTAGACATGCTTGTTGCCATGAAAATAATGTGTAGTATCGACACAAAAGTTGATTTCTAGATCTTTAGAGAATTAAACCATTTAATACATGTAAGAAAAACTAATCATGGTCATAGTCTTCTTTGCACCACGAAATTCAATAGATTCGAAGTTCTTGAGCTCTAAGGACGCCCTTATTGCTTTGAATATAACATGTTGTTTACCTACAAAAGTTAATTTCCACAACATTTTGCATAAATTAGTCCTTGCAACTTAAGTAGGAGTACTAAAGGTGTACATACAAGGTTGTTTAGATGAATATAAATTGTTTTGTTGACATAAAACCTAATTTGAGTATCATTCCATGTGAATAAGTCCTTGCAACAATTGTAGGACCCTTTTTCATAGGAAATAAAGTAATATTCACATTAATCAAAAGTTGAGCCCCTTAATACTTATAAGAGAATCAAATCAAGATTAGTAACCCCTTCATCTGACAAAACTTAATAGATTCAGCATGGCAAAGAGGTATACACATGCTCGTTGCCTAGAAAATAATGTGTAGTATAGCCACAAAAATTGATTTCGAGATCTTTGGAGAATTTAACCATTCAATACTTGTAAAAGAAACAAATCATGGTCAAAGTCTCCTTTGCACCAAGAAATTCAATAAATTCAGAGTGTCAAAGCTCTAAGGACATCCTTGTTGCATTGAATCTAACATGTTTACCCACAAATGTTAATTTACAAATCATTTTGTGTGAATGAGTCCTTGCAACATATATTGGAGTACCAAATGTGTACATACAAGGTTATTCAGGCGAATATAAATTGTTTTGTTGACATAAAACTTAATTTGAGTATCATTCTATATGAATAAGTCCTTGCAACACAAGTAGGACCATTTTCTTAGGAAATAAAGAGATAGTCACATTAATCAGAAATTGATTCCCTTAATACTTGTAAAAGGAGCTAATCAAGATCAGTAACCCCTTTGTCCAATAAAATTTGAAGGATTGAGCATGGGAAAGAGGTATAGACAAGCTTGTTGCCTTGAATATAATGTTTAGTATAGAGCCAAAAGTTAATTTTGACATCTTTGGAGAATTAAACCATTCAATACTTGTAAGAAAAACTAATCATGGTCAAAGTCTCCTTTGTACCACGAAATGCAATAGATTTAAAGTGCCAAAGTTCTAAGGATGTCCTTGTTGCATTTGAATGAGTCCCACAAAAGTTAATTTCTAAATCATTTTGTGTGAATGAGTCCTTGTAACTTATGTAGGAGTACCAAAAGTGTACATACAAGGATGTTCAGAAGAATATAAATTGTTTTGTTGACATAAAACAATTTGATTATCATTCTATTTGAATATGACCTTCCAAAAAATGTAGGGCCCTTTTTCTTAGGAAATAAAGAGATAGTCACATAAATCAGAAATCGAGCCCCTTAATACTTGTGAAAGAAGCTAATCAAGATTAGTAACCCCTTCGTCTGATAAAACTCAATGGATTCAGCATTACAAAAAGGTGTAGAGATGCTTGTTGCCTTGAATATAATGTTTAGTATAGACACAAATGTTAATTTTGGGATCATTCAATAATTAAACCATTCAATACTTGTAAGAAAAACTAATCATGGTAAAAGTTACTTTTGCACCATGAAATTCAATAAATTCAAAGAGCCAAAGCAATGAGGACATCCTTGTTGCATTGAATATAACATGTTGGTTACCCACAAAAATCAATTCCACATCATTTTGTGTGAATGAGTCCTTACAACATATGCAGGAGTACCAAAGGATTACATACATGTTTGTTCAAATGAATGTAAATTGTTTTGTTGACATAAAACTTAATTTTAGTATCATTTTATGTGAATAAGACCTTGCAAGAAATATAGGACCCTTTTTCCTAGGAAATAAAGAGATAATCACATTAATCAGAAATTGAGCCCCTTAATACTTGTAAAAGAATCTAGTCAGGATCAGTAACCCCTTTGTCTAATAAAACACAATGGATTCAGCTTTGCAAGGAGGTATAGACATGCTTGTTGCCTTAAATATAATGTTTAGTATAGACACAAAAGTTGATTTTGATATCTTTGGAGAATTAAATCATTCAATACTTGTAAGAGAAACTAATCATGGTCAAAGTCTCCTATACACTAGGAAATTCAATAGATTTAGGGTGCCAAAGCTCTAAAGATGTCCTTGTTGCATTTAACATAACATGTTGTTTACCCACAAAAGTTAATTTCTAAATCAATTTGTGTGAATGAGTCCCTACAACATATGTAGGAGTACCAAAGGTGTACCTACAAGGATGATCAAAAGAATATAAATTGTTTTGTTGACATAAAATTTAATTTGAGTATCATTCTATCTGAATAAGTCCTTGCAGGAAATGTAGCACCATTTTTCCTAGAAAATAAGGAGATAGTCACATTAATCAAAAATTGAGTTCCTTAATACTTGTAAAAGAAGCTAATCAAGATTAGTAACCCCTTTGTCTGATAAAACTCAATGGATTCAATGTTGCAAAGAGGTATAGACATGCTTGTTAACTTGAAAATAATGTTTAGTATAGACATAAAAGTTGATTTCAAGATCTTTGGGGAATTAAACCATTCAATACTTGTAAGAAAAACTAATCATGGTCAGAGTCTCCTTTGCACCATGAAATTCAATAGATTTAGAGTGCCCAAGCTCTAAGGATGTCTTTGCTGCACTTAATATAACATGTTGTTTACCCATAAAAGTTAATTTCTAAATCATTTTGTGCAAATGAGTCCTAGCAACATATGGAGCAGTTCCAAAGGTGTGCATACAAGGATGTTCAGAAGAATATAAATTGTTATGTTGACATAAAACTTAATTTGATTATCATTCTATCTAAATATGTTCTTTCAATGATTGTATGACCTTTTTTCCTAGGAAATAAAGACATAGTCACATTAAACAGAAATTGAAACCCTAAATACTTGTAAAAGAATCTAATCCATATCAATAACCCTGTTTTTTTGGTAAAACTCAATGGATTCAACATTGGAAAGAGGTCTAGAGATGCTTGTTGCCTTGAATATAAACTTTAGTATAGACAAAAAAGTTAATGTCAAGATCGTTCAATAATTAAACCATACAATACTTGTAAGAAAAACTAATCAAAGTCAAAGTCTCTTTGCACCATGAAATTCAAAAGATTCAGAGTTCCAAAGCTCTAAGGATGTTCTTGTTGTAGTGAATATAACATGTTATTTACCCACAAATGTTAATTTCCACATCATTTTGTGTGAATTAGTCCTTGCAGCATATGCTGGAGTCCCAAAGGTGTACGTACAAGGTTGTTTAGATGAATATAAATTATTTTGTTGACAAAAAACTTAATTTGAGTATCATTCTATATAAATAAGTCCTTGCAACAAAAATATGACCCTTTTTCTTAGGAAATAAACAGATAGTTACATTAATCAAAAATTGAGCCCCTTAATACTTGTAAAAGAAGCTAATCAAGATCAGTAACCACTTTGTGCGATAAAATTCAATGGATTCAGCATGGCAAAATGGTATAGACATGCTTGTTGCCTTTAATATAAAGTTTAAAATAGACAAAAAATTTAATTTTGAGATCATTCGATATTTAAACAATTCAATAATTGTAAGAAAAACTAATCATGGCCAAAGCCTCTTTTGCACCACGAAATTCAATAGATTCAAAGAGCCAAAGCACTAAGGACGTCCTTGTTGCATTAAATATAACATGTTGGTTACCCACAAAAGTTAATTTCTAAATCAATTTGTGCAAATGAGCCCCCTGCAACATATACAGGAGTCCTAAAGGTGTAAATACAAAGATGTTCAGAAGAATATAAATTGTTTTGTTGACATAAAATTTAATTTAAGTATCATTCTATATGAATAAGTCCTTGCAAAAATGAATGACCATTTTTCCTGGGAAATTAAGAGATTGTCACATTAAATAGAAATTGAGCCCCATAATACTTGTAAAAGTGTTTAATCAAGATCAGTAACCCCTTTGTCTAATAAAATTCAATGGATTCAGCATGTCAAAGAGGTATAGACATGCTTGTTGCCTTGAAAATAATGTGTAGTATAGACATAAAAGTTGATTTTGAGAGCTTTAGAGAATTAAACAATTCAATTCTTATAAGAAAAACTAATCATGGTCAAAGTCTCCTTTGCACCACAAAACTCAATAGATTCAGAGTGCCAAAGCTCTAAGGACGTCCTTGTTACATTAAATATAACATGTTGTTTACCCGCAAAAGTTAATTTTCACATCATTTTCTGCGGATGAGACCATATAACATATGCAGGAGTACCAAAGGTGTACACACAAGGATGTTCAAAAGAATATAAATTGTTTTGTTGACATAAAACTTAATTTGAGTATCATTCTATCTGAATAAGTCCTTGCAACAAATGTAGGGTGGTTAACTTCTTTTACAAGTATTAAGGGGCTGAATTTATGATTACTGTGACTATCTCCTTATTTCCCACAAAAAAGGGTCCTACCTTTGTTGCAATGACTCATTCACACAAAATGATGTGGGAATTAACTTTTATGGGTAAACTACATGTTATATTCAATGCAACAAGGACATCCTTAGAGCTTTGGTACTCTAAATTTATTAAATTTCGTGGTGCAAAGGAAACTTTGAGCATGATTACTTATTCTTACAAATATTGGATGGTTTAATTATCGAATGATTTTGAAATTAACCTTTGTGTTTATACTAAACATTATATTGAAGGCAACAGGCATGTCTATATCTCTTTGCAATGCTGAATGCATTGAGTTTTATCAAACAAAGGGTGTACTGATCTTAATTAGCTTCTTTTACTAGTATTAAGGGGCTCAATTTCTTGTTAATGTGACTTTCTTTATTTCTTATGAAAAAGGGTCCAACATTTGTTGCAAGGACTTATTGAAATAGAATGATACTCAAATTAAGTTTTCTATCAATAAAACAATTTATATTTATCTAAACAACCATGTATGTAAACCTTTGGTACTCCTGGATATGTTGCAAGGACTCATTTGCACAAAATGATTTGGAAATTAACTTTTGTGGGTAAACAACATGTTATATACAATGCAATAAGGACATCCTTAGAGCTTCGGCACTTTAAATCTATAGAATTTCATGGGTGCAAAGGCAACTTTGACCATGATTAGTTACTCTTAAAAGTATTGAATGGTTTCATTTTCAAATGATCTCAAAATTAACTTTTGTGCCTATATTAAACATTATATTCAAGGTAACAAGTATGTCTATACCTCTCTGCCATACTGAATACCTTGAATTTTATTAAACAAAGGGGTTACTGATCTTGATTTGCCTCTTTTACAAGTATTAAGGAGCTGAATTTCTGATTAATGTGACTATCTCTTTATTTCCCAGGAAAAAAGGTCCTACATTTGTTGCAAGGGCTCATTTATACAAAATGATGTGCAAATTAACTTTTATGGGTAAACAACATGTTTTATTCAATGCAACAAGGACATTGTTAAAGCTTTGGCACTCTGAATCTATTGACTTTCGGGGTGCAAAGGAGACTTTGACCAAGATTAGTTATTTTTAAAAGTATTGAATGGTTTAAATATTGAATGATCTTGAAATTAACTTTTGTACTAATACTAAACATTATATTCAACACAACAAGCATGTCTATACCTCTTTACCATGCTTAATCCATTGAATTATATCAGACAAAGGGGTTACTGATCTTGATTAGCTTCTTTTATAAGTATTAAGGAGCTGAATTTTTGATTAATGTGACTATCTCTTTATTTCCCATGAAAAATGGTCGTGCATTTGTTTCAAGGGCTCATTCACTCAAAATGATGTGGAAATTAACTTTTGTGGGTAAACAACATGTTATATTTAATGCAACAAAGACATCGTTAGAGTTTTGACACTTTAATGCAACATGTTATACTCAATGCAACAATGATGTTCTTAAACCTTTGGCACTCTGAATCTATTGAATTTTGTGGTGCAAAGGAGACTTTCACCATGATTAGTTATTCTTACAAGTATTGAATGGTTTAATTATTGAATGATCTCAAAATTAACTTTTGTGTCTATACTAAACATTATATTCAAGGCAACAGGCATGCTTATACCTCTTTGCAATGCTGAATCCATTGAGTTTTATCAGACAAAGAGGTTACCAATCCTGATTAGGTTCTTTTACAAGTATTAAGGGGCTTAATTTCTAATTAATGTGACTATCACTTTATTTCCTAGGAAAAAAGGGTCCTACAATTTTTGTAAGGACATATTTAGACATAATGATACTCAAATTAAGTTTTATGTCAAAACAATTTATATTCATCTAAACAACCTTGAACGTACACCTTTGGTACTCCTACATATGTGTTGGAAATTAATTTTTGTGGGTAAACATTATGTTATATTCCAACAAGAACGTCCTTAGAGGCTTGGCACTTTGAATCTATTGAATTTCGTGGGTGTAAAGGAGACTTTAACCATGGTTAGTTACTCTTACAAGAATTGAATGGTTTAATAATCGAATGATCTCAAAATTAACTTTTGTGCCTATACTAAACATTATATTCAACACAACAAGCATGTCTATACCTCTTTGCCATGCTGAATCTGTTGAATTTTCTCAAACAAAGTGGTTACTAAACTTGATTAGCTCCTTTTACCAGTATTAAGGGGCTGAATTTCTAATTAATGTGACTATCTCTTTATTTCCTAAGAAAAAGGATCCTTCATTTGTTGCAAAGACTCATTCACGCAAAATGATGTGGAAATTAACTTTTGTGGGTAAACAATATGTTATATTCAATGCAACAAGGATGTCCTTAGAGCTTTGGCACTTTGAATCTATTGAATGTCATTGCACAAAGGTGACTTTGACCATGATTAATTTTTCTATTAAGTGTTGAATGACTTAGTTCTCCAAAGATCCTGAAATCAATTTTTGTGTCTATATTACACATTATTTTCAAGGCAATATGCATGTCTATACCTCTTTGCCATATTGAATCCATTGAAT
The DNA here is from genome assembly GCA_020883675.1 of Bruguiera gymnorhiza. NCBI lineage: Eukaryota > Viridiplantae > Streptophyta > Magnoliopsida > Malpighiales > Rhizophoraceae > Bruguiera > Bruguiera gymnorhiza. The sequence goes on along the minus strand of JAIRCJ010000061.1, from coordinate 1,936,404 downwards.
TTTATTAGACAAAGGGGTTACTGATCTTGGTTAGCTTCTTTTACAAGTATTAAGGGGTCAATTTTTGATTAATATCACAGTCTCTTTATTTCCTAGGAAGAAATGTCCTACATTCATTACAAGGACTTATTCACATAGAATGATACTTAAATTAAGTTTTATGTCAACAAAACAATTTATATTCATCTGAACAACCTTGTATGTACACCTTGGGTACTCCTACATATGTTGCAAGGACTCATTCATACAAAATGATGTGCAAAATAACTTTTGTGGGTAAACAACATGTTATATTCAATGCAACTATGACATCCTTAGAGCTTTAACACTTTGAATCTATTGAAAATCGTGGTGCAAAGGAGACTTTGCCCATGATTAGTTACTCTTACAAGTATTGGATGGTTTAATTCTTTAGTGATCTTGAAATCAACTATTATGTTTATACTACACATTATTTTCAAGGCAACAAGCATATTTATACCTCTTTGCCATGCTAAATCCATTGAATTTTGTCAAACAAAGGGGCTACAGATCTTGATTAGCTTCTTTTACAAGTATTAAGTCGCAAGGACTATATTCGTTGCAAGGACTTATTCACATAAAATGATACTCAAATTAAGTTTTATGTCAACAAAATAATTCATATTCATCTGAACAACCTTGTATGTACACCTTTGGTACTTCCGCATATGTTAGAAGGACTTATTCACACAAAATGATATGAAAATTAACTTTTACGAGTAAACAACATGTTATATTCAATGCAACAAGGACATCCTTAGAGCTTTGGCACTATCAATCTATTGAATTTCATGGTGCAAAAGAGACTTTGACCATGATTATTTTTCCTTAAAAGTATTCAATGGTTTAATTATCAAATGATTTGGTAATTAACTTTTTAGTCTATACTAAACATTATATTCAAGGCAATGAGCTTGTTTATACCTCTTTGCAATGTTGAATCCATTAAGTTTTATCAGACAATATGGTTACTGATCTTGATTAGATTCTTTTACAAGTATTAAGGGGCTTAACTTCTAATTAATGTGACTGTCTCATTATTTCCTACAAAAAAAGGTCCTATATTAGTTGCAAGGACTTATTCAAATAGAATGATACTTCAATTATGTTTTACATCAGCAAAACAATTTATATTCATTTGAATAACCTTGTCTATACACCTTTGGTACTCCCACACATGTTGCAAGGACTCATTCACACAAAATGATGTGCAAATTAACTTTTGTGGGTAAACAATATTTTATATTCAATACAACAAGGACGTCTTTAGAGCTCTGGCACTCTGAATCTAATGACTTTCGTGGTGCAAAGGAGACATTGACCATGATTAGTTCTTACAAGTATTGAATGGTTTAAATCTCTAATGATCTTGAAATCAACTTTTATGTCTATACTACACATTATTTTCGAGGCAACAAGCATGTTTATACCTCTTTGCCATGCTGAATCCATTGAATTTTATCTAACAAAGGGGTGACTGATCTTGATTAGCTTCTCTTATAAGTATTAAAGGGCTTAATTTCTAATTAATGTGACTATCTCTTTATTTCCCATGAAAAAGGGTTGTACCTTTGTTGCAAGGACCCGTTCACACAAAATGACATGAAAATTAACATTTACAAGTAAACAACATGTTATATTCAATCCAACAAGGACGTCTTTAGAGCTTTGGCACTTTGAATTGATTGAATTTCATGGTGCAAGGGAGACGTTGACCATGAATAGTAATTTTTACAAGTATTGAATGGTTTAATTCTCCAGTGATCTTGAAATCAACTTTTATGTCTATACTACACATTATTTTTGAGGCAACGAGCATGTTTATACCTCTTTGTCATGCTGAATCCATTGAATTTTATCTGACAAAGGGGTTGCTAATCTTGATTAGTTTCTTTTACATGTATAAAGGGGCTCAATTTCTTATTAATGTGGCTATCTATTTAGTTCTTAAGAACAAGGGTCCTACATTTGTTGTTAGGACTTATTCACATAGAATGATAATCAAATTAAGTTTTATATCAGCAAAACAATTTAAATTCGTCTGAACAAACATGTTTGTACACCTTTGATACTTCTGCATATGTTGCAGGGACTCCTTCACACAAAATGATATGAAAATTAACTATTGTGGGTAAACAACAAGTTATATTCAATGCAACAAAGATGTCCTTAGAGGTTTGGCACTTTAAGTCTATTCAATTTCGTGGTGCAAAGGAGACTTTGACCAACAAGTATTGAATAATTTAAATATCGAAGGATCTCCAAATTAACTTTTGTGTTTATACTAAACATTATATTCAATGCAACAAACATGTCTAAAGCTCTTTACAATGCTGTATCCATTGAATTTGATCAAACAAAGGGGTTAATGATCTTGAATAGCTTCTTTTACAAGTATTTTGGGCTCAATTTCTGATTAATGTGAATATCTCTTTATTTCCTACGAAAAAGGGTCTTACATTTGTTGCGAGGACTTATTCATATAGAATGATACTCAAATTAAATTTTACGTGAAGAAAACAATTTATATTCATCTGAACAACCTTGTTTGTACACCTTTGGTACTCCTGCATATGTTTCATGGACTCATTCACACAAAATGATGTGGAAATTAACTTTTGTGGGTAAACAACATGTTATATTCAATGCAACAAGGATGTCCTTAGAGCCTTGGCACTCTAAATCTATTGAATTTCGTGGTGCAAATGTTTTATCCCATAAAGTGGTTACTGATCTTAATTAGCTTCTTTTACAAGTATTAAGGGCTCAATTTCTGATTAATTTGACTATCTCTTTATTTCCTAAGAAAAAAGATGTTATTTTTGTTGCAAGGACTTATTCATATAGAGTGATACTCAAATTAAGTTTTTTGTCAACTAAACAATTTGTATTCATCTGAACAATCTTGTGTGCACACCTTTGGGACTCCAACATATGTTGCAAGGACTAATTCACACAAAATGATGCAGAAATTAACATTTATGGGTAAAGAACATGTTACATTCAATGCAACAAGAACGTCCTTAGAGCTTTGGAACTCTAAATCTACTGAATTTCGTGGTCCAAAAGAGACTTTGACCTTAATTACTTTTTCTTACAAGTATTGAATGGTTTAATTATTGAATGATCTCGAAATTAACTTTTGTGTCTATACTAAACAATAGATTAAAGGCAACAACATGCTTGTTGCCTTGAATATAATGTTTAGTATAGCCACAAAAGTTAATTTCGAGATCATTCGATAATTAAACCATCCAATACATGTAAGAATAACTAATCATGGTCAAAGTCTCCTTTGCACCATTAAATTCAATAGATTCAGAGTGATAAAGCTCTAAGGATGTCCTTGTTGCATTGAATATAACATGTTGTTTACCTACAAAAGTTAATTTCCACATCATTTTGTGTGGTTGAGTGCTTGCAACATATGCGAGAGTACCAAAGGTGTACATACATGTTTGTTCATATGAGTATAAATTGTTTGTTGACATAAAAGTTAATTTGAGTATCAATTGATGTGAATAAGTCCTTGCAACAAATGTAGGACCTTGTTTCATAGGATATATGGAGATAGTCATATTAATCAGAAAATGACCCCTAAATACTTGTAAAAGAAGTGAATCAAGATCAGTACCCACTTTGTCTAATAAAATTTAATGGATTCAGCATGACAAAGAGGTATAGACATGCTTATTGCCTTGAATATAATGTTTAGTATAGACACAAAAGCTATTTTGACCATGATTAAACTTAATTTGAGTATCATTCTATGTGAATAAGTCCTTGCAACACATATAGGAACCTTTTTCATAGGAAATAAACAGATAATGAGATTAATCAGAAATTGAGCACCTTAATACTTGTGAAAGAAGCTAATCAAGATCATTAACCACTTTTTCTGATAAACACAAAAGTTAATTTTGAGATCATTCGATAATTAAACCTTTTAATACTTGTAAGAAAAACTAATTATGGTCAAAGTCTCTTTTCCACCACGAAATTCAATAGATTCAAAGTGCCAAAGCTCTAAGGATGTCTTTGTTGTATGAAATATAAGATGTTGTTTACCCGCAAAAATAAATTTCCACAACATATTGGGTGGATGTGTCCTTGTAGTAGAACTAAAAGGTGATGTTTGTTTTGATAAATGTTAATTATTTCGTTGACTTAAAACTTAATTAGAGTATCATTCTATATGAATAAGTCCTTGCAATAAATGTCAAACCCTTTTTCATGGGAAATAAAGAGATAGTCACATTAATAAGAAATTAAGCCCCTTAATACTTTTAAAAGAAGCTTATCAAGATCAATAACACCATTGTTTGATGAAATTCAATGGATTCAGCTCGGGAAAGAGGTATATACATGCTTGTTGCCTTGAATATAATGTTTAGTATAGACACAAAAGTTAAATTTGAGATCATTCGATAATTAAACCACTAAATACTTGTAACAAAAACAAATCATGGTCAAAGTCTCCTTTGCTCCACAAAATGTGCCAAAGCTCTAAGTACATCCTAGTTGCATTGAATATAACATGTTGTTTACCCACAAAAGTTAATTTGCACATCATTTTGCGTGGATGAGTCCTTACAACATATGCAGGAGTACCAAAGGTGTACATACAGGTTTGTTCAAATGAATATAAATTGTTTTGTTGACATAAAACTTAATTTAAGTATCATTCTATCTGAATAAGTCCTTGCAACAAATGTAAGGCCCTTTCTCATAGGAAATTAAGAGATAGTCACATTAAACAGAAGTTGAGCCCCTTAATACTTGTAAAAGAAGCTAATCAAGATCAGTAACACCTTTATCTGATAAAATTCAATGGATTTAGCATGGCAAAGAGGTATAGACATGCCTGTTGCCTTGACTATAATGTTTAGTATACACAAAAAATTTAATTTGGAGATCATTTGATAATTAAACCATTCAATTCTTGTAAGAATAACTTATCATGGTCAAAGTCACCTTCGCACCATGAAATTCAATAGATACATAGTGCCAAAGCTCTAAGGACATCTTAGTTGCATTGAATATAACATGTTTGTCGACAAAAGTTAATTTCCACATCATTTTATGTGAATGAGTCCTCATAACAAATGTAGGAGTACCACACATGTACATACAAGGTTGTTGAGATGAATATAAATTGTTTTGTTGACATAAAAATTAATTTAAGTATCATTCTATCTAAATAAGTCCTTGCAATAAATGTAGGACCCTTTCTCATAGGAAATAAAGAGATTGTCACATTAAACAAAAGTTGAGCCCCTTAATACTTGTAAAAGAAGCTAATCAAGATCAGTAACTCCTTTTTCTAATAAAATTCAAGGGATTCAGCATGGTGAAGAGGTATAAACATGCCTGTTGCCTTGAATATATTGTTTAGTATACATAAAAAAGTTAATTTCGAGATCATTTGATAATTAAACCATTTAATACTTGTAAAAAAAACTAATCATGGTTAAAGTCTTCTTTGCACCACGAAATTCAATAGATTCAAAGTGCCAAAGATCTAAGGATGTCCTTGTTGCATTGAATATAACATGTTGTTTACCCACAAAAGTTTATTTTCACATCATTTTTTGTGAATGAGTCCATCCAACATATGCGGGAGTACCATAGGTGTATAGACAAGGTTGTTGAGATGAATATAAATTGTTTTGTTGACATAAAACTTAATTTGAGAATCACTCTATCTAAATAAGTCTTTGTAACAAATGTAGGACCCTTTTTCGTTAGAAATAAAGAGATAGTCACATTAATCAAAAACTGAGCCCCTTAATACTTGTAAAAGAAGCTAATCAAGATTAGTAACCCCCTTTATCTGATAAAACTCAATTGATTCAACATTGTAAAGAGGTATAGACATGCTTGTTGTCTTGAATATAATGTTTAGTATAGACATAAAAGTTAATTTTGAGATCATTTGATAATTAAACCATTCAATACTTGTAAGAAAAACTAATCATGGTAAAAGCTTCTTACGCACCAGGAAATTTAATAGTTTCAGAGTGCCAAAGCTTTAAGGACATCCTAGTTGCCTTGAATATAACATGTTGTTTACCCACAAGAGTGAATTTGCACATCATTTTGTATGGAGGAATCCTAGCAGCATATACAGGAGTACCAAAGGTGCACATATAAGGTTGTTCGGATGAATATAAATTGTTTGATGGCATAAAACTTAATTTGAGTATCATTTTATCTTAATAAGTCCTTGTAACAAATGTAGGACCCTTTTTGTCAGAAATAAAGAGATAGTCACATTAACCAGAAATTAAGCCCCTTAATACTTGTAAAAGAAGATAATTAAGATCAGTAACCCCTTTGTCTGATAAAATTCAATGGATCAGCATGGCAAAGAGGTATAAACATGCTTGTTGCCTTGAAGATAATGTGTAGTATAGACACAAAAGTTGATTCCAAGATCTTTTGAGAATTAAACCATTCAATACTTGTAAGAAAAACTAATCATGGTCAATGTCTCTTTTGCACCACGAAATTCAATAGATTTAGAGTGCCAAAGCTCTAAAGACATCCTTATTTCGTTGAATATAACATGTATACCAACAAAAATTAATTTGCACATGATTTTGTATGAATGAGGCCTTGCAACATTTGCAAGAGTACCAAAGGGGTACATACAAGGTTGTTCAAATGAATATAAATTGTTTTGTTGACATAAAACTTAATTTAAGTATCATTCCATCTAAATAAGTCCTTGCAACAAATGTAGGACTTTTTTTCCTAGGAAATAAAGAGATGGTCACATTATTCATAAATAGGCCCCTTAATAATTGTAAAAGAAGCTAATCAAGATCAATAACCCAATTGTTTGATAAAATTCAAGGGATTCAACATGGCAAAGGGGTATGGACATGCTTGTTGCCTTGAATATAATGTTTAGTATAGACACAAAAGTTGATTTTGAGATCATTCGATAATTAAACCCTTCGACACTTGTAAGAATAACTAATCATGGTCAAAGTCTCTTATGCACATAAAATTCAATAGATTTAAAGTGCCAAAACTCTAAGGATGTCCTTGTTGCATTGAATACCCGCAAAAGTTAATTTCCACATCATTTTGTGTGAATAAGTACCTGTAACAAATGTAGGACCCTTTTTTATGGGAAATAAAGAGATAGTAACATTAATCAAAAATTGAGCCCCTTAAAACTTGTAAAAGAAGCTAATCAAGATCAGTAACCCCTATGTCTGATAAAATTCAATGGATTCCACATGGCAAAGATGTATAGACATGCCTGTTGCCTTGAATATAATGTTTAGTATAGGCATAAAATTTAATTTTAAGATCATTCCATAATTAAACCATTCAATTGTTGTAAGAGTAACTAATCATGGTAAAAGTCTCCCTTACACTACAAAATTGCATTGAATATAACATGTTGCTTACCAACAAAAGTTAATTTGCTTATCATTTTGTGTGAATGAGACATTGCAACATATGCAAGAGTACCAAAGGTGTACATACAAGGTTGTTCAGATAAATGTAAATTGTTTTGTTGGTGTAAAACTTAATTTGAGTATCATTCTATCTAAATAAGTACTTGCAACAAATGTAGCACCCTTTATTGTTGGAAATAAAGAGATAGTCACATTTATCAGAGTTAAGCCCCTTAATACTTGTAAAAGAAGCTAATCAAGATCAGTAACTCCTTTGTTTGATAAAATTCAATGGATTCAACATGGCAAAGAGGTATAAAGATGCTTATTGCCTTGAAAATAATGTGTAGTATAGACACAAAAGTTGATTTTGACATCTTTGGAGAATTAAACTATTCAATACTTGTAAGAAAAACAAATCATTGTCAAAGTCTCTTTTGCACCACGAAATTCAATAGATCCAGAGTGCCAAAGCTTTAAGGACGTCCTTGTTGCATTGAATATAACATGTTGTTTACCCACAAAAGTTAATTTCCAAATCATTTTGTGTGAATGAGTCCTTACAACTTATCTAGGAGTACCAAAGGTGTACATACAAGGATGTTCAAATGAATCTAACTCATTTTGTTGACATAAAATTTAATCTGAGTATCATTCTATCTAAATGAGTCCTTGCAACAAATGTGGGACCCTTTTTCCTAGGAAATAAAGAGATAGTTACATTAATCAGAAATTGAGCCCCTTAATACTTGTAAAAGAAGCTAATCAAGATTAGAAACCCCTTTCTCTAATAAAACTCAATGGATTCCTCATTTCAAAGAGGTATAGACATGCTTGTTTCCTTGAATATAATGTTTAGTATAAACACAAAACAAATCATTCAATACTTGTAAGAAAAACAAATCTTGGAAAAAGTCTCCCCTACACAACGAAATTCAGAGTGCCAAAGCACAAAAAATGTTCTTTTTGCATTGAATATAACATGTTATTTAGCCACAAAAGTTAATTTGCACATCATTTTGTGTAAATGTGATGAGAGTTGTAGAGATGCTGGGTAAAAGGCTTCAATGGATGCAAGAGGTCCATTGCACATTCCAAAAGGCCTAATAACACAAGCTAGAGCTTTAATGGATGCAAGAGGTTCTTTGCACATTTCAGAAGGCCCAATAACATAAGCTAGAGCTAAAATTAATGCAAGAGGTCCATTGCACATTCCAAAAGGCCCAATAATACAGGTTAAAGTTAGAAAGATGAAAGAAGCACTAAATGGGCTAATTAAGGACGTTCAAGCCAAATAGGCTTTAAATGGTGCAAATTCGAACTTGAAAGAAAGTCCAGACCTTATTAATATCATTAGAGTAGTTAGAGTATTAGGACTAAGTAATAACAGTCACTTCAATTTAGGAGTTTATTTTTTGTGTAAGAATTTGTACCTATGTAGGACTTCCTCCTAAATAAGGAATTGTCCTAAGTAGAAATTTATGCCTTTTTAGGATTTCTATCTTAGCCTATAAATAAGTACCCCTTGTATCACATCAGACAATAATTAAGATTAGACAACTTTGAGTGAAATAGAAAGCAAGGGTTTTTCTCCCTTGGTTCTTTTGAGAACTAAAAAACTTATCAAAAGATACTTCTTCTTATGGCGTTCAAATTGACTTATCACTCCCAATTCCTTTCCTTTCTAGAGTGTGGTGTCCATATCCTTCTTGAATACCTTAGGTTTGTGTTCCTTCAAATATTGGGTCTAAGATTTATGTTACTAAACTTTGATTTAGTTTCCTGGTTGTTTTTTGATTTCTTGTGTGCGTTAAGTTCCTAAGCCACGTCTTTTTGGGATTTTCCACATCCGTTGGTATCAAAGTCTGACTCTAAATCAAAAGAGATAATATGACTTAGATCTCCCAACGAGTGGAGAGTCGTATGAAACGTTTAGTTCTATTTAGAATTACTATTTAGAATTATTCTAATATTTATAATTATTAAAATTGAAAAAAAAAATGATTCTCTTTTGCTTTTGTAAGAACCCAAAGTATTCCTTCACTATATATGAAAATGTGAAAAACCACTCCATTTTTTTGCTAGGCATTTGTAACTTTTCCAGACATTTGTAATTTGTGGTCTAATTAGACAACATCCTGTTTCAAACATAGGAGTTGCTAAGAGTAAAATTCGAGAAAAATAGCCAGTTGTATGGGAAATACTTCAGGAAGTTATGTAGGGGCATCCTATATTGCTGAATAAAGCCCCTACTCTGCATAGATTAGGGATATAGGCATTCCAACCCATTTTAGTGGAAGGGCGTGCTATTTGTTTACATCCATTAGTTCGTAAAGGATTCAATGCAAACTTTGATGGGGATTCAATACCTTTATTTAAGAGAATATTTTTGGTGTAAAAAGTCTCAAATTCAGGATCTTCCACTGCACGGATTTCCTGACAAACGAGCACATGAATACCAAATTTGATGATATGAGAGAGAGGATAGAGGAGCAAGCTAATACAATATCAGAGTTGCAAAGGAGGTACAAAGAATACTTAAGCTCAATAACCCCATTGTCAAATAAAATTTAATGGATTCAGCATGGAAATGAGGTATGGACATGCATGTTGCCTTAAATATAATGTTTAGTATTGACAAAAAAAAGTTAATTTTAAGGTCATTCAATAATTAAACCATTCCATACATATAAGAAATCATGGTCAAAGTCTCCTTTGCACCACGAAATTCAATAGTTTCAAAGTGCCAAAGCTAAAAGGACGTCCTTATTGCATTCAATATAACATGTTGTTTACCCACAAAAGTTAATTTCCAAATCATTTTATGAGAATGAGTCCCCGCAAAATATGTAGGAGTACCAAAGGTGTACATATAATGTTGTTCAGATGAATAAAAATTGTTTTGTTGACATAAAACTTAATTTGGGTATCATTTTATCCAAACAAGTCCTTACAACAAATGTAAGACCCCTTCTCCTAAGAAATAAAGAGATAGCCACATTAATCAGAAATTAAGCCCCTTAATAATTGTAAAGGAAGTTAATCAAGATCAATAACCCCTTTTTCTAATAAAACTCAATGGATTCAGCATTGCAAAGAGGTATAAACATGCTTGCTGCCTTGAACATAATGTTTAGTATAGACTCAAAAGATAATTTTGAGATCATTGGATAATTAAACCATTCAATACTTGTGAGAAAAACTAATCATGGTCTAAGTCTCCTTTGCGCCATGAAATTCAAACAATTCAAAGTGCCAAAGCTCTATAAACATCCCTATTGCATTGGATGTAACATGTTGCTTACCCACAAAAGTTAATTTCCAAATCATTTTGTGTGAATGAGTCCTTACAACATATGCAGGAATACCAAAGGTATACATACAAGGTTTCTCAGATGAATATAAATTGTTTTATTGACATAAAACTTAATTTGAGTATCATTCTATCTGAATAAGTCCTCATAACAAAATGTCAGACGCTTTTTCCTAGGAAATAAAGAGATAGTCACATTAATTAGAAATTGAGGCCCTTAATACTTGTAAAAGAAGATAATGAAGATCAATAACCCCTTTAATTGATAAAATTCAAAGTATTTAGCATGGGAATGAGGTATAGACATGCTTGTTGCCTTGAATGTAATGTTTAGTATAGACCCAAAAGTTAATTTTGAGATCATTTGATAATTAAACGATTCAATACTCTAAAGAATAACTAATCATGGTCAAAGTCTCCTTTGCACCACGAAATTCAATAGATTCAGAGTGCCAAAGCTAAAAGGATGTCCTTGTTGCATTGAATATAATAGGTTGTTTGCCCACAAAAGTTAATTTCCAAATCATTTTGTGTGAATGATTCCTTGCAACATATGTAGGTGTACCAAAGGTGTACATACAAGGTTGTTGAGATGAATATAGATTGTTTTGTTGACATAAATCTTAATTTAAGTATCATTCTATCTGAACAAGTCCTTACAACAAATGTAGGACCCTTTTTCCTAGGAAATAAAGAGAACATTAATTATAAATTGAGCCCTTAATAATTGTAAAAAAAGCTAATCTAGATCAGTAACCCCTTTGTCTAATAAAATTCCATGGATTCAGTATGGGAATGAGGTATAGACATGCTTGTTGCCTTGAATATAATGTTAAGCATAGACACAAAGGTTAATTTTGAGACCATTTGATAATTAAACTATTCAATACTTGTAAGAATAACTAATCATGTTCAAAGTCTCCTTTGCACCATGAAATTCAACAGATTCAAAGTGCCAAAGCTAAAAGAACGTCTTTATTGCATTGAATATAACATGTTATTTACCCACAAATGTTAATTTCCATATCATTTTGTGTGAATGAGTCCTTGCAACATATCCAGGAGTACCAAAGGTCTCCAGACAAGGTTGTTCGGAAGAATATAAATTGTTTTGTTGACATAAAACTTAATTTGAGTATCATTTTATCTGAATAAGTCCTTTTAACAAATGTAGGACTTTTTCCTAGGAAATAAAGAGATATTCACACTAATCAGAAATGCAGCCCCTTAATACTTGTAAAACAAGCTAATCAAGATTAGTAACCCTTTGTCTAATAAAATTAAATGGATTCCACATGGGAATGAGGTATAGATATGCTTGTTGCCTTAAATACAATGTTTAGTATAGACATCCTTGTTGCATTGAATATAACACGTTGTTTACCCATAAAAGTTAATTTGCATAGCATTTTGGGTGAATGAGTCCTCACAACATATGCAGGAGTACCAAAGGTGTACATACAAGGTTGTTCAGATGAATATAAATTGATTGTTGACAAAAAACTTAATTTGAGTATCATTCCATCTAAATAAGTCCTTGCAACAACTGTAAGACTATTTTTCCCAAGAAGTAAAGAGATAGTGACATTAATTAGAAATTGAGCCCCTTAAAGCATCTAAAAGACGCTAATCAAGTTATGTAACCCCATTGTTTGATGAAATTCAATGGATTCAACATGGGAATGAGGTATAGACATGCTTGTTGCCTTGAATATAGTGTTTAGTATGGACAAAAAAGTTAATTTCGAGATCATTCGATAATTAAACCATTCAATACTTTTAAGAATAACTAATTATGGTCAAAGTCTCCTTTGTAATGTGAAATTCAATAGATTTAGAGTGCCAAAGCTCTAAGGACATCCTTGTTGCATTGAATATAACATGTTGTTTACCCACAAAAGTTAATTTCCAAACCATTTTATGTGAATGATTCCTTGCAACATATGCAGGAGTACCAAAGCTATACATAAATGTTTGTTTAGATGAATATAAACTATTTTGTTGGCATAAAACTTAATTTCAGTATCATTCTATCTAAGTAAGTCCTTGCAACAAATGTAGGCCCCTTTTTCTTGGAAAATAAAGAGATAGTCACATTAATAAAAAATTGAGCCCTTAATACTCGTAGAAGAACCTAATCAAGATCAATAACCCCTTTGTCTGATAAAACTCAATGGATTCAGCATTGGAAAGAGGTATAGACATGCTTGTTGCCTTGAACATAATGTTTAGTATAGACTTAAAAGATAATTTTGAGATCATTGGATAATTAAACCATTCAATACTTGTGAGAAAAACTAATCATGGTCTAAGTCTCCTTTGCACCATGAAATTCAAACGATTCAAAGTGCCAAAGCTCTAATGATGTCCTTGCTGTATTGAATATAACATGTTTACCCATAAAAGCTAATTTTCACATCATTTTGTGTGAATGAGTCCTTGCAACAAATGTAGGACCCTTTTTCGTGGGAAATAAAGAGAAAGTCACATTAATCAGAAATTGAGCCCTTTAATATTTGTAAATGAAGCTAATCAAGATCATTAACCCCTTTATCTGATAAAATTCAATGAATACAGCATCACAAAGAGGTATAGACATTTTTGTTGCCTTCAATATAATGTTTAGTATAGGCAAAAAGTTAATTTTGAGATCATTTGATAATTAAATCTTTCAATACTAGTAAGAATAACTAATCATGGTCAAAGTCTCCTTTGCACCACAAAAATCAATAGATTCAGAGTGCCAAAGCTCTAAGGACATCCTTGTTGCATTGAATATAGCATGTTGTCTACCCACAAAAGTTAATTTGCACATCATTTTGTGTGAATGAGTCCTTGCAACATATGCAGGAGTAACAAAGGTGTACATATAAGGTTGTTTAGATGAATATAAATTATTTTGTTAACATAAAACTTAATTTGTGCATCATTCTATCTGAATAAGTCCTTGCAACAAATGTAAGATCCATTTTCCTAGGAAATAAAGAGATAGTCACATTAATCAGAAATTGAGCCCTATAATATTTTTTAAAGAACCTAATCAAGATTAATAACCCCTTTGGCTGATAAAACTCAATAAATTCAGCATTTTAAAGTGGTATAGACATGCTTGTTGCCTTGAATATAATATTTAATATAGACACAAAAGTTAATTTTGAGATCATTCGATAATTAAACAATTCAATACTTGTAAGAAAAGCTAATCATGGTCAAAGGCTCTTTTGCACCACAAAATTCAATAGATTCGATGTGCCAGAGCTCTAATGATGTCCTTGTTGCGTTGAATATAACATGTTGTTTACCCACAAAAGCTAATTTGCACATCAATTTGTGTGAATGAGTCCTTGCAACAAATGTAGGACCCTTTTTCATGCAAAATAAAAAGAAAGTCACATTAATTAGAAATTGAGCCCCTTAATACTTGTAAATGAAGCTAATCAAGATCAATAACCCCTTTGTCTAATAAAATTAAATAGATTCACCATGGCAAAGAAGTATACACATGCTTATTGCCTTCAATATAATGTTTATTATAGCTGGAAAAGTTAATTTTGAGATCATTTGATAATTAAACCATTCAATACTTGTAAGAATTACTAATCATGGTCAAAGTCTCCTTTGCACCATGAAATTCAATAGATTCAGATTGCTAAAGCTCGAAGGACGTCCTTATTGCATTGAATATAACATGTTGTCTACCCATAAAAGTTAATTTGCACATCATTTTGTGTGAATGAGTCCTTGGAACATATGCAAGACTACCAAAGGTGCACATACAAGGTTGTTCAAATTAATATATATAGTTTTGTTGACATAAAACTTAATTTGAGTATCATGCTCTATGAATAAGTCCTTGTAACAAATGTAGGACCCTTAATACTTGTAAAAGAAGCTAATCAAGATCATTAACTCCTTTGTCTGATAAAATTCAAAGGATTCAGCATGGCAAAAAGGTATAAGCATGCTTCTTGCTTTGAAAATAATGTTGTAGTATAGACTCAAAAGTTGATTTCAAGATCTTTTAAGAATTAAAACATTCAATACTTATAAGAAAAACTAATCATTCAATAATTAAACCATTCAATACTTGTAAGAATAACTAACCATGGTCAAAGTCTCCTTTGCACCATGAAATTCAATAGATTCACAGGGCCAAAGCTCTAAGGACATCCTTGTTGCATTGAATATAACATGTTGTTTGCCCACAAAAGTAAATTTCCAAATCATTTTTTGTGAACGAGTCTTTGTAACATATGTAGGAGTACCAAAGGTGTACATACAAGGTTGTTCAAATGAATTTAAATTCTTTTTTTGACATAAAACTTAATTTGAGTATCATTCTATCTGAAAAAGTCCATACAACAAATGTAGGACCCTTTTTCCTAGGAAATAAAGAGATAGTCACATTAATCAGAAATTGAGCCTCCTAATACTTGTAAAAGAAGCTAATCAAGATCAGTAACCCCTTTGTTTGTTAAAACTAAATGGATTTAGCATTTCAACGAGGTTTAGACATGTTTGTTGGCTTTAATATAATGTTTGATATAGACAAAAAAAGTTAATTCGAGATCATTCGATAATTAACCCATTCAATACTAGGAAAAAAAAACAAATCATGGTCAAAGTCTCTTTTGCACCATAAAATTCAATAAATTCAAAGTGTTGAAGCTTTAAGGACATCCTTGTTGCATTGAATATAACATGTTGCTTACCCATAAAAGTTAATTCCACATCATTTTGTGTGAAAGAGTCATTGTAACATATGCATGAATAACAAAGGTGTACAAAGGTGTACATACATGTTTGTTTGGATGAATGTAAATTGTTTTGTTGACATACAACTTAATTTGAGTATCATCCTTCGTGATTAAGTCCTTGCAACAATTATAGGACCCTTTTTCGTGCAAAATAATGAGATAGTCCTATTAATCGGAAATTGAGCCCCTTAATACTTGTAAAAGAAGCTAATCAAGATTAGTAGCCCCTTTGTCTTATAAAACTTAATGGATTCAGCATTGCAAAGAGGTATAGACATGCTTGTTGCCTTGAATATAATGTTTAGTAGAGACACAAAAGTTAAATTTGAGATCATTTGATAATTAAACCATTTAATACTTGTAAGAAAAACAAATCATGATCAGAGTCTCCTTTGCACCACAAAATTCAATACATTCAGAGCGCCAAAGCTCCATGCACATCATTTTGTATCAAAGAGTCCTTGTGACATATGCAAGAGTACCAAAAGTGTACACACAAGGTTGTTTAGATGAATATAAATTGTTTTGTTGACATAAGACATAATTTGAGTGTCATCATATCTGAATAAGTCCTTGCAACAAATGTAGGACCTTTTTTGTGGCAAATAAAGAGATAGTCACATTAATCAAAACTTAAGCCCCTTAATACTTGTAAAAGAGGCTAATTAAGATCAGTAACCCCTTTGTCTAATAAAACACAATGGATTTAACATTGCAAAGAGGTATAAACAATTTGTTGCCTTGCATATAATGTTTAGTATAGACACAAAAGCTTATATGGAGATCATTCAATAATTAAACCATTCAATACTTGTAAGAAAAACTAATCTTGGTCAAAGTCTCCCTTGCACCACAAAATTCAATAGATTCAGAGTTCAAAGCTCTAAAGGCATCCTTATTGCATTGAATATAACATGTTGTTTACCCACAAAAGTTAATTTTCACGTCATTTTGTGCAAATGAGTCCTTGAAACAAATATAGGTCCTTTTTTATGGGAAATAAAGAGACAGTCACCTTAATCAGAACTTGTGCGCCTTAATACTTGTAAAAGAAGCTAATCAATATCAATAACCTCTTTGCTTGTTAAAATTCAATGGATTCAGCATAGCAAAAAGGTACAAACATGCTTGTTGCCTTGAATATAATGTTTAGTATAGACACAAAAGCTAGTTTTGAGATCATTTGATAATTAAACCATTCAATACTTGTAACAATAACTAATCATGGTCAAAGTCTCCTTTGCACCACAAAATTCAATAGATTAAGAGTGCCAAAGCTCTAGGGACGTCCTTGTTGCATTGAATATAACATGCTATTTACCCTTAAAAGTTAATTTGCGCATCATTTTATGTGAATGAGTCCTTGCAACATATGCAGGAGATTCGAGGGTATACACACAAGCTTGTTCAAATGAATATAAATTGTTTTGTTGACATAAAACATAATTTGAGTATCATTCTATATGAATAAGTCCTTACAACAAATGTAGCACCCTTTTTCGTAGGAAATAAAGAGATAGTCACATTAATGAGAAGTTAAGCCCCATAATACTTGTAAAAGAAGCTAATCAAGATCAGTAACTCCTTTGTCTAATAATATTCAATGGATTTAGCATAACAAAAAGGTATAAACATGCTTATTGCCTTGAAAATAATATGTAGTATAGGCACAAAAGTTGATTTTGAGATCTTTGGAGAATTAAACCATTCAATACTTGTGAGAATAACTAATCATGGTCAAAGTCACCACGAAAATCAATAGATTCAGAGTGCCAAAGCTCTAAGGACATGCTTGTTGCGTTGAATATAATATGTTGTTTACCCATAAAAGTTAATGTCCACTTCATTTTGTTTGGATGAGTTCATGTAACATCTATAGGAGTACCAAAGGAGTACATACATGTTTGTTCAAATGAATAAGAATTGTTTTATTGACCTAAAACCTAATTTGAGTATCATTCTATATGAATAATTCCTTGCAACAAATGTAGGACTCTTTTTCCTAGGAAATAAAGAGATAATCACATTAATAAAAAATTGAGCCTCTTAATACTTGTAAAACAAGCTAATCAAGACCAGTACCCCCATTATTTGATAAAATTCAATGGATTGAGCAAGGCAAAGATGTATAGACATGCTTGTTGCCTTGAGTATCATTCTATCTGAATAAGTCCTTGCAACAAATGTAGGACCCTTTTTCATGGGAAATAAAGAGATTGTCAATTTTAATAAGAAATCAAGCGCTTTATTACTTGTAAAATAGGCTAATCAAGATCAATAACCCCTTTGTCTAATAAAATTCAATGAATTTAGCATTGCAAAGAGGTTTAGTATAGGCACAAAAGTGAATTTGGAGATCATTTGATAATTAAACCATTCAATACTTGTACGAATAACTAATCATGGTCAAAGTCTCCTTTGCACCATGAAATTTAATAGATTCAGAGTACCACAGTTCTAAAGACATCCTTGTTGCATTGAATATAACATCATGTTTACCCACAAAAGTTAATTTGCACATCATTTTGAGTGAAAGAGTCCTTAAAACATATGCAAGAGTAGCAAAGGTGTACATACAAGGTTGTTCAGAAGAATATAAATTGTTTTGTTGACATAAAACTTAATTTGAGTATCATTTTGTGTGAATAAGTCCTTCCAACAAATGTAAGACCCTTTTTTGTAGGAAATAAAGAGATAGTAAAATTAATCAAAAGTTAAGCCCTTAATACTTGTATAAGAAGCTAATCAAGATCAGTAACCTCTTTGAATGTTAAAACTCAATGGATTTAGCATTGCAAAGAGGTATAGAGATGCTTGTTGCCTTGAATATAATATTTAGTATAAACACAAAACTTAATTTTAAGATAGTCACAAAAGTCCTTGCAACAAATGTAGGACCCTTTTTCCTAGGAAATAAAGAGATAATCACATTAATCAAAAATTGATACCCTTAATACTCAAAAAAGTAACTAATCAAGATCAGTAACTGCTTTGTGTGATAAAATTCAATGGATTTAGCATGGCAAAGTGGTATAGACATGCTTATTGTCTTGAAAATAATGTGTATTATAGACACAAAAATTGATTTCGAGATCATTGGGGAATTAAACCATTCAATACTTCAAAGAAAAACAAATCATGGACAAAGTCTCCTTTTCACCACAAAATTCAATAGATTCAGAGAGCCGAAGCCCTAAGGATGTCCTTACTGCTATGAATAAAACATATTGTTTACCAACAAAAGTTAATTTCCAAATCATTTTGTGTGAATGAGTCCTTGAAACATATGCAGGAGTACCAATGGTGTACATAAAAGGATGTTTAAATGAATATAAATTGTTTTGTTGATGTAAAACTTAATCTGAGTATCATTCTATCTGAATAAGTCTTTGAAACAAATGTAGGACCCTTTTCATGGGAAATAAAGAGATAGTCAAATTAATCAAAAATTAAGCCCTTTAACACATGTAAAAGAAGCTACTCAAGATCTATAAACCTTTTGTCTGATAAAATTCAATGGATTCATTATGGGAAAGAGGTACAGACATGCTTGTTGCCTTGAATATATTTTGTAGTATAGACACAAAAGTTGATTTTATGATCATTGGAGAATTAGACCGTTCAACACTTGTAAGAAAAAATAACCATGTTCAAAGACACCTTTGCACCACAAAATTCAATAGATTTAGAGTGCCAAAGCTCTGAAGATGTCCTAGTTGCATTGAATATAACATGTTGTTTACCCATAAAAGTTAATTTCCACATCATTCTGTTTGAATTAGTTCTTACAACATATACAGGAGTACCAAAGGTGTATATACAAGGTTGTTCAAATGAATATAAATTGTTTTATTGTCATAAAACTTAATTTGAGCATAATTCTATTTGAATAAGTCCTTGTAACAAATATACAACCCATTTTCCTAAGAAATAAAGAGATATTCCCATTAATTAGAAATTGATCCCCTTGATACTTATTAAAGAAGCTAATCAAGATCAATAACCCATTTGTCCGATAAAATTCAATGGATTCAGCAAGGCAAAGAGGTATAGAAATTCTTGTTGCTTTTAAAATATTGTGTGGTATAGACACAAAAGTTAATTTTGAAATCTTTGGAGAATTAAACCATTCAATACTTGTAAGAAAAGCTAATCATGGTCAAAGTCTCCTTTGCACCACGAAATTCAAAAGATTCAGAGTGCTAAAGCTCTAAAGATGTCCTTGTTGCATTGAATATAACATGTTGTTTTTCCACTAAGTTAATTTCCAAATCATTTTGTGTGAATGTGTCCTTGCAACATAAGCAGGAGTACCAAAGGTGTACATACTTGTTTGTTCAGATGAATGTAAATTGTTATGTTGGCATAAAACTTAATTTGAGAATCATTCCATTTGAATAAGTCCTTACAACAAATGTAGTACCCTTTTTCCTAAGAAATAAAGAGATAGTCACATTAATTAGAAATTGAGCCCTTTAATACTTGTAAAAGGAGCTAATCAAGATCAATAACCCATTAGTACGATAAAATTCAATGGTTTTAGCAAGGCAAAGAGGTATAGAAATTCTTGTTGCCTTGAAAATAATGTGTAGTATAGACATAAAAGTTAATTTCAAGATCTTTGGAGAATTAAACCATTTAATACTTGTAAGAAAAGCTAATCATGGTGAAAGTCTCCTTTGCACCACAAGATTCAATAGATTCAAAGTTCCAAAGATTTAAGCACATCCTTATTGCATTGAATATATCATGTTGCTACCCACAAAAGTTAATTTCCACGTCATGAATTATTCGTTGCAACATATGCAAAAGTACCAAAGCTGTACATACAATGTTATTCAGATGAATATAAATTGTTTTGTTGACATAAAATTTAATTTGAGTGTCATTCTATCTTAATAAGTCCTTGAAACAAATGTAGGACCCTTTTTCCTAGGAAATAAAGAGATTGTACATTAATTAGAAATTGAGCTCTTAATTCTTGTAAAAGAAGCTAATCAAGATCAGTAACCCCTTTGTCTCATAAAACTCAATGGATTCAGCATTGCATAGAGGTATAGACATGCTTGTTGCCTTGAATATAATGTTTAGTATTGACACAAAAGTTGATTTTGAGATCTTTGGAGAATTAAACCATTCAATACTTGTAAGAAAAACTAATCATGGTTAAATTCTCCTTTGCACCACAAAATTCAATAAATTGGGAGTGCCAAAGCTTTAAGGATGAACTTGTTGCATTAAATATAACATGTTGTTTTCCCACAAAAGTTAATTTCCAAATCATTTTGTGTGAATGAGTCCTTGCAATATATGTAGGAGTATCAAAGGTATATAGACAAGGATGTTTAGATGAATATAAATTGTTTTGTTGACATAAAACTTAATTTAAGTATCATTCTATCTAAATAAGTCCTTGCAACAAATGTAGGACCCTTTTTCATGGGAACTAAAGAGATAGTCATATTAATAAGAAATTAAGCCCCTTAATACTTGTAAAAGAAGCTAATCAAGATCAGTAACCCCATTGTGTAATAAAACTCAATGGATTCAGCATTGCAAAGAGGTATAGA
Organism: Bruguiera gymnorhiza; assembly: GCA_020883675.1. Classification (NCBI taxonomy): domain Eukaryota; kingdom Viridiplantae; phylum Streptophyta; class Magnoliopsida; order Malpighiales; family Rhizophoraceae; genus Bruguiera; species Bruguiera gymnorhiza. The sequence goes on along the minus strand of JAIRCJ010000061.1, from coordinate 1,915,328 downwards.
CATGCTTATTACCTTGAATATATTGTTTAGTATAGACAAAAAAGTTAATTTTGAGAACATTTGACAATTAAACCATTCAAATCTTGTAAGAAAAACTAATCATGGAAAATGTCTCTTTTGCACCATGAAATTCAATAGATTCAAAGTGCCAAAGCTCTAGGGATGTCCTTGTTGCGTTGAATGCATGTTGCTTTCCCATAAAAGTTAATTCCACATCATTTTGTGTGAATGAGTCCTTTCAACATATGCAGGAGTACCAAAGGTGTACTACATGTTTGTTTAGGTATAAGTAAATTGTTTTCTTAACATAAAACTGAATTTAAGTATCATTCTATGTAAATAAGTCCTTGCAACAAATGTAGGAACCTTTTTCTTGGGAAATAAAGAGATAGTCACATTAATCAGAAATTGATCCCCTTAATACTTGAAAATGAAGCTAATCAAAATCAATAACCCCTTTTTCTGATAAACGTTTATGGATTCTTCTTGGGAAAGAGGTATAAACATGCATGTTGCCTTAAATATATCGTGTAGTATAAACACAAAAGTTGATTTTGAGATTTTTGAAGAATTAGACTGTTCAATACTTGTAAGAAAAACTAATCATGGTCAAAGACACATTTGCACCATGAAATTAATAGATTTAGAGTGCCAAAGCTTTAAGGACATCCTTGTTGCATTGAATATAACATGTTGTTTACCCACAAAAGATAATTTCCAAATCATTTTGTGTGAATAAGTCCTTGCAACATATGTAGGAGTACCAAAGGTGTATATATAAGGTTGTTTAGACAAATAGAATATTGTTTTGTTGACATAAAACTTAATTTGAGTATCATTCTATCTGAACAAGTCCTTGTAACAAATGTAGGACCCTTTTTCCTAGGAAATAAAGAGATTGTCACATTAATAAAAAATTGAACCCCTTAATACTTGGAAAAGAAGCTAATCAAGATCAACAACCCCTTTGTCTCATAAAACTCAATGGATTCAGCATTGCAAAGAGGTATAGACATGCTTGTTGCCTTAAGCAAAACTAATCTTGGTCAAAGTTTGTTTTGCATGACAAAATTTAATAGATTCAAAGTGCCAAAGCTCTAAGGACGTCCTTGTTGCATTAAATGCATGTTGCTTTCCCATAAAAGTTAATTTCACATCATTTTGTGTGATTGAATCCTTGTAACATATGCAGGAGAACCAAAGGTGTACATACATTTTTGTTTAGATCTATGTAAATTGTTTTCTTGACATAAAACTTAATTTTAGTATCATTTTATGTAAATAAGTCCTTACAACAAATGTAGGACCCTTTTCCTAGGAAAAAAAGAGATAGTCACATTAATCAGAAATTGAGCCCCTCAATACTTGTAAAAGAAGCTAATCAAGATCAGTGACCCCTTAGTCTAATAAAGTTCAAGGGATTCAACATGAGAAGGAGGTATAGACATGTGTCACAGGGCCATTACTATCTCCTTAAAAGGCAGCCATTAAGGTGTGCAGCGCCCACGTTTATATGGCCTAAGATCCCCCTCTTCCTATCCAATGTAGGAGTCGGGTCATACCTAAGGGCCAGTTACATTCTCTCCCACCAAATCTATTGATGCCCTACGTCGAGAATCGGGGCCTCCCCCCGATACCACTTGTCATAAGGCCATTACTCTCTCCCTAAAAGGTAGCCTATTAGGATGTGCAACACTCACGTTTATATGGCCCAAGATCCCCCTCTTCCAAATCAATGTGAGAGTCAGGTCATACCTAAAGACTCACTACATTCTCCTCCACTGAATTTATCAACGCCCTTGTCGAGAATTGGAACCTCCCCCTGCCTACTCCTTCCACGTGGAGCACTTGGTGGGAGACACTGGAGTTAGGGTTAGGGTTGACTTTGATACCACTTGTCATAAGGCCATTATTCTCTCCCTAAAAGGCAGCCTATTAGGATGTGCAATACCCATGTTTATATGGCCCAAGATCCCCCTTTTCCTAGCCGATGTAGGAGTTGGGTCATACCTTAATAGACTACCTTTTAGGGAGAGAGTAATGACACTATGACAAGTGGTATCAGAGCCGACCCTGACCCCAACTCCAGTGTCTCCCGCCAAGCACTCCATGTAGAAGGAGTAGGCAGGGGGATGCCCTGATTCTTGATGAGGGCATCAATAAATTCGGCGGGGGAGAATGTAACGGGTCTTTAGGTATGACTTAACTCCCACATCGGATAGGAATAGGGGGATCTTGGGCCATATAAACGTGGGCGCTACACACCTTAATAATGGTCCTATGACACATGCATGTTCAAAAAATTTATTAGTCCAAATATCATAACATTTAGATATATGTCCATTAAAAATTTTAAAAAATTTAACAAAACCACTTTCTTATTAAGCTTTATGAAGTGTTTATGTGAGTATGGTCTTAAGTACACATTTGGATGCAAGATTTCAAGCTTTTTAACAATATTTCAAAAGACCAACTTTTTCACCAAAACTAAAAGATACATGATCAATAACAACCATTTTAGCCATTTCATCTATATTTGTAATATAAAAAAAATGAAGTGATGTATTAAGGTTAAGAATCATACCTAAAAATAAGCATTTATGTTTTTTCCTTGCCCATCAAAGTTAGATGAGTTTTCTTCAAGTGTTTAGTTAACGTACCATATCCACTTGCCTTTGGCCTATTTATAGGTTTTGTGGCAATGATTGTACTTTAACTACATTATGTATGACACTTAGATAAAGAACAAAATTAGGCTTGAAAAATACTTGTATGTTAAAAATTTAAAGTTTGTAAAAGAAAAATTAATTAAAACAAATAACTTATTATCATGTTACCCTATGCATCGGCTTTCCTTTTGTGAAATGTACCACAAAAACATCTGGTTGGTAGTAAGATTTTTTCTTTTTGGTGTCGACTGATTGAATTTCTTCCAAAATTGGAAGATTATTTAAAATAGGAGAGGTCGAAGTATAGTTGTCAACATTGTACTCCTTACCAATCAAATTGATATTAGGAATATTAGCTTCCTCAATAACCTTAATCTTACCCTTGTTGCATCTTGAACTTGATATTTTGTTGATAAATAAATACCAAAAATAGTACTTGAATTTGAAAAAAAGTTAATAGTATGGACAAAAAATACAAATATTCTTTTAAAAAATTTTAATTTATAAATAGTTAACTTGTAATCAAAAAGTTAATAAAAATAGTTTTTAATAATAAGAATATTAGAATTCAAAATTAATATTAATGAAAATTTTATGCAATAAGCAATTAAGATTTGAAAAAGACACAGAGAGAGATTGATTTTCGAAGAGAAAGAGAGTGAAAGAGAGAGATAAGAAGAATTTTAGGGGAGGGAGTGGTATTTATAGTCTTTTATTGAAAATAAATTAAAATATGGTTAAGTGTTGTGATTGTTTGCCCTATAAAATAGTCACAGATTGCATAAATTGTTGCTGCTAAGGGTCATAATGACTATTAATCTTATTTTATTTTATCTTAATCTTTTTTTAGAAATATTAATTTAACTTCCTTGACGGGTGGAATTAGCACTGAAGCACTTGTATAATAGGTACCAATTTGAATCATAATTGTTTGAATTGGTTTTAGTTATGAGTCAATTTGATCCCAATTCAAAGCAAAACCATAGTAATGTCTATTGAAATTGCCATAATCATCTCTTTGAAATTGTTAAGAACTGAACATCCATAAACCAAAATTATGATTTTTTGGCCATAGAGGAAATAAGTATTGAAGAAAAGGGATAGATAATTGAAAAATTTTTGAAGGAAAGAGAAATGAAAAGGGAGGCAATTAAAAGGAGAGAAGAAAAGGCCCTAACTAGGGTATTTATGGGGGAAAAAAAAAGAGGTTCTTTTATACTTAAATGCAAACAAGTCATTGTAATAATCTCTTGGTACCTTTAGTTTCTATTTAGTATATTGTCATTTTGATGTGAGAATGAGAGTTTTGGACTTGACAGATTGGGTTTCTTCTTCAGCCATCTTTCATTCTTTTCCATGCTTTATGCCCTACTCATTTTCCTTTTTTGGTTAATAAGGCTAGAAGTCCATTACAAGGTTAGTCTTATTTCCTTCTTTCATTAATAAATAAATTTCCTTTTCAAGAAAATAATTTCCTATGTCAGTTTTAGGCAAAGTTTCCCATAATTTGAAATTCTTAAGATTTATAATTCTCATTTTTAAGTCTAAATTATTTCTCTTTCACTAAAAAATTATTAAAATAAATAAATAAATAAAAATATCATTGCCTTCAAAATTATTGAGCTTGTATATATTCCTTTGCCACTCTCTGTTCAAATTGTTTTTAAGACTTATTTAAGTCAAATTTTTGCACTTTTATGCTAATATTTATTTATTTGTTTAATTTTTTGAAATTTTGTAAACTAAAAAATCTCAAAATTTTACAAAATGTAAATCTCTAAGAATTCCAAAATTATGCATTTCTCTTTAAAAACTTCATAATCAAGTTCTTAAAATAAAAAGTTGTATATCTTCAAGTTCCAAATTTTTTAATATCCTTAAATTGCTTGTTCCTTCTAGAATAACTTAATCTCTCAAAATTATAGTCCCTTTTGAAAATTTTTCAATTTTTTTGTTGTGAAGGATTACTATAAAAAAACATATGAGTTTGTTTTCAAAAATTCCAAATATTTTGTGAATTCCCCTAATATGAAGGGTTACAGTAAAAAGCATCCAAGCCTTTTTGTTTTCAAAATTTTCTTTGATGCAAGATGTCACCATTAAAAGCATTTGGAAACCTTCTCTTTGGACTATATCTTGAGATAGGGTTCTTCATTAAAATCATTACATAACCCTTAAGACAAATAATTTAACTACAACCACTTGTAAGCAATAATATTACATTCATTTACATTCCTCACATTCATCCCTTTCCTATCTTCATTAAATCTTTATGCCTTGTCCAAATCCTTAAACCCTAAGTGTGTGCTATATAAGATAAATATTAATGTACTTGCCATAAAGAAAGAAAATTAGGTAAAATATTAGCAAAAAAAGCATAAAGGTAAAGTCAAGTGAATAGTAGTACCATTACTTCCAACGAACATTTAGGTTTATTGCAATCTTTGGCAAGTGTAACCAAACTTTTATGTCCCAATGAATTCTATTATAGTAGACCAAGTCCTGCTTGTTAGAAAACATTGCTAAATTGATAATTTATGATGTTTCAATTATATTTGAAATGGTTGGTGGTGACTGCAAATCATCTTAATGCATTTCTAAAAGGGTAAGGTCATTGTTTTTCTGAATATGACCTTAGGCATTGTATTAGCCAAATAAAGTGTAAGGGTGAATTGGGTTAGGCACTTACAAGCATATAATTTGCCTCAATTCTTTAGTACCTATCAAGAGCACAGATGTTGTCCCTACAAACATCTTATCACAATCTCATTCAATTAATAGGGCTTTGAAACAATCCTCTTATATCTAGCCTATCCTTTAGTGGGCACATTACAACAATTTGGTGACTTTATTGTAAATGAATCTGAAAGTCAAACTACTTTAATTTGACTTTATTTTATACTTATTGTTATTTCCTACTTTATTTCTTTTTATTTATCTCTCATATGTTTGCATGAAATGTAGTTTTCGTTGGTCATATTCGTTAACTCTTGGCATACATTCATAAAATCCTTACACTTAACTTATATTTTTTTTAGGTTAAATGAGAGATGGTATAAAGTTCCCGTGTAGCCCTTAGCTTTTGCATATGAGACTTTTAGTTCTCTCACTCAAATTTGTATCTCTTACTAGTAACCTGTAAAGGTGAGGGAAGGAAAGTATAAGGACCTTTAGCCTAGACTAGATATTTTAACCACACTACCTTATTGGATAATCATAGAATTATCTTCCTTTTTAGATTTAGCTACTAGGACAAGGAGCCATAAGGTGACTAAAATTTATATTATGCATAATAGAAATACATTATACATATTTATAGATGTCTTTTTTGTTTATATTAAATTTGATTAACTTTGTCTTTCTTGTATTAATGCTTTTTCCTTTTTCTTTTGCATTCAACATAACATTTCATTACATATATTTGGGCATCATTCAACCCACATCAATGTCGACTTTTATTTTTATGTGACTAGTTAAAATCATGATAGTTAGTAAGGAAACCTTATCCTATATCATGAACATATCCAAAAATATTTGAAGGCAAATTGGAGACTATTCCTCTTTAGGCACTTTACTAGACTTTGAGCATTTTGATGTTAACCAATTTGATCTTTCTCCTCTCAAGCAAGTGTGGGATAGTCAGGCTACCCCTAAGAATCATGTATTCCATAGTATGTAAAGAGATATGAGACATCTCCTAAATGTTAATGCTCAAAAACCCCTTTTGAAATAGCAATTTATTTTAGGATCAATGAATTGGCTTCTTATCATCTATTGAATAGACATGACTCCTCTATTGGAAGAAATAGAGATCATGTTAAATCTACGTATTCACCTAAATAATGACCTTTACAACCCAAAATTTTCCATAAGGTATATGAAGAACTATTAGTCTTGACCAAACTTAAAAGGGATAGGATTCATGAACAAGTTAGGCGTAAGGGAAAATATAAAGAAGAGTGTGTTTATGTAGAATGCCTCATTGTGCACATGAATTGTCACTATAGGCTTGCATATTCCTTAAAATAATCAGCTATGTTTATAAGTGGGTCATCAAGCTTTTTTCTAAGGTTTGTGAAAGAGTTAATCTTATACCTACAATCATGGTTGAGATGGTATTCTCCTTGAATCATTATATAACCAAAAGAGAAGATCTCCTCAAGGGTAGCTCAATTGTGATATGTATGGCTAATTAGTCACCATAAGTGCCTTTAAAAAAATGGTTCACCCCTCCATTTACTAAAAGAGAACAAGCTTTTATTACTAAGTTTTGCAATAGCTAATAGTTGGGTCCATATTTGATTTCAAAATAGGTTTGCATTCTTAGAGATGTGAGGTAACTTTAATAGGTAGTCAAGTGGATGTGACATCACCTAATCTTGTACTAATGTGGTGAATATCTATGGGTCCTATCAATAAGTATAAGTAAAGTTGTTAGTTATGTTCCTACTTTAATAATGGTGCAAAAGGGGGATAAGAGATTTGCTCTCATCATGCTTGGTATAGACATTATGTAGTTTAACTAAATTAATGAGGGTCATATAAGCCTATCATGACCTACAAAATCAACAAAGAGGTGATGAATGTGAACAAGTTATCCTTCATCTCACTAAAGAGCTCGAGTAACTCAAAAGGAGAAATGAAGACATAGCTTTCCAATTAAAAAGGGCCAATAAGATTTAAAGGTGGTGGAAACTATAGGTCAAAATATTAATTAGATTTAAGAAGCATTTTCCATTTCTCAAATTTAGTTGGACAACTTTTAAGAAGCAAACCTTATACTCTAAGAGTAGTTAAATGATGTGAAGGTTAGAAATGTCAAGCTACTTGCTAAGAATCAAGGTCTTCAAAATCAAGTGGTCAAGCAAGATGCTCAAATTCAGCAATTAACTCCATTGAATGAGGTGAGAGAAGCTCGTATTATGGAGGCAACCTAACAAGTTTGAGTGGTCACTAAGAAAGCCCATCATATTGCATATAAGGCAAGGGAAGTAAAAAGAAGTATTACCCCTTTGCATCCTTATGAAGAGTGCCTTGTCCACTTCATCAAAAAGGTGCATTATTAATTTGACTTTATTGATCGTTTCTTTTAGGAGCAAACTCCTCTCTCTCTCTATTTGTAATTGAATAGATTGTAATATAAAGATGTGAGCAATGATTGTAAACCTATGACTTTTATTTTGTGTTGCAAATGATATAGGGCATCTTCTAGCTTTTGTTGCATTATGAAAACTTAACTGACATAACATGAAATGAATATGCCTATAGATAACATCACACTACATGATAATTTAGCTATAATACTAACCTTCAATCTCTAATCTTTTTAATTGTTTGTTTATGCTTTTCATATCATACAATCACTTAAGAATACACATTCGAGGCTTCTTAACCAAACATACTTGTTTTCAATAAAGAATAACAATTATAAAATAACTTATGCCAAGGTTATGCTTGACAATGTTTCAACCAAAGGATTTCTTAAGGGCATGGCTATCACCAACCCTATCTATGAAAAATGTTTTTTATGGGCATCATTGACAACAACTCTCCCTGTTTAATTAAAAGATAACGATTTTTGTTAATGGCATAAGGTTAACTTACGCATCACATATGAAAGTTCCATCAATTCTCCTAAGGAAAAATGATTGTTAAGGAAGTTATCCTTACCTTATTAGTTTTGAGCTATGCATCTCAATGTCTAGCTCTATGATGTAGGGAGGCCCCACTCCTATATTATGAACCAATGATAAGTTCCACTCATCTAACCACATCTTATATGTTTTAGAATTTAAAGATCCTGACTTTAAATATCAGGAGATGGAAAAGGAGTCTCTTAAACCTTAGAGCATTCTTGCCTTACCACAAAGTCAAATGTCTCTATTCCTAATGTCACCAAGCTTCTTTCAACAAATGTGATTAAGAAAATTTGATAAGCATGTTATTTGCATTATATCTGTTCCTTCATATTTAACCTTTTTAGTGTATTTCATCTTAAATATACTTATTATTAAAGTTGATTTTATATTTTAGGGGAAGACCAAATAAATTGGAGCAATTTGGAAGTTTAAAGGTGTGAGTTTAAGAAAATTTGACTACTGTAAGTTATTTTAAAAATTTTCCATTTTAAACCTTGTTAGATGGATTTGGAGCCTTCATAAGAATTAAAATGAATATCTTAAGCATTTTAGAATAAGCTTATTACATAAATTTAAGAAAAATTAGGCTATAGACAAGTGTCTTCAATCCAACTTATAATTAAGAGTTATTCTCCAAATTGAGAGTTATCCTTCTTTCTCTAGGCTATTTTTGTTGTCCCTTAGAATTATAAATAAATATGTAAGGGTACCAAAAATATATGCATATTGATGTGGAAAACCCCAAAAGGCATGGCTTAGAGACCTAACACACATAAGGAATCAAAGAATATCTAAGAAAGCTAAATCATACTTTAATAACATAAACCTTAGACCTAACATTCAAAAGAACATGAACCTAGGGTATTTAAGAAGGATATAAACACCACACTATAGAAAAGAAAGGAATTGGGAGTGATAAGTCAAGTTGAATACCATAAAAAAAGGTACTTCTTAATAAGTCCTTTAGTTCTCGAAAGAACCAAAGAAGAAAACCCTTACTTTTTACTTCTTTCAAAGTTGTTTGATGTTCTAGAGCTTACAAAGAGGTGCCTATTTGTAGGCTATGATAGCAATCCTAATGAGGCATAAATTCCTATTTAGGACAAATCCTTATTTAGGACAGACTCTTATCTAGGACAAGTTTTTACATAGAAACTTTCACTTTTATAACAATCACTTATTTAGGATAAACTCCTATTTAAGAGTGAATGCTATTACTTAGTCTTAACCCATTAAGTACTTCAATCATTTTAATAAGGCATTGACTCTATTTCAAGCTTTAATTCACACCATTTATAGCTTGGTTGGCTTAAATGTCCTCAATCAACCCATTTAATGCTTCTTTTATCTTTTTTACTGTAGCTTGTGTTATTAAGCTTTATGGTATGTGCAATAGACCTCTTACATCCTTTGAAACCTTCCACCCATCATCTCTAAGGTTCTCATCATTCCCCCTCTCCTCGAAAGGATTTGTCCTTGAATCATCACCTACATAAAAAGGGGAAAGATTAGAAACATTAACTATTGCATTTACATTATACTTACCAAGAAAGTCCAACTTACAGGCATTGTCATTAATTCATGCTACAACTTGAAATGGACCATCTCCTCTAGGTAGTAGCTTTAAACACCTCTAAGCTGGGAACCATTCCTTGTGCATTTGCACCCAAACCTAATCACCAAGCTTAAACACCATCTTGTTTCACTCTTTGTTGACATGGGATGCATATTGCTTAGTTCATTTTTCAATATGTTGCCGCACCTTTTCATGCAATTTTTTCACCATATTAGCCTTGCGTTCACCATTAAGCTAGCATACTCATCGATAGGTATAGGCACCAAATTCAAAGGAGTCAATGGATTAAAACCATATACAATTTCAAATGGAGAGTAACTAGTAGTAGAATGAACACTCCTATTATATGTAAACTCAACATATGGTAAACAATCTTCCTATGTTTTCAAATTTATTCAAATAATAACACACAAAAAATTAGAAAGAGTTCAATTAACCACCTTAGTCTGCTCATCAGTTTATGAATGACAAGTAGTTAACAACAACAACTTACTACTTAACTTACCCCACAAAGTTTAAAAGTAGCTTAAGAACTTTGTATCCCAATTAGAAACAATGCTTCGTGGCCTACCATGCAAACATATTTTAAGGAATAAGTTAGCCATATTACTTGCATTGTCAGTTTTATGGCATAGGATGAAATATGTCATCTTTGAAAATCTATCAACAACAACAAACAATAAATACATAATCCTTACCCCTTTTTTATCACGATAACCCTAATACAAAGTCCATAGATAAATCAACCCAAGGATGGTTAGGTATGGGTAAGAGAGTATATAGGCCATGGGGTAAAACTCTAAATTTAGCCTATTTACATGTTATGCATTTCTCACATACCTTCTCAATATCTCATTTCATGTGTGGCCAGAAGAAATGTTCAGTTAGGACATCTAGGGTTTTCCTAACTCCGAAATGACCCATTAGGCCACTCCCATGAGCTTCTCTTAATTGCAACTCCCTCAAAGGACTCATAGGCACACTCTGATACCAACTAATGTGGAAAACCCCAAAGGACATAGCTGAGAGACCCAACACATATAAGGAATGAAAGAATCCCAGAAAGCTAAATCAAACTATAATAACACAAGCCATAGACCCAACATTCAAAGGAACACAAACCTAAGGTATTTAAGAAGGATATAGCTGCCACACTTTAGAAAAGAAAGGAATTGAAAGTGATAAGTCGAGTTGAACACTACAAGAAGAGTTACTTTTTTAAAAGTTATTTAGTTCTTGAAAGAATTAAAGGAAAAAACTCTTACTTTCTATTTCTCTCAAAGTTGTCTTTTAACTTTCATTGCCATGTGCACCATGTCTTCTAACTCCAAGTAATGTTGCAATTCAACGACGTTAGCTATGTCTCTATTTAGCCCTTGCAAAAATCAAGTCAAGGTTGCCTCTCTATCTTCTTCTACATTCACCCTAATCATGGTAATCTCCATCTCCTTGTTGTAGCCCTTCATATTTTTGGTGCCTTGAGTGAGGCCTTACAGCCTTCGGTACAACTCCTTGTAATTGTGATTAGGAACAAACCTCCTCATGATAGCCTTCATCTCCTCTTATGTATTAATAGGTCATTCATGATTCGTTCTCCTAGTCAAAATAAGTTGATCCCACCAAATAATAGCATAATCAGTAAATTCAACGACAACAAGTTTTGTCTTTTTCTCCTTAAAATAGTTATGGCAGTCAAAACCTAATTTAACCTTCTCCCATTCTAGGTACGCATTAGGATCATTCATACCTTAGAATAGAGGAATTGTCATTTTAATATTGCCCAAATCATGGTCGTAGGTGCCTTGCCTTCTAAAAACTCTTGGATTCCTTCTATTATTGGCAGTTTTAACCACAGTAGTTTGATTGTCAAATTCATCATCTTCATAGTCATACAATCATCTTAATTGCCTTATTGCAATAGGAGCTTCATAGTCCCTATGCCTCCTTTGCAACTCTACCATTATAGTAGCTTGCTCTTCCATCCTCTCCCTTATATTATCAAATCTAGTATACATGCACTCAAATTGTTGTTGCATAGCTTTGATCATAAATGACACATCACTAACTCCCTCTTATGCTGCACCTTTGTCTATATAAGTCATAGTATTACTTCTGCACAAAATGATTAGGATACCTCACAGAACACTCTCTCACATGTTTCACTCAAAAGAAAAAAAGGTGTCATATTCTTTCGTGTATACACTTTTTATGGTCGTTTCTTCTTGTGAATTTGCACTTTTACCTTTTACCACTCAAATTCCCCCTTTCAACTTTTTAAATCAAGAGGATTGATTTTGAATAAGACAAATGGCGTAGAATTGAATTAATTGGAGAACAAGGAGTCAAAAAATGAAAAAAGAATATCAAGGCGAACAAATTTAATGAAATAAACTCACAAAAATCAAGATAGAGAGTTAAACCTAGAGGACAAATTTAAATTACCTAACAAGAAAATAGATGGTAGAATTGGTGTTAAGTAAGAAAACTATATTATTATTATGGTCAATATGACCAAACTGTTTAACTTTTATCAAAAACTTGAATTTGATGCCTTTTTTCTTTTGTTCCTTTTTTTCTCTTTTTTGTTTCCTTTTTTTTTGTTTTTTGTTTTTTGTTTTTTTTCTTTTACTTAACCCAAAATAACAATAGAATTACTTAAAGACAATAGTTGGAATTGAAATTAATATGTTTTGTATAGCTATGATCTCAAACAAATGAGAAAAGTGAGAAGGGTTGTAAATGAACAGATTAACGCATTTGAATGGTAATGCGTTGAATAGACAAACTAAACATAAATACATAAATCATAAGGTAGCAAATTGAAGAATTAGTTGATCTAACCTGATTTAGAGTGGAGCTCTGATACCAACTGACGGGAAAAACTCCAAAAGACATGGCTTAAGGACCTAACGTACATGAGGAATTAAAGAATATCTAGGAAAGCTAAATCAGACTTTAATAACATAAACCCTAGACCCAACATTCCAAGGAACACGAATCCAGGGTATTTAAGAAGGATATAGATGCACCACTCTAGAAAAGAAAGGAGTTAAGAGTGATAAGTCGAGTTAAATGCCACAAAAAGAGGTACTTCTTGATAAGTTTTTTAGTTCTCGAAAGAACTGAAGGAGAAAACCTTACTTTTTATTTCTCTCAAAGTTGTTTGATGTTTTAGAGCTTACAAGGAGGCGCCTATTTATAGGCTAAGGTATCAATTTTAGAAAGGCATAAATTCCTATTTATGACAAATTCTTATTTAGGAAGAATTCCTATTTATGACAAATTCTTACACATAAACTTTCACTTTTATAACAATCACTTATTTAGGATAAACTCCTATTTAGGAGTGAATGCTATTACTTAGTCTTGACCCATTAAGTACTTCAATCATATTAATAGGTCCTTGACTCTTTTTTAAGCTTGAATTTACACCATTTATAACTTAGTTTGTCTAAATGTCCTCAATCAGCGTATTTAGTACTTTTTTCATCTTTTTGACTCTAACTTATGTTATTGGACCTTCAAGTATGTGCAGTGGACCTTTTACATCCTTTAAAGCCTTCCACCCATCATGTTTAAGGTTCTCATCACATATGCAAACATCTATTTTCATTCTTATACACACTTATAATATGCAAGACTTATTGTGAGGCTTTAGTGTACAAGTCCATCCCTTACTCTCCTCATATTAAAAATAGTGGGCTCTTTCTCTCACACTCCTCTTATTGAAAAAAAGACAATCCTAAAGAAGAATCAACTGTCATCCAACCAAACATGTTGCACTACTTTCAAGTTTTTAAATGCTTATTTGTCAATTGATAAACACTGCTTAATTATTAATGTTAGGCAATACCCAGAATCATGCAAGATACACTTTTAAAACCACCAAAGCTTTTAGTGTTGTTTGGTGGAATAGTAAATTCTAATGTTAACAGAAAATGTGGACAATGGTGGTGCATAATTTATGAGAAGTGGCATATAATAACTAAAGGTGGCATAACACATTTAATTCATTTACAAACTAATTTCCATGAGTTTTTATTAGGATACACAAAAAAATGATGACAAGTAGTTGTCATTTTTATCCTAATTAGTTAATTTGAAGATGAATTTCTCTTAAAGAAACATTTAATATTTGTTTTCCTTTTTTTGTGAATATGATTTTCTTTCTTAATTTTTATAGTTTCAATTTTAGCTATATTAAGGAATAATATTTTCATTAATTTATTTTTTTATAAATGATAAATATTTTCTTTACACATTAGACCTGTAAAAGTGTAAAATGTATGTAAAAGTGTAAATGATAATTATTCTTGTCAAATGTTAGATAAGTTGGTGACTTAAATATAAGCATGAAAATTAAATTATAAATTTATTATTATAAATAATCCAACAAAATTATTCTTTTTGTGATAAACATGTAAAATTATCTTTTTGGTGCAAAGAAATAATTTTGCTCAATTATTTATTATCCCATATTTGATGGACAAAACTTGGGTACAAGCTTCAGAATTAAACTCATGAATTTATGTTCATTTTGCAACTAGTTTAATATATGCATTTCATCTACCAATCATACTTTATGTAATTTTAACAAAAGAAATCATTTGGAGACATAGTCTTATAAATACAAATGGATGCAAAATATTTTTATATTATACACAATTTTTTTTTATAACATGTAAGAAATATATAGAAAAATAGTATAAAATCACATAAATCTCTTATATATTGTATAAAAAATTTACAATATAATATAAAACACTTTAATAATTGTATAAAATTATTTTGCATTCACGAGACTAGACATCCATGTAGTCATTCTATTTTAAGTAAACTACTTGTTGCTTTGTACTTTGTTATGCTTGTATCTATGCATGTATTTGTGCTATGGTTCTCCTTAGTTATTTGGAGTGATCAATCAAATCCACACATACTTTTATTTTTTTGGGGTCCACATGTATATGCAATTCCATAAATAAATCATTCTATTAAACGAGACAAATTTGACCTATAATCCCTCCATAAATGGACATTTAATTGTATAAGCATCTTGCAAAATTCATTAGCAAAATCCATTAATTGTCTTTATACAAAATAATCAAAAATTTCAAGACATATAATATACATATAGATATTTTTATATTTACTTTCTATTATTAAATTTTTTTGTGATAAAAGAAAACTATGATAATAACAATAGCAATGATCTTAATGTTTAACAAATAAAATATGTGTGACAATTAGTCACCGCAATACCGCATTATCAACCTCATATAATCCTATATATTTTGATTGATTAATTATTAATAATATATAAAATTTAAAGAGAATCAAAACAAGGAGATGGCAAACTTGTTATGTTATTGCTAGAGCTTTACTTCACTCATAACAAAACCAAAAACAAAAAAGGGGCCAAAAAAAAATGAAAGACTATAAGCATACATCTTTTGTTAGTCATATTATACATAATAAGCAAAAAGAGTACAAAAGTCAAGACTTGCAATTGAAAATGCAGTATTTCACTTTTATATATTGTGATAAATGTCATTGTTTTAGTAATAAAAAATTACTATATTAATTGTATATGGTGATTCCAACAAAAAGAATATCCAACAAGTAATTCCAAAAAAAAAGGGAAAACAAAAGCAAGGAGAAGATAAATAAGATAAAATAACATAAGCAATATCCCACATTCAACTCAAAGTGAGAACAAAATCACATGAACAAAAACAACATTTTCTTCAATATTTCCTTTTTCAAAGCCAAGGAATGTTGAGAAATTAATTGCCTTTCTATTTTTTTTCAAGCATTTCTAGGTAAGTGAGTTTATAGAAAAACAATAATTGGTGGCAATTTATAATGAATTTTGTAAAATTAATTTCAGATATTGACTTTATATATATATATATATATATATATATATATATAGATATATATATTAATGGATATTTTGTTATTATTACTAATGAATTAAATTGTATAATTATGGTAAGTTAGATAATTGAGTCATATACTTAATGATATTAGGATTGAATTAGGAATAGATATATTTTAATATATAAAGATTTAAGTGTCAATTTATTGCGTAACTAGTTAATAAATGTTATTAATATGACTTGATATTCATGTTATTAGTTTGGTTTTTCAATTAATTGATTTGTGACCTTTTAAGATTAATAATATTGAGAGTTACTCTGATAATTGTTTTGGAGATTAGTTAATAGTGGTATTAAAGTAGGCATTTGTTTTATGATCCAAAATTTAATTGGATTGAAAATTTAATTGGACAACAAGAATTAGATCCAAGAAACAAGCAAGGAAGATAAAGAAGAAAAGGCCTCATTAAAGCCACCACTGGAACAACTTTTGACTACCATGCAATACCACAAGTTAATGTTTGTCTCACCAATGACCATTTCCCTAACCCCCTAGATGTCAATAAGTTTGTTTTCAGCCATCATGGTCCCAAAAATTGTCAAAAGTCTACCAAATCTATGAAAAATCAAAGCCTATTGTAGCTTAAAGCCGAACACACCCTCTTTGATTGCCTACACATCACATGGCCAACATGTCCCACCTCATCAACCATCGATCTACAACCTCCAAGTAGTAACATGCTTAAATCTCATAATGAGAGGAATGAAGTTGCTTGCCATGTCCTTCTTTATTTTTGTCATTGATAGACACAATCGTCTATCATCTATATTATGTTTATGTTATATTTGCCATCTCTAACATTTGTTGCCATCTACTCCCTCCTCAGTAAACCCCCTTTGTTGATTCAAATAAAAGATTGGTTGTGAAATCACATAAGAAGAGAGTAGTGAGGAAGAGAGAGAAGAAAAAAAGAAAAAGGAAAATAAAAGAAGAAGAAAAGGCAAAAAGAGCCATAGTGAATAAGGATTGCAATAAAACATAAATGTGTGAACTCAAAAATTGATTTAAGATTTAAGGTATGAATTGCTTAGTTGATTGATTTTAAGAGTTGAGAACTAAAAGAAGCTCTAAGGTAGGGACATATTAAGTTGAGAGCTAAAGAAAGCTTGAAATTAAGGGCTTTTTAAGTTTAAGAACTAAAGTTAGCTCAATTCAATATTCTTGTTTAGATTGGAAAAACTAAGAGATAAAGTATTCAGATAAGAGTATTCTAGAATACTACAAATTATTAAGGGTCATGGAGAATGAAGTCAAAAACCTTATTATTCAATGTCTTATGCCATAAGTTCATCTAAAGTGTAAAAGACAAATCAAAAATTGGCCAAGGAAAGTAAAGGAAATTTTGCTAAGGTAATCTTTTTATGAGATAATCTGCTATGTTTACTTGTTGTGAACAACAAACTAAAAGTTCTAAATAGTTGAATTCCAATAAAAATGAGGTTATAAAGTTGTTGATCTATAATTGATTTTCAAGACAAAGAAAAAGTCAAATGTCTAGATTATCATTCATGTATGAAGTTTTTGCTAAGTTTAAACAGATGCTATAAATGATTTCATCACTAAACCAAAACTAAGGGAGAATGTTGATGTTATGTAAATTCATTAATTAAATAAGATAGAAGTTAGTAGTCAAGTAAAATTTAAATAGTTAAGTTTTTATTCTTATATGTTATTATTGTTGAATTAGGACTAGATGTGTTTTAGTATATAAGAATTCAAATGTCTCTATTTATTGTATAACTAGTTAATAAATATTATTAGTGTGACTTAATGTTCATGTTATCAGTGTAACCTTTCAATTAATTGATTTGTGGCATTTTGAGATTAATAATATTGGGAATCATTCTCATTGATTGTTATTGAGATTAGTTAAAAAGGTTATGCTTGTGAATAATTTATTTTGATTTATTTATAGTTTTGTTACTTTAATATTAATCTTGCTAAATTTAATTCCACCATTGTATCATTTTCTTTTTTATTTTTCAAAAAAAATTATTAAATTACAATTTTTCTTCTTAATATAGCTCTAGTACTATTTTCAAGTAATTGAGGATTTATATGATGAATCATTACTCGTTTTCATGTATTTTTCTTTTCTTTTTTTTTAATGACTATGTTCATCAAAAGTGTTTAAAGCATGTTTATGAATGTGTTTTAAGAGAGGTTATTATATTTGTTAACATTAATTTTATCAAATTCCTAATGTTTAACTTGTGATAGATGCCTTTTATGGTGAAATTGTGACTACTTTGATGGTAATATTTTCTTTTAAAAATGTGATTTTGAGTTTACTTTTTCACAAAAATGATTATGAAAATTTAAATTTATGTGATTTATCTTCTTATCACTTTTTTTTCATATAAAAATAAATTAGTAATTAATGATATATTGCTAATTTGTTATATCAATTAATATTTAAATAATTTGTACAATAATATATTAACAACTAATAATGTCCTTTAAATTTATTATTTACTATACTAGTTATTTGCTTGAACATTTATCAAATAATTTGAAATTTTTGTTTTTATTTATTGTAGGTTTTCTTGACTAACACTAAATAGTCAATTATATTTACATACAACATGTTTTTGGACTATTAGTTTGTCAACTATAATAGTTTTAATAGTAACATGAATAAAACCTTAATTGTATGTGAGGGTGCATGTTTTTATTATATAACTATTATGTTACTAGTATTATTATTATGTTACTATATAACTATTATTTGTTTGAATTGCATAAAGGGATTAAAAATAGGTATCATGAGTAAATACAAGCCATTATGATAATTGAAATTTTATTTGTGGTAGCTACTAGCCTAGGAAATGGGGGAATTGAAAGTTCTAAGTTGATTAACAAGTTCAAGATTTCTTCGAGTTTAGTTGAATGTTTAAAATAAAGATGCTAAGGATGAGATTAAGGGATAAGGTGGACCATGATAAAGATAGAGTAAGTTGTAATTTACCACAAATTTAAAAATTCATGTTTTATGTTTGTTTTTTTCTTTCATTCCTTGCAAATTTATTTCATGCATTTAGAATATACAAAGATAAGTGTCTCTTCTATTATGTATGTTTTATGGGTGAAATGTGGAAAAAAAACCATTGCCTAAGTAGTTTCTTTATTTCTTTGCTCCAAAAATGGAAAAACCATTGTCTCTTCTCTTTTATGTATGCTATAATTTTAAGAGAGCTTAGCTATTTTGTGAAGGCTTATCTTTTTTGGCCTTTAATGTTTCCATTGCAAGATAGTGTACTTGATATAATCGATGTTGTAGTTGCTAAAAAAGGATATGTCATAAGAACCACTAATTGTGGTCAAGAATAGTAAGTAATGCAAAATTTGAATAGGTTTTTATTCCTTAATGATACATCAAGTGATGAAGAGTTAAGCATACTCCATGTCAAAAGTGAATATGATTTAGAAGGAGAAGCTAAGCTAACTTAGTTGTCTAAAGGCCTTAAGTTATGTAACTAAGGTGACATACAAAAGGGAACTCATAAAAATGGATTTCTTCCCTAAAAAAAGGTCTAAAGGATACATATTCCTAATGGGCTTAAAAAGCCTATTGAAAATGGAGTTATCAATTGTGCAAGACTCAAAGTCTTTTTATGTCCCATCTTGGTTGGTCAAGAGGCATGCTAAAACTAAATTAAATCACCTTACCAAAATGGAGTGACCTATGGATATGATATTTTAAGTAAAGTGAGAGTCTTTTCCTATCTTGAATCTATGTTAGTAAGGTAAAGATAGAATTAGTGATTTAATGCCAAGAACATTAATAAAATCTATATGAACAAATAAATGTATATAGGCATATCACTTAAAAACTTTGGCTATCGATTATTATATTTCTAGGCTATTTGGAAGTTCATTTTTATAATACAAAAACATTATTGATTGATGAAGAGTTTCCAAGTCAAAGATTGGTACCTATATGACAAGGAAAGGTAAGTGTTTGAATAGAACTCAATGTTAGCACTTTAATGTTTAAGTTGGTAAAAACTAAGAGATATAGAATGGAGACTTATTATGAAAAGAGATATGTTCTTAGGTTGGATAAGGTATGAAGTATTTATGCAACTCTTAGATTGCTCTAAGGGTAGAAAAAAAGTTTCATTACATGCTTGAAATACTTAGGTCTTGAACCCCAAACCCTAAGGGGGAGAAAAATGCCCTTTTTCCAAATGCTTAGTTTGCTTTTTTTTTTTTTTTTTTTTGTCTACATATATATGTAATGTCAAGTAAGGGGTCAAGGGGTCAATTGCCCCCTAGCCCTTACCTACCTAAATTCTTCTCTATTGGCTCTCATTGGCTAACACGTAAGGTATAAGCTAGGTTGGCACACTAGCCAAGTATCCTTGGTGGGTAATGTAAATGTGCCTCCTTAACACCTTCTCAAGTAGGTGGAGTGACATTAAGTTTGGTAGGTATTGTAGTGATTAATGGCATATATTTTAGTATAAATGTAAGGATGCCACCTTCATAGATACATATGCCATGTATGCTAGAGTGACATAACCATTTGAAAGAGGAGTTATTCAACTGGGTTGGCTTCTTGTAGTCTCTAAGTCATACTATATGAGTTATAGTCCTTTGTTAGTTCATATGGGTTTAGAAAGGTAATGCTAGGTGATTATGCAAGTGTTAAGCTAAAAGCCCTATATGATCATGTTTTTATAACTTATCCCCCCTTAAGAGTTTTGGTATTATTCTAAAAGACTATGTGTCAATTTCATATGCTTAATTAGTTTGAATAAAATTTGAATTAGTTATCCTTATTCCTATGCCAACCACTTTTTGATCCTTACACCCTTTAATATTTTCAATAAGACATCACTTTTGTCCTAGGGGGATTCTTTATTTATAAAGTTCGATTGGTGTTTCACTCTCATCTCTTCCAACAAATCCTATGGGATTTAAAGTTCTATATTCTTTAACTTCTTTCAAATCTTCCTTTGTTTGCTTTTTCTTTCTTGTAGTTTACAATGTTTATATTATGGTTAGAACTCAACCATTAGTAGACGCACACCAAAGGGAGCAAGCAAAAGAGCTCCTCTATAATAAGACCTATATTAAGAGCTTACTCTAACTTGTGGCCTACCTTAGTATGGAGTAGAGAAGGTGGACCCTTAAGTTTATTTTAATACCTTTTGTGATTACCTTAAACAAATTTATAGGGAGGTGGTTGATATCTTCATTCCACGCAACATTAAGAGAGTTTTTTGCCCACATTCTAGTTATACAACTATTTATGTGCAACAACTAGAGGTGGGTTTAATGGTACCGATTCCAAGGATTTTTTAAGAATACTTGGAATTTTACTATATTGCTTCTAACAAGCAATGGAACTTCATATTTTTGGTGAATATAACTTAACAGCCTAATATTGTCATTACCCAGAATGTTCTTCTCCATTATCATAGCCTTAAGGCTATTAGAACTAAAGGTTATATGGGCTAGTTTAATACTCCTCACTATCTTATTGCTAGGATAAAACTATGAGAGTTGTGAATAAGATGAAGTACTAAAAAAAGATTATTTATGCTTGTAATCATGATGTTATGCTTTAAACCCTAGTCTAGAACTCTGAGGCTAAGCACAGTGGTTGGCTAACCCTCTCTGCCATTAATAAACTCTAAAAAGAAAGGGTTCAAGAGTTGGACATCTAATTGATGTTAATGGAGGCTAGGGAGAAAAAGCCTTCAGAAAAGCCTTTATTAAAGACTAAGTTTAAGAAGATCCAATTTGCATCTTGTTTCTCTAACTTATAGGATGTTTTAAGGAGTTGTCCCAAGATGCCAGAGGTTGGGTCTTGGTTATTTGAGTCTTTTGACCTATAGGGTGAAAGTTTTGCTAAACCCTAAATTAATGTCTAGGTTGCACTTTCTATCATGCCAACCCTAAGTCATATGGCTAAAGATGACATTAACAATTAAATGGGAAAAGGGAAGAGGCCTACTTCAAAGGCTAGGGATTCATTTCATGGGAAGAGACACAAGTCAAAATCATCTGAAGGTAGGAAAGAGAAAGGGCATTAGAGATCAATTCCTTTAAAGACTAGTCTAAAAAGGCTTTATGGAGGTTAGTGATGAGTTAGAGGGTGATTAGCAAGAGCTAAGTAAGAGCGTTAACTACTAGAAGAAGTGACCTTTGGAAAAGGATATTCAATTTGGTTTTGAATAAGTTAAAAGTTTGTAGTCCAAGGTTGAGAAGTTTTATAAATGAGGTTTTGAGCTAAAAAGCAAATCACAATTTGCTCATGAGAGTTTTGGTAATTGCTCGAGACAATCTTAACTAATAAGCAAACAGACAAGTTATAGAACTCCTTGTTAGTGTTGTTCCTAATGTCCATGAAGAGTTGTATAATTAGTTAAGGAGGAAGGTGCTTGAAGTATACCCTAATCTTAACTTTAATCAATTTTGGTCTATTGTAGTCACCCCTTCGAAAGGGCTTAATGGAGAGTTCCACAACTAAAGACCACTTGCCTTGCTTGCCTTAAACCAAGAAATTCTACTTTCCTTTTTGACCATGCCTATTCATTAATTTTAAGATTTTGTGCACCAACACCATTACTGTTTCTCTCCTTCAATTGCAAATTTCTCCTTGAAGCTCTTTTCTCATTTATCCTTTCACTAACTTTATGTATGAGAAATCATTGTCCACATTCATTTGCCTCTACTTGCCATAATTAGCTATAATCAAACATCTATTTGCTTATACAAAAAGGACTTATCCTTTATCAAGAGACTATACAACCATCAAAACTATCCAAGTTGTGATTATGCTTTAAAAACAGTCAACGAATAACTATTATATTCCTCACAGCTACGAGTTAGTAGCTTCCTTATTGATTAAGAGAGCAATTTATGTTTAAGCTATTTCTTTTAATGCATCATACTTTTTAGGAATTTTTTTTCTTGAAGGAATTTGCTCCAAATTTGTTATTGCCTAACTTCTAGTGCCTTCTAATAGGCTTGCTAGCCTTAGGCTCCAAATGCAATGTTATTATTAAAGGGATCATGCTGACTAACTTGTGTGGGATAACTAACATCTTTTATGATGATTGTAAAGGTAATTATTGTTGACTCAAAGGGAAAGTACCAATCTTAAAGAACTATAAGGTAAGTGTTCCTAGACTTGATGAGTGGAGGGGAAGGATTTTCTTTGTGTAGCTTTTAGATTCTAACTACTTATTTGTCTTAGGGAACCTCATCCCTCTAATGGAAACTACAAGCTAAAAGCCAACATGCTCCCTCTCTAAAGCATAAATAATCGAACGCATTGAGAAGACTTCCCAACCTTACATAGTTGCTGCAAACATGGTCTAATGGTTTTAAAGGGAGCTTAGCTTCATTAACTTATAAGAAAAGTTAAATTAACTATTGATTAATTTATGACAAGAAAATGCCTTTTCCTTCGAAGCCTATGAATATCTATATTCTATTTGGCTATGGGGGTATGATTTCTTTTGGTATCCTTACTTTGATACTTACCTTTTCAGCTTGTCATTCCTTGCCTTTGATTTCAAGATAAGGTTGATGGATGCTGGTTAAGACATCCCCTCCAAATCTAATTCTCTAAGTGGGTTTATATTTAGTTTCATTTTTTCAAGTATTCATAACCCACTCATACTTTTTTTTTAAGGCATGCCTTCCTAATAAACTTTTAGCACTATAAAAACTATGGACTCTATTAAAGAACATATGTAGGGGATCATAATGTAAGCTAATGCCACAATTTCTCATAACTGAAATCAAAAGCATCCTCCCAAGGAGGCTTATAGTTTTGGTTCCCAAGCTTCCTTATGTGAAATAGAATCCTTCCTTGTTAAGGTAGGGAGGCAAGCAACAGTTAGTTGTTATTCGTTATACTCCATCATTTATAAGGTGTGATGCTATTAGTTTTATTCCTTCTATTATGGTTGAGTTTCCTCCCATTTGGAGGATCAAAGAGTTCCTTTAGCTTTGAGTTGCCATGACTTTGAGGTTACAAGGTTTAAAAAGTCTTATCGTATGTAGGAGAAGGAAGACTTTCCTCTTAAAAAGATATTGGCTCATGCGTGGAGCTTTTAAATAAGGTTGTGCTACCTCCTTTTTCAAGCCAATATATTCAACATGCTTTTGTGTCTCAAACTTAGAGGATGATATTCTTTCTAGCCATTTTAATGATGTTAAGAAAGAGTTCCTAATGCCTTCCAATAATATAGGCTATATCAATTTGTCCTCAAAAAGGTGAGAGCTTTAAGAATATATTTTTGGACTTTAATGGCATGGTTAGTTGTCTAAAGCAATTGGAAGGCCTTTTGCTTAGCTAGGTCAATTGTAGAAGGTGCATGATGGTTAAGCTAAGTTGTCTAAAGCAAACATTACGATTGTGTAGTTGATTAAATTGGAGTGCATTGCCAATGCATCCATTTCTCTACTTAAGAATGAGTTTTAGGAAGAGAAGCAAAAGTTTGAAAGAGAATAAAAAAAGGTGATGAACTTCCTAAGTACATTTGCTAATAACAAAGTTAAAGACTTGGCAAAAAAGTTAGAAGAGGAGAGAACCAATTAACAATTGTTGGAAAATGACTTCTTAATCTTTATTTAGGCTTCAATTAATGTTAAAAGCTGTTAAGAACTAAGAACAGATATAAAAACTAGGTTGTGTGACTTAGGGATATATTTCCCAAAAAGATAAAAATGACAAAGCCACTATTTGTGGCATTTATTTGTGTTAGTAATGTTACAAGGATATAAAGAAAAGATTTTTTATTGTTAACAGTGCCAACCTGCATGTTCCCTATGTCATGTTCCCTTATGTAGTAAAGAACGAGGCTCAAGCATATATAAACTAAAAAGGTGTTGCAGTCTCTTCCAACTTTATTCCTTTCGCTCAACTCAAGAATAAGGCTCTGCCCTCTACCTCCTTTCACTCTACTTAAGAATAAGGCTCCTTCCTCTACCTAAATTGTAGTCTATAAGTTTTGATTTTTTTTATATGTTCATGTATTTGTTGCCTTTTTTGTATTTTGTGCACTTGTTCGAATTTATTAAAAACATTATTGTTTTTTAATAAGTTTAACTAGCTAACTTCCTTATTTAAGTCTAAACAACCACTATTTCCCAAGCATGATCTTTCATTAATATTATGGGAACAATGCTTCTTCATAAAAAGAGGAGATTGGTGCGTCATTTTTCCTTCACAGGATTCAAGCCACCTACAGCGTGAATGCAATATCTCTAATTTATTATATAATAAGGGGCATAATGCTCTCCTTTCCATTTCATTCAACTTTTTTGAAACTAAGGTTCAAGAACTACTTTCTCTTTTTTTTCCTTTGTGACTAAAGCAATTGCTTTTTCTTGATGTTAGTTTTTCTTCATTGTTTTTTGTCAAGAACAATTACTTGTTCTTCAAAATTTCTTACTTTGATTTGTGGTTGTGAGATAGTTTGCCTATTTCTCGACCCTAAAGCTCTTCTCATTTTCCTATTCTATGGATGGTGACTTAGAAATAGCTTTAGGGTAAGAGATGCTCAATCTATTATTGCCATTACCTATTAAACAACTTCAATTTTAAGAAAAAATAAAGGTAGATAGGGTTTATACTAGTTTCAATTAGTCAATTATGGCTATAAAGGTATATAGGGTTTATACTAGTTTCAATTAGTCAATTATGGCTATCTCATCATATTAACTAAAACCAACTTAATTGTCTTAAGCCTTAAGGTCATCATTAGTGGATCTAGACTGTGGGAGCATATTCCTTAGTTCCCAGTTTGGATCTAGGTTATATTAAAACCTATAGAAGAGTTGCAATTGCTAAGGAGTTGAGTTCTTATTTGCCTTTTATTGTTCTATAGTTGGGGCACTAGTCATAAGAAGGGACTTAAGATTGCCAGGTAAAATGCATTAGATCAAGTTGCTAAGGTTTTAAATGTTCCATTGTTGCTTTACATCCTTTCTTAAAGTTAGAGATGATTTGCTTAATGCTTTGGTCACTAAAAGATGCTTGTTTAGAGGAAAAAAATTTAGGGTGAAGAAATGTTCATGTGAAGTTAAGTTAGAGACAATGCTAGGTATTAATGAAGATCTTCCATTTAGATTCCACATTCTTATAAACATTAGCTAACAAAAATGATTGCATCTTGCACACTTATTTTTAAAATTAACAAATTATTATCTTATTTTATATTTATCTTTCGTATTCTTTTTGTTTTATTGTCCCACATTCTTTTTTTTTTTCTTCTAGAACTTGTGGCACCTTAATTTAAAGTAACCTTAGATTTTCCATAAAGCTAGAACTAATAACTAGACTTAGTAATTGTCATGGTTTGTCATCCTCCTCTGATTGTGTTTTGTTAGTGAAGAATGTTCCCCTAAGCTTATGTTAAGCTCTTTCTTAACAAGTTAGGTGGGGAGCATTTTACAAGATACATACTGCCCTTTAGGTCTTTGTTAATGACTCTAGCTTAATTTTATCATTTCATTATTTTTGGAATTCTGGCTTCGAGTTCACATTTAAATGGCTTACTTTAGGTTCTACTTAGCCCATGTGAATGAACTTTCCTTAACATTTAACCTCATATAGCTTGTCAAATATATTATCTCAAGCATTGTCTTATGTAGTCTATTTTAGACTTAGGCATTGCTATAAAGCTCTTGGGGTATCTTTTGAACAAGTGTTATTCAAATGCCTTTTGTACTTGTTGAGAGGAGTGAACCTTAAAGTTTATGACTTCAAGGACTTGTTAAAGGTACCTTAGGATGTAGAGCATCATTGAAGTCCTATTCTAAGGGGTGGCAACACTCCAAGGGTAAACTATTACTTAAATTTAGGACTTTGAGGGCTTATTATAGGTCTCTTAAGAAGCTAATCACCATAAAAAGCCATTTATGTGGGAGGAGGGGCACCTTTAAAGGCAAACTATTACTTAAGTTTGTAACTTTGAAGGCCTATTATAGGTCCCTTAGAATGTAGAGCACCATTAAATGCCCTTTCTTAGGAAGGGGAAGGGTGACCTCTAGGGAAGAATTGTCACTTAAGTTTGTGACAATTGAGACATAGATAGGGCAACCTTTAGGGGAAAACTATTATTTGAGCTTATGATTTTAAGTGGTCATTATAGGTCTTTTGGGATGTAAAGTGTCATCAAATGCTCTTCTTAGGGGGGTGATCTCTAGTAGTAAATTCTTACTTAATTTTATGACTTCGAGGACTCATTATATGTGCCTTAAGGTGTAGAATGCCATTATAGGCCCTTTTTAGACAATTCTAAATAATGTGTGCCAAATATATCAAAATTACTTTAAATTACTTAATTAACAAATTTGTAATTAAGGTAAGTAGAGGTCAAATTTACAAAGATTGAGTTTTTATTAATTAGTTAATTAATGATTTTAATCTTATTAAGTTCACGCAAATATAAATCAAACAGCAAATGGAGAGAAATTTGGTTTTAAATAAACTAATAAAATCAAAATAAAAACTAATTGTAAATAAAATTAATAGATGAATAGACTTTTGATAATAAAGATATTTATACCATTGAATTAACACATTGATCATTAATACCAAAGATCATTAATTCTTTAATTGAATATTCATCTTAAAATAAGGAAAAACTCTATTATTTTAAATTTTCCTTAGTTCATTTTCAATTAAGATAAGCTTTTCAATTAATCTCTTATCAATTAAACTAACTAGGACAAGTTCTCTCAGTATAATTTATTTATAACATTAAGAAAAGAATGGTAGTCAAATCTAAATAACAAATTCATAACATGAACTAATTAATTTTAGACTATATTCTCTATTGAAATTAGATAAAGACTTAATCATAATTATTAATTTCTACTTACTACTTAGTTTTAGAATAATCAAGTAATTACAAATTTAAATTCTGAATTAACATGAGATCATAAAGTATAATTGTTTAAAATCCATCCTAACAATCAAACAATATAATCAAAAATAACAATTATAATAAAAGAACATGAGATTCTTAAAATACCATCCAATGGTCAAATTTTCTCAAAACTGCATCTTTAAACTTTTAAATTGCTCCAATCCATTTGGTCTTCTCCTAAAACATAAAATCAACTCTAATAAGTACATTTAGGAAGAAAAGACACTAAAAAGGTTAAATATAAGAGAATATATACGATGCAATTAACATTCTTATCACCAAATATATAAATAATTAATTTCCTTACATAGTTTAGGGTATATTTTGTCTAACTTCAAAAAGGTGGTAGCACTTGTTGAAATTAGTGATTAGGGGCATTATGAACCACTTGTTAACTCCTATAATTAAAGTTAGGATGATCTCTCCATCTAAGATTGCAAGTGTTAGAGAAAGGATCATACTTGTTGCAGTTGCCCACATAATCTTTTTATGGCATTAGCTTGCTCCATTGGATCATGTTAAAGTGTTGGACATATATCCATTAGATGTCCTTGATTTAAGCAAATACTTTATGCTGAAACTTATTGACAGTTTCTTACAGCCATTGACACATAAAAGAAGTCAAACTAGCAACTTATTGCCCAAGGGAAGATGTACTTACCCCATTGATATTCTTAGATGGTGGATCATGTTAAGCACTAAATTGTTGAAAATTTGCAGCTATGTTTGCTATCAAATTCCTTATGGCTTTAGGGTTTTTTTTCCATTAATACTCCTTTACTAGCTGCATTGATCATAATTTTATTTAAAGGAAGAAGTCCTTTAAAAAATTTGTGGATTAAGAGTTGATCATTAATTTAGTGACAGGGGCAACTCGTTCAAAGCTTCTTAAAACATTCCCAATATTTATATAAGGACTCTCCATTCTATTTCCAAATGTCATATATCTTCTTTCGAATGGAAGTTGCTCTAAAAGCCAAAAAGTACTTCTTCAAGAATAGCATCTTCATCTTATTCCACATGGTGATGGATTTCAGAGGCAAGTGATAGAGTCAATCCTTTGCTTGGTCTACCAAGGAGAATAGGAAAGCCCTCAACTTGATTTGTTCCTCAAATATCCCTATAGCTTTCATACTTAAAGAAACTACAAGGAATTCATTTAGATGTTTATGTGGATCTTCACATGCAAGAACATAAAAGGTTGGCAAGAGAAGAATTAGACCAAATTTTAACTTAAAAGTAACATCAACATTATGATACTCTATGCAAAGAGGTTATTGGTTTAGATTAAGAGCTACCAATTCCTTAAGAGTTTGGTTCTTGCTAGCTTTGTAGCCATGATTTCTATTTCAGTGGCATTTGATGAGCTTATTGATGATGCAAGGTTGGATGTGAGTTTAGTCATGGTAAAGATGGAAAATTGGTGTGCTTATTGGCTTGAATGTAGTCTCTTATTCAATAGAGCTTTTGGTTAGACTCCTCGTTACACATATAAGCCTATAACACTAATTATGTAAGACTACAATCACAAGAAACTAGATTGATTAAGCAATCAATCCACGATAACAACCCCAAAATTATGTGTCAAATACACCAAAATTACTTTAAATTACTCACTTAACAAGTTTGTAATTAAGGTGAGTAAAGGTTGAATCTACAAAGATTAGGTTTTGATTAATAGGTGAATTAATAATCTTGGTCTTATTAAGTTCATGCAACTATAAATAAAAAAGAAAATAGAGAGGAATTCAGTTTTAATTAAACTAATAAAAGTCAAAATAGAAAACTAATTGCAAAGAAAATTGAACATACCTTTAATAATAAGAAAATTTACACCATTGGATTCACAAATTGATCATTAACACTCATGATTATTAATACTTTAATTGAATATTCGGCCTACAATAATGATAAGCTCCTTTATTTTGAATTTTTTCTTAGTTCATCATTAATTAAGACAAACCCTTTAATTACTCTATTATCAATTAAACTACAAAGGACAAACTTTCTAGATATAATTTATTGATAGCATTAAGATAAGAAAAAAAGTTGAATATAAATAATAAATTCACAAGTTGATCTATTTAATTTTAAACCATATTTTCTATAAAAATTAAATAGAGACTTGACCATAATTATTAATTTATATTTACTACTTAGTTTTGGAATTATAAAGTAATTAAAGACTTGAATTTTAAACTAGTATTAGATCATAAAGCATAATCATCTAATATGTATACTAGCAATCAAATAATACAATGATAAAAAATAATTATAGTAGAAGAACATGAAAATTCAAAGTAAATAATCAGATTAGAAATAAAAACTAATAAATCTCATGACACTTCCATCAATGATTTCAATTCTTATAACTGAAAATAAAAGCCTAGTTTTGCATAACGTAAGTGTGCACATAAGAAAGAAAAAAAAAAGAGAAGTTTGTGTATATCTCAGTTTTTGGCACCCTAACATGCCTATTTATAGCTCCAAAGGATAGCAAAAATAACCCAAAGACAATTGGACACTTCATCTTCGAAATTAACTTAGCTTAGTTAAAGCATAAATCTTAATTGAATTATGATAACTTTGACCAGTCTGTAAGTTGGATTAAGGACAACCATTTATAGCCTAATTCTACTTGGATCTCTACAAAAAAAAATGCCTATTTTGGAAAGTGTAAGATGTCTACTTCAATTCTCATGAAGGCCCCAAATCCATCTAGCGATGTTTAGAATGCAAAATTCCCAAAATACCCTATAATGGTAAGATTTTCTCAAAATAGCATCTTTAAGATCTAAATTCTCCAATCCATTCATTTTTCTTTTAAAATATAAAATCAACTCTAATAAGTACATTCAGGAAGAAAATATACTTAGAAAGGTTAAATATAAGAGAATAACTATAATGTATATAACATATATATCACTAAATTTATAGACAATGAATTTCCTTGCAAATTTTTGAACATTACCTTATATGAATATTGCTATGGCTTCTACTTATGCTCATTTGGTGAAACATTATTGATACCATTGCAAACTTCCTTCACCTATAGAAACCTTTTTTTAATGCTTTCAAAGTCATGACTCTTCCACTAATGTGATCTCACAAATTCTTTCATGGATCTCTTTTAGCATATAATAGCACATAATTCCCTTCTTCCTTTGCTAGATATTTCAATAGTAAAAGGTTAAAGGATCTCTTATATAGCTTCCCATCTTGGAGGGTATATCATCTTGCTTTGTATTATACAAGCCTTGCTTCCTACAACTTCTAGCTTGTATTGTACATGCCTTGCTTTTACCTTGGTAGCTTTAACATTACAACTTTGGTGCTTTAAGACTTCAATCATTATTGGACAATATGTTTATCAATTATAGGATAGCTAAAACTAAAATAGCATATTTGCTTATGTTCTTTTTTTTTTTTTCTCTTGAGATCTTAATCAACCCAAAGAGTACTTCAGCTTGTTCAAAGATTACCTAAATAAGTTTCACCTTTTGCAAGTACTTGGCTGTATTTTCTCATTTGTTTCAAATTTTTCAAGCACTTGGTCTACCACAAGTTATGTCACTATGCATCTTTAAATTTGAATTCAAATTTGGGTGCATATTCTAAAACCACATTCCTAAAACCTTAAAGGACAATGACAACTCTTCATCCCTTCTTACTAGAAGATCCATCAACATATAACATCCATTGTCCCACTTATTGGTTGATTACTTCTTTATTTTTTAAAACATGTGTATACATTGATGAAATCTACATGTGTATACAAATGCACATTAAAATTTCCCAACTTTACTAACCATTAGTAAAATCTCCCTATGACACTCGATTTTTATAAGACTAGACTTAATGGTTGATCTATAGGGACTGTGATCTCATAGGCTTGGAAATATGGCTTAAGTTTCCTTACCAAGATGATAAGGCACATGTCAACTTGCCAATCTTTAGAAACCTTAATTTTAGCCCTTGTAAGACTAATCTTTGGGTTAAGCCTTCTTCTCTGACCAAAATAGAGCATATAACCAATTCACTCATAGCCAAATAGATAAACAACTCCTTGATTTAGACTAACTTGATGAAAAAGGGTAACTAAGAGAGGTACACTTTGAATTCATGAAATGGCTTTTTGCAGTCATTAAACCAAGGGAAGCTTGTGGCTTTTTTCAACGCTTTTAAGAACTACAATTACTTGTCTCCTAATTAAGATATGAATATGTTGAGTTGGGCCAACATTTTGATTAGGACCTGTACATCCTTAGTATTCTCTAGAGATGGTAATTTCTATATTGCTTCTCTCATTTTAGGATTTGATTCTATTCCTTTGTTAGAAACAAGGAATCTTAAGAACTTACTATACAATATCCTAAAGGCACACTTCTTTAAGTTCAACTTCATGTTATATCTATTCAAGGCATTAAAGGTTCCCTTGAGAACTACCACTTGAAATAAAGACATTTTACTTTTAAGTAACATGTCTTTTATATACACCTCTGTATTGCATATGATCTAATACTTGAATATTTTATTGACTAACCTCTGATATATAACTCATTTGGTTTTTCAAGCCAAGGGGCATCACTTTTTAACAACATGTTCACCTCTTTATGGTAAAGAATGTCTTCTCTTGGTTTGACTCATACATAAGAATCTGGTTATAGCCTAGAAAAGCATTCTCGTGTCTTAAAATACCATACACTAACTAGTCAATGAGAGAAAATGGGTAACTATCCTTAGACTATGCTCTAACTTAGTCAAATTAACATATATTCTCCATTTGCCATTAAATTTTTTAACCATTACCATATTGGTAAGTTAATCAAGATATAGGACCTTCATAATGAATATGGTTTAAAGAAGTTTCTCAACTTCCCCTTTGATTGCCACTTGTCTATCTATAGGGAAATTCCACTTTTTTTGTTTCACTAACTTAAGAGTAGGATTAATGTTGAGTTTTATGTTGTTACCTTAGGGTTTATCCCTAACATTTTGGCTAGGACACAAGCAAAATCTATCACGTTATTTTTAAGGAAGGCAATGATTTTCTCCTTTGTCCTTGTTGTTAATTGCTCTCTCATTTATATATTTTCTCTAGTTTTGTACAGACTAAGGCATATAAACTAATCCCAAGTGAGCTTGCTTTTGGCCTCCTTTGACTTCTTTAATCCCAACTAGTGTGGCAAACTTCAATTTCAAATACTTCATTAATAATACCACATCAAAGACTTTGAGGCTACATTGAATTAGGACAACATTATATGAAATTGGCTTTTTAACAACTAGGAACTAGTGAGTGTGATCCTTTCATGAGTTAGAGCTTTAAGGATATGTGTAAGTTTAATCAAGCCTTCAAGTGTAACAAGCTTTCTTGAATTACCATATAGAGGAAAAGTAATAGGTTTCAATATCTCTTAGAAAGTAACATCTTTGTGAAGGCTTTGAAATACAAAATGTCAATTAAGCTATTGTTATCTACTAATATGTGATAGACATGTATGAAAGTAATTAAAATGTCTTCACTATCACAATGCCTTTTTTCCCATAAATTCAAGATTTTACTTGCCTACAACTTTCTTATTGTGCAACTTAGCCCAACTAAGGACCCCCTAATGATTACGTTAATGACTCCACTATTGCGTTGAGCTAAAGGCAGGCTCGTATCATTTTGCTTACTTCTAGAAGAATCACCCCATTCTTAAGCTTTGGTTCCTCCATATAGTGTTTTTTTTTTATTATTTAACTAGTATTCTACTATACTCTTATAAATGAATTTTTGCAATAGTCCCCTTAAATTCTTACACCCCTTAATAGGTGCCCATGATCCTAGTGGAAGTAATAATATTTTATATGATTCTTTCTCTTTGAGAAAAATATTTAGTTGAGAGGGTCATTTCACCATATCCTTGCATTTGATCTTCTTGGAAAATTTTGACCTAGGGGTCATCAAGGTTGTGTAAATGTTATATCAAGAGATAGTTGGTTTGGTACTTTTCTTTTTATCTCTTTTCATGCTTTGTGGTGGAGTTTCTCTCCTTTTATCCTTAGGCCTTTAGTTGTCTTTATCTTAAGTTCCTTTTCTTTTTTAGCGATTATCTATGTCTTATCATGCTTTGAGCCTTTACATAGATAAACTTTTCAACTTTATGCATGACTTGAGTAAAATCAATGAACAACCTCTTATCTAGGGTGAAAGTATATGATGATTTCCTTAAGTTCATGGTGAAGGTGGAAAGCACCATTTACTCCATTAACCTTTAGATGTCTAACATTTCCATATTAAAGCGGGCCACAAAATCTCCTAATTACTCATTTTTTGCTAGCAAACTATTAGGGTTGTGAGAGATTTCTTTCAACTTTGGCTTGTAATAAGTTAAGCTAGAATAATTTGAAAAACTACTATGAACTTGAGTTGAAACATTTGGAAAGTTTTGCATATTGGCTCTGAGCTACATCATTCAAGATGGTAGTGAAGGCTTTGCACATTATAAGATTTAAAGCTCCATGTAAAGATATCATAGTACAAAATCTATTTGAATGGTTTGAGTCTTTAGTACCATTATAAATTTCCAAGTTAAGTAGCTTAAATTTTTCTTCAATTGCTGTGTCCTAGACTTTTTAGATATAGGGAGCGCAAGGCCACCCTTGTCTATTTGGATAGAGTTTCTACATCTTGCAACATAATTATTTATTGCAATAGCTTTTCAAGTTGTTTGGTGACCTTTTCATCGCTTGGGAGGGGTTCCCTATAATTATCCTTCCTTAGTTATAAAGCTTGTTAGTAGGAGGTGAGGGAAGGTCTCCTCAGTTTTTTGTTTCTGGAGGTTGCTAAAAAGTGACCATAATACACTTTGAGAGGAAGAAATGACAATCTCTAATTCTTGATGTGTCTAAAGGAGTTAGTAGCTCCCTTTATCTTAGCCTTAACAAGAATAGTGTTATCATTCTTGTCAGCTTTAGGGATATGGTTCTGATCATTTCCTAACATCTACATAATTGGTCCTACCTACCATGCCCTTTTTGGTTTAAGGGTGAACTCCAATGTCTAAAGTGGTGGACCCTTTTATGTCTACACCAACATCGTCATCATTATTATGAGTGCTTAGACTTAGCTGACCACCTTTTGAAGCTAATTCATAAAGGGTAAAGCTTGTTTATTTGTTGTAAGGAAAAATGTGACTGATGGAGAAGGTGCATTAAAGTATTATTGGGTATGGTCATCTCTCATGATTCTAATGTGAATTGTTAATAAGTATTTCTTAGAGATAAAAAGAGATGTTTTAAGAGAAAGGGAAGATAAATATAGTGTTTCATTCCTATATATTATGTTGAATAATGAAGAGTTTACAACTCAAGGATTAGATACCTATAAGACAAGCAGAGGCTAAGGGTGTTAACCTAGAGCCCACCATTAACACTATGATGCCTAAGTCGTTAAAGACCAATAGAAATAGAATAGAGGCTTACTATGAAAAGAGAGATTACCTTGGGTTGGCTAAGATATGGAATATTTATAATACCCTTGGAAGGCTTCCATTGGTGGCAAGTAATATTTAAGTCAAGTTGATAGGCCAGCTAGGTATCATTGGTAAGTAGTGTAGGCATACCTCCCTAACATGTCTTAGGGTGATAAAGTGAGGCTAAGTTAGGTATGTATTGTAGCCATTGGCAACGTTGATACTCGTGTGAGCACTAGGGTGCCACTTGTGTGAACACGTGTCATACGCATTGGAGCGATGTGGGAGAAAGACCACTTTGGTTTCCATTGGTCTCCAAATCATACTAAATGA
Organism: Bruguiera gymnorhiza; assembly: GCA_020883675.1. Lineage (NCBI taxonomy): Eukaryota > Viridiplantae > Streptophyta > Magnoliopsida > Malpighiales > Rhizophoraceae > Bruguiera > Bruguiera gymnorhiza. The sequence continues at coordinate 1,879,811 of JAIRCJ010000061.1, read as the reverse complement.
GCTCTTATCCTTTGTTGGTTCAAATTGGCTTAAAAAGGTTTGGTTAAGTAATGCTACAATTGTTAGGTTAAGGGGTTAGTATAATAATGTCCTCATCAATTGTAGATGATCACAATTTTAGAATATTACATATTCAACAAGTTTTTGTTTAAATTGATATACAACCATTTATATAGTTAAACTTATTACTGCTACTAATTCTTTTAGCATTGTTTTCCAAGTGAGTAGGCTTATCATGCAATTTTTTTCTCTTAAAATTGTTTTTTCATTAAGGTTAAATTTGCTTTGCATAAGAAAAATGTGAGAAACTAGAGAGATTGTTGCTTTCAAAAAAAGTTTTCCAAGATAAGCATTACAAGAACAAAAGGTTAAAGATTATGTAGATGTTGGATCATCCAAGTATTGTTGCCTAGAAACACTACTTCTTTTCAATAATAAACAAGGAAGAGCTCTACCTAAATTTTGTTCTCAAATATGTTTTGAATTTATTAATAGTATTGCAAAAAACTATATCAAGATCAACCACTATACTTATCAAGTACACATGAATTTATCTACTTCCTTCTTTTGACTGCCATTTTGTGTTAAAAAAGATTTTTTTTATTTTATTACATAATCTTGATCTCATAGACTATTTTTTATGCACAGTACATGGACATAAGTTAACTGTACTACTCTTAGTTATAAGTAACCATTTTGAAAACCAAAAATAAAAAATAATAAAAGTACAATTTTTTTAATTTCCTTGATGGGGATTTTAGGTAATGGCAATGTATGGCTTGGTGCCCGTCTTGCTATAGTTCAGTGAATTCTAATAGCACAAATAGTATGGAAAATTTGCTCATGATTCATAAGTTTATCACTTTTCACTCTTCTTTTTGGGTAGTAGATTTACAAGGTGCTTGCCTATCTTCACAATTGCTCTAGTATCTGTTATTGTGACATTAAGCATCAAAACTTACCAGTGAGTTTTTCTCATTTTGAAGAATACAATATTATTTCAATCATTGTCATTTGTAGCATCTAGTACACAAATTCATTTTTATTTCTACCACTTGTATGACCCCATAATTGATAGTTGTTTGTGTGAAAAATGCAGGAAAAGTCTTCCCTCTTTTTTTTTTTGTTTTTGTCTATTTAAGTACTACAAACTTTTTAGCATCTATTCCAATCTCACAATTTTTTTCAAATAGAACATCTAAGTCCACCTAATGCCATTATAATTCATCACATATACATAAGTTTTTTTTTTAATATTTTGTTCATTTTTATTAATATAATATACATTTCACACATAAATTTTTATATAAAAATATGAAGTGAAGTGTTTAATTACTAGAAGCATATTTTTAGAATAAATTTATTTTTTATTAATTGAATGCAATTATTAATTATTTTCTATATAAGGTGTTTATGTACACAAATAATTGCTAAGAAATTGATAAGTACAATTTTATTAAATTAAAGAAAATATTAAAATTAATCTTCTCATCTATTAACTTGATATTTGGCTTTAAAATAATACCTTTTCATTTTATTAATAAATTTGTATTTTATTAACTAAGTTTGTATTTTTAAGGAAAGCAATGATTTTCTCTTTCAATCTTGTTGTCAATTGCTCCCTTATTTATACTATTTTCTCTAAATCTATAAGGTCTAGGATATTTGAACTAATCACTCACCTAATATGCCCTTATTTTGTTATTCTAGTTTATAATCTAAGTTAACCACATCCATACCAACCTCTTTGCCTTTTCCTTTTATCTAAGTGACATAGAGTTCGCGAGCTTGTTTTTGGTCCCCTTTGACTTTTCCAATGTGGCTAACTTCAACTTCAAATGCTTCATTTATAAATTGCATCAAAAGCTCTAAGGCTACATCGACTTAGGATTACATTGTATGAAGCTAGCCTTTTAACCACTAGGAACTAGAGAGTGTGTTCCTTTCATTAGGGGGAGTGCTAAGGGTATGTGGGAGTTCCATCAAGCCTTCTTGCATGACAAGCTCACTTGAATCACCATATAAAGGAAAAGTAATAGATTTCAATGTCTCTTTGAAAATACTATCTTTATGATGTCTTTGAAGTATAAAATGTTCATCAAGCTATTGGTGTCTACCAACATGTGATAGATGTTAATAAAAGTAATTAGAACATCTTCTATATCATAATGCCTTTTCCCAATAGGAATTTTATTGTCCTCAATGGGAATTTTGGGTAGTGGCAATGTATGGTTTGTTTAGATTTTGTTACTTTTAAGTTATCAGCAACTTCATACACAAGATTTTGTTTAGATTTTGTTTAGGGTACTTGCCTATATGTATAATTATATTGGTGTCTATCACCATGACATCAAGCCTTAAAACTTACTAGTAAGTTTTTCTCATTTTGAAGAATACAATATTGTTTTAATCATTGTCATTTGTAGTATCCATATACAAATTCATTTTTATTTCTAACCACTTGTGTAACCTCATGATTGATAGTTGAATGTATGTGAAAAATGCATGAAAAGTCTTCCCTTTTTTCGTGTTTTATTTTTTGTTTATTTAAGTACTATAACTTTTTCAACGTCCATTTCAATCTTGCAACTTTTTCAAACATGACATTTGACTCCACATAATGCCAATACAATTCATTAGATTTATTTAAGTCTTTTATTTAAATATTTTGTTCATTTTTATTAATATAATAAACATTTCATATATAATTTTTTATACAAAAATATGAAATAACATTTAATTATTAAAATAATATTTTTTGAATAAAATTGTTTTTTGATTGTTAATGTGATTTTTAATTTTCTTTTTTTTTTTGTACATAAGGTGTTTGCATACAAAAATAATTACTAAGTAATTGATAACCACAATTTTATGAAATAAAGAAAATATTGAAATTAAGAAAAAACGAAAATATGACCTAGTAGAGGAAAACTTTGGGAGTAAAAGACTATATCTCAATATATGCAAAACTTATCGAGATTTGGCCTTCATCACACTAGATCTTTTCATCTTTTAATTTGATATTAGCTTTAATTCAATAACTTTGTATCTCATATCTAAGATTTGTTGAAATTTGGCCTTTGTCACGCTAGATCATCTCGTATGTTAATTTGATATCAACTTTAAATCAATAAATTTGCATTTTATTAATTCAGTAAGTTTGTATTCTTACATAATATTTATATGAAAAATAGAGAATAGTCATCCTTAACCAACAAAATGCAATTTTATTGTAAAATTTGATTTTAGTATATCAACATTTTACTTCATATTTTTATATAAAATGCTGTACGAAACTTTTTATCACAATCATAGAAATGAATATAAAATTAAAAAAATCTTAAAAAGAAAATTTGATAAACGACATAAGTAATAAGTAATAAAGTCGGTGGTGTTACTAATGACAAACTCAAATAATTCACAAATGTAAAGTTAAAGTACTTTTGATTTTTTTCTACTTGTTTACATTTAATATTATGTTTTGTTAGGGATTTTGAAGTTTTTAGCTTATTCAAGGTTGATCTAAGAAGAGATCAATGCTTTTATTTTTATTTTCACAATTTTCTTATCCTTTAACCCTAGGTTTTCATCAACAAGGATTATCATCATACTAGAGAACATTTATTTTAAAGAAATCTCAATTTGAAGGCAAAACATCTTGGATTGGCTAAATTTAGAGGTTCATGTCTCAAAGTATTCTAATTCCTAAATTCTTATTCAATTTATAATTAACTTTTTCAATCCTTAAGATCAATTCATATCAATTGCACATGTTTTATTTTCACCATTATAATATAAGCTCTATATAGACTAATAGTTTCTCATGCATACCATAACTTCTCTTTCTCTATTTATAAAAAGTTTATTGATTGTTGACACTTAGCAGGTGAATCCACACATAAATAAGTTGAAACTTTGTGATTATATAAGTGCTAAGGTGTTGGACAATGGTTATTTATAATTATTTCTTCTTTCTTTGGTTAAACACATTTTGTTTGTTTTCTCATATATGGAAAGGGGAACCTAATGTGTCTTACATCTACTCAAGATACCATTATGCTCCAAAACTCACATTTAGCGCCACCAAGTAAACCCTAACTATTGATTTATGGTCCACAAGTCATGCGATGGCTCAGTTGATACTTAGGTAGGTGTGTTAATAATCTTATAACTATAACCATTTTCTTGTTCTTAATAGCTTTTTCTTACCAAATTATTAGACAACCTTTATTTCCCAGTGAAAGTGGTGTGGACCAACTAGTTAAGATTATTAAAATAAAAACACTATCTTATTGACTTTTGCATATATGCTTATAATTCTAGGTTAATCCTAAAAATAAAATTTTAGTGCTTGGGACTACAATTAACTATTAGAGCATGCACACAAGTAGAACATTTTCATGGCTTTAAAAATGTAACACTTTTTGACTATCTTTCAAACTCTTGCATATATACTTATAATTCTACGTTCATCCTAAAAATAAAATTTCAATGCTTGGGACTACAATTAACTACTAAAGCATGCAAACAAGTAGAACTTGTTCATGGCTTTAAGAAGTAGCACTTTTTGACTATCTTTTTTACTCTTGCATATATACTTATAATTTTATATTAATCCTAAAAATAAAATTTTAGTGCTTAGGACTATAATTAACTACTAAAACATGCATATGGCTTTGAGAATGTAGCACTTTTGTCATCATACTCTTCCTTTTCATAGTCATCCATACCATTATTTTGCTAATAATTGTCAAATTTCACCCATTTTCTTCTTGTTCTGCCACCTTACCCTGACTACAAGTGTAGAGTTAGGTTAGTGATGAAGGCATTCTCTATTCATTATCGAAGATAGTCATGCCTTGTTATATATCTATAATTACCCCGTAAATGGATTTTTGTGAGACATGAAACATAAAAATGTTAGGTTCTGTTTGTTTAATTTGTTTATAAAAAATATTTTCATAAATTTCCATAAGAGGTCACATTTTTTAGTCACAAAAATCATAACTTTATAAGCATATGGTGATGGTGCATAAATTTGACCATTTATTACATCCCACAATCTAAAGCTTCATACACATAAATGTTCTTTTGTTTTTCTAACTTGATTCTTCTCACAATAATGTTATTATGATATTAACAATAGAGTTTTATTAGATGGACAGAGAATTTGAGACATAAAGTAGACAAGTGTAAGCCCCACATAATTAAAAACATCTTATATGTGTCGAATGGACTAAAATTACTCTAAATTATTTAATTAACAAGTTTGTAATTAAGGTGAGATGAGGTCAAAACAACAAAAATTGAGTTTTTATTAATTAGTTAATTAATGATCTTAATCATATTGATTTCACATGAATATAATATAAATAAAAGAGCAAAGGGAAGGAATTTAGTTTAAATTAAATTAATAAAAAATTAAAATAAAAACTAATTAAAAATACAATTAATAAATGAGCATAACTTAGACAATAAGAATATTTATACTATTCAATTCACACATTGATCATTGACACTTATGATTATTAATTCCTTAATTGAATATTCAGGTTAGAATAATGACAAGTTTATTATTTTAAATTTTTACTTAGTTCATTATTAATTTTGACAAACTCTTCAATTAATTTTTTATTAATTAAACTATTTAACACAAACTCTCTAGTTATAATTTATTAATAGTAATAAGATAAGAAGGATAATTGAATTTAAACAACAAATTCACAAGTTAAAGTGTTTAATTTTAAATCATATTCTCCATAAAAATTAGACAAAGAATTGATTATAATTATCAATTTTTATTAACTACTTAGCCTTAAAATTATCAAGTTGTTACAAACTCGAATTCTAAACTAGCATTAGATCATAAAACTTAATTGTCTAGTATACATCCTAACAATCAAACAATGCAATCATAAAGAATAATTATAACAAAAGAAAATGAGAAATTAAAGTAAAAAAATTATATTAGAAATAAAAACAAATAACCAAAAATAAAACCCAAGTATTTCATATTGTATGTGTACACACAAAAAAGAAAGGAAAGAGAGGTCCATGTATATCTCTATTTTTGGTATCCTAACATATATATCTATAGCTCTAAAGGACAACAAAAATAACTCAAAGATAGTTGGACACTTCCCTTTTATGATTAACTTTGCTAATTTGGAGAACTGTTAATTGAATTCAAATAGTTTTGAACAACCTATAAGCTAGATTGAGGATACTTATTCATGCCCAGTTTATTTGGATCTCTACAAATAAGTTCATTATAGAAAGTTCAAGATTTATATTTTAATTTTTCATGAACACTCCAAATAGATCCAGTAACATTTAGAATGTGAAATTCTCAAAATACCCTCTGATAGTCAAATTTGTTCAAAACTACATCTTTAAGCTCCCAAATTACTCCAATCCATTTGGTCTTCTCCTAAAATATAAAATCGACTTTAATAAGTACATTTAGGAAGAAAATACACTAAAAAGGTTAAATATAAGAAAATAAATATAATGCATATAATATACTTATCAACTTCTCATATAAAACATTTGGAAATTTTAATAAAAAATTAATTTTTTAATATGTAGAGTCCATGCTTGGTCTCCCTTCTACATCCATTTCATACATGATGTTTTAGATTTTGATCATCCTATTTTGTTGGAGAGATGGATTCATTTTACATGAATCCTTACTACTCACACCCCCCCTTCTTCTAGAGGTGGTTAAAACCATATAATCTACCAAAAATTATTCAATCTAAATGATAAAAATTTGCACTCACTGAAATAGAGAAAAAAAATTCACCAAAACTGAAGGAAAGAAAAGGATAGCCACTGTGTGGCATGTAAAATATAATCATAGCATAAGCCTTTGCTAGACTTACAATTATCCTTTGTGCACTTCAACATTAAAGTAAGAGACAAAAATTGAAAACCAACATAATAAATAAGTAACCTAAATGTATATAATCCACTAAAGTTGCAAGAACTATTACTTTTGGATACCCAAACATCAAACTAGTAATACAATGAATATCATTTAAATACCTTTTTTAAGCATTGCCTTAACCCTCATGGTAAGACCACAAAGCCTTATAAATCCAATTACATCAACCAAATTAAATACATCCCCACTCTTAAAGGAGGATATATCCAACCTATGCAAACTATATAGGCCTGTTTAACTAATTACAAAAATGGATCCCTTGTACAATTTTAAGGTCATAAAACTAGTTGTTATTGTTGTAACCATCTACTTGAATGCATCCACTAATTCATAAAAAGGGTCAAACCACAAGCTTACATAAACCAACTTGACATATTTGAGAGCTAAGGAATATTTAATTTACATAGTTTTTTAGTCAATTGTTAATAACTCTAACTCACTCACAATAGTGAAGAGAATGATCCAACCTAAAGTTTCATAAACTCCATGGTTATTCAATAACATCTAGTGACTAAATGTAAGGCATGCATGGTCATTTTTTTTTTCCTGTACATCCATAAAAGATAAAATCTACTCTAAGTTCTTTGGCAACATCTATCATGACCTATTAATATAAACACTTTAATATGACAAGTTACTTATAAGCCAAAAAAGAACAAAACAAAAAAAAAAACACATGCCATGACAATAAGCATGTTTTAGAGACAACAATGAAACCAAGCAAGGATGAAAAAAAAAAAAAGGAAAAGAAAAGAAAAGAAGAAGCAAATAACCAAAAAAAAAAAAAAAGAATATGAACATGCAAAAAGCCACCTTTTATCCCCTAAAACAATAAATGTGATTCCCAAGTCAAAAGAATAGGCTTGAATAGGAAATATAACCAAAATTACTCTAAAGCACCCAACTAATAAGTTTGTAATTAAGGTAAGTAGAGGTTGAATCCATAATGATTAAGATTCAATTAAGTAGTTAACTAATGATTTTAATTATATTGAGTTCCCACAAATAAGAGAACAAAAAGAGAGAAATTTGGTTTTAATTAAACTAATAAAAATCAAAATAAAAAACTAATTGAAAATAAAATCAATAAATGAACACACCTGAGGTAATAAGAATACTTAAACCATTGGATTCACACATTGATCATGGACTTTGAATCATTAATTTTTTAATTGAATATTTGATTTAGAATAATGACAAGTTTTATTATTCTAAATCTTTCCTTAGTTCTTTGTTAATTAAGACAAACTCTTCAATCAATCTCTTATCAATTAAAATACTTAAGACAAGTTCTTTAGATATAATTTGTTAATAACATTAAGATAAAAAAGATAGTCAAATTTAAACAACAAATTCACATGTTAATTTGTTTAATTTTAAATCATGTTCTTCATAGAAATTACACAAAGACTTTACCATAATTATCAATTTTTATTTGCTACTTAGAGTTAGAATTATCAAGCAATTATGGACTTGAATTCTAAACTAGCATTAGATCATAAAGTATAATTGTCTAGTATGCATTATTGCAATCAAACAATATAATCATTTATAATAATAATAGAAGAACATGAAAATTTAAAGTAAAGAATTGAATTAGATATAAAAACCAATAAGTCTCATAATGCTTCCTTCAATGACTTTAATCCTTATAACTAAAAATAAAACCCTAATCTTCCATTTTGTAGGCGTGCATAAGAAAGAAAGAAAAGAGAGATACTTATGTATGTGTTTTGGTACCCTAATATTTCTATTTATAACTCTAAGGGATAGCAAAAATAACTCAAAGAAAGATAAACAACTCTTAATTTAGAGAACAACTTAGTTTACTTAAAGAACTACTCCTGATTAAATCAAAATAGCTTTGATCAACTTATAAACTAAATTGAGGACACCTAGTCATGACCCTATTCTTTTTGAATCTCTACAAATAAGCCATTCTAAAAAGCTCAAGACGTTTGTTTTAATTTTCATGAAAGCCCCAAATCCATCTAATAATGTTTAGAATATAAAATTTCCAAAATAACCTCTAGTTGTCATATTTTCTCAAAATTGCACCTTTAAACTTCCAAATTGCTCTAATCCATTTGATCTTCTCCGACAAGATAAAATCAACTCAAATAAGTGCATTTAGGAAGAAAATACACTAAAAAGATTAAATATAAGAGAATAAATATGATGCATAGAACATACTTATTAAGAAATGATGAAATTAAAACATTCCACAATTACATAACTATAGACAACAAATTTTTAATGGTGTATCATTTAACACTTATTCAAAGTATCTACGGAAATCTTGATCTTTGACACTACTCTTGAAGTATAAGTTGTCAAGCTTATTTCTAAGCTTTATTGGTATTTTGAGTTGGCTAGCATGTTTAAAAACTAAAAGTCTTTCTTGAGCAATATAAGAGCTATCAACAAAGTTTTATGTACTATAGCAAGCTATTAATGCCTAAACAAGCATGGTTTCATCTAATCATTGTATGTTTCTAAGCTCCTTATATAAAGAAGCTCAAATGAATTAAAACTAAGTTGTTTTGCTTTATAACTTCACTTTTGTTTCATAAAAATGCCTCTTAACATATTTGAATGTCATAAATGGTTTTCCAATCCTCTCCTTTTCATTTTCCTTCAAATGGTATTAGAGCTCACATGTTCTTTAAGGACTTGTGAGATTGAGATTTTGATTTTCTCCTTGCTGCAAAAATTACAACATCTCATCATCTTGCTACTTTCTTTTTCTACGGTAACTTATCACTCTTGCTACTCTTATTTTTTGTAGCAACTCATCACTCTTACTACTCTTATTTTCTACAATAACTCATAACTCTACTACTCTCTCATTTTCCACTATAACAAATCACTCACTGCTCTCTTATTTTTTGTTGCACTCTTATTTTTTACAACTCATCACTCTTTTGCCCTTTCATTTTCAGTTGCACTCTCATTTATGCATTTCTCATTTTCTATTGTACTTATTTTATTCCCCTCTCATTTTTCTACTAAGTTCAACCACTTTTGCTACACTCTTTTCTTGCAATAATTCATCCTTTGATACACTTTAAACATCTTTACTACATTTTCCAATTTTTGCATTGATACAAGACTCTCATTTGTTCTTCAAATAATATCCTTTTAAAGGTCAATATTTAGTTTCATATTACTCATTTTTCTATAACATCATTAATTTAGTTACATCTTCAATTTTAATACTTTTTCCAACCAAAATTAGTTTCAAATTTTGTTAAAAAAAACTACAAACTTTCAAGGTACTTATGCAACACTCTTTGATTAAAAATCAATTGGCCTTTATATCTTTAGGAGGAGTAAAACAAAGAAGGCAAAATTAGTTTCTCATCTTCCTACATTTTTTACGGAGGAAAAATTAAGTCAATGTCATAGTTCAATTTAAGTCTAGGAATATTAATGCTTGACATTACTCCTGAAGTATAAGTTGTTCAATTTTTTACTATTGCATTCTTTATTGTATCTCAAGTTCAATGTCATTATTACAAGTAAAGCTAGTGTTTGGGCTAAGCTTTGCTTGTACTTTGGTTTGGCTAACATGTTTAAAAGTCAAAAAGTCTTTTTTGAGCAATGTAAAAGCTATTAGAAAAATTTTATGTACTATAGCAAGCTACTAGCATGCATAAACAAGCAACATTTCATGTAATCATTGTAAGTTTCTAAGCTCCCTACATAAAAGAGCTAAGATCAATGAAAAAAAAAATTTTCTCTAAAACTTGAATCATGTCTCTTGGCATTATTTTATACCATAAATGGTTCTTCTTTCCATGTTTTTATTCTTTTCCTTTAGTATCAAACAAAAAAGATATAAAGTTGACCATCAGTCAAAAATTAGAATTACAAATAGTAATTAGAATATTAGCAATTCTTAGCATGTTGCATACAAATTGCAATTTCCATACTTTAACTCCATAAACACCTATCCTAAAAAAGTATGTTTGTGAAAACTCAACTATATATTGTTGTACAATTATTGCATCTACTTTCCCATTTTTTCCATTCTCAAGTGCATAAGTGTCTACCCAAGGTGAGGACAATTTAGATAAGGTACCACTTGACAAGATGCATATCTTATCCAAGGCACAATGACTAAGATGTTTAGTCGCTACTATAGGTCGAAAACAACCATGTTTAACTTTTCCCATAGTCCTCTAACAACTACAATTCTAAAAGTATTTGTCTCTTTGTTGCTAGATAAAACTGCTTGAATATAATGCCATATATAGCAAACTTCAACATTGAAATCCAAAAAGCAAAGGAATTGCATGTTGTACATGCCATAATGGGAAATGGTGTATCAAGCATAATGCTAACAAATTCGACTATTCTGTCACCATTTTGCTTCCTCACCATAGTTGGACACAATGGTAAAGATTGTGATAGAGGGGACACAATACAACAAGCTGAATTGATTGATTTAAGGTATATGATTAAAGATTTGTTATGGGTTACTCAAGCTTTATAGCGATAGCAACCCTTAAGAACCTAAATTGAGACTTTGGAAGGCAAAAACAATATCTTAGATGCCCTAAAAGGTAGTTTTATAAAGAAAACAGGTTTGTTCGACTTTAAAAATTTGTTTCATGACACTAAAGCCATTAATCATGCAGCAAGATGTGGTCTAAAAGTGAGGTTGATTTGTGCTCTTGGCTCAAATGGAAGTAGAGTTAAGGTACTAGTTGTTGATTTTCATAGGAAAATGCATGCTAAAGATTATTTTGGCTAGAAAACTAGCCTTGACAATTACTTTGAGTGGAAACTAATAGAGAATCAAAAAGTAATGTTTGTCAAGATTGTGATAAAGGGCTTTATAATTCTATAGAGGAAGAGAGTTGAAGAGTAACATGCACAACAAGGCAAGCCAAAAATCAATACTCGAGAACATATGAATGCAAAGTTGCGAAAACAATTTTTGTCAACAAATTATGTGATGGAGTTGTATAAGAAATTCCATTCATTGAAGCAACAAGGTATGTTTGTTGAAGAATATACTGCAACTTTTAATAATATATATGTCAAAATTCTTTTCAATCAAAACCAATGAACAACCAGTGTCTCATTATCTTACTAGTTTGAACCAATCCATTAGAGATGAGATGGGCATTATCCATTTATTTAATCTTGAAGATGCTCAACAATATACATGTGTGTATATATATATTGTTAAGGTTAAGAGAAAACCTTAGTTGTTCTCTTTTGTCAACTTATAGTTTTTGCTTATGTCACAGATTCTCCTTATTTCATAAATTAAGGAAAAACAAGGGAAAAAGTATTCCCATTTTTTTTGTTTTTTGCTTTCTTAAAAAGGAAAACAATTCCTAAATTTATTTATTTTTAAAGGAAAAAAGGAAAAAAGATCCTTTTTATTTGCTTAAAGAAGAAAAAAAAACAATTACTTTCAAATAATTGTTCTCAAATGTCCCTTTTTATTTTCTTAAAAAAAAATTAAAAGAAAAACCATTAAAAATGGTTGCACCCCCATCTTGCCCAAGGGGCTTGACATGTTATGAATATGCAAAACAACAATTTAAGTCATTTTTGTCAGAATGTTTCTAAATAGCCATACTAGGTCTCATAGAAAATTCTTAATCACAAGCTTTTCTCTCTATAAACCTATAAGGAGATGATGATAAGTCTTTAGATTCTTTGACCAATAATTTTAATCATAACTTTCTTTTAGATCCATATGCTTGAAATATAAAATTTTGTATTTCATATTCTTACACTTAATGTTATTCTTTTAAAATAATTATTTTCCACCATTGAATTTTGATACAAGGGTGTGGTGCATGTTCATAACTTCTTTTTTTCTTTTCTGTTTTTTCATTCTCGATTTACTTCATGACTAATAAAATAATAATTATGATTGTTATTTTAATTATTACTTAGCTTACAAAATATATATCAAATAATAGGTAATGCAGGAATGAAATATAGGATGCTTTAATGGTCGAGAAATGAGTTTTGCACAATGGTGCCAGGAGATCTATTTATGAAATATTTGATTAAGGCATTAATAAAGGCTTTTAGAGCAATCAAACGGACCAAAAAAAAATGTTCAAGTTGTTGCCTAAAACTCCATGGTCAATGCCAAGAACATTGCCAACATTAATAAGAGTCAAAAGGCTAAAAATTTGGCATAATTTGGCACTAAAATCAATTCTAGGTAGGATTCTTTTAAAGTTGGAAATAGCTTATAGACTCAATGTTTTAAGTGTGACAAGAAAAGGCATCATTCTAACTCTTGTTTGCAATTAAGGGTAATATTAATTGAGCATTTAGAGGATGAGAAGGCATTAGAAGACCCTATGTATAATCAATATATCGAGGAGGATGAGGATGTCGATGTGCATTCAATCCAAGAAAATTTTTTAATGATGTGAAGATTAATGACCATTACTGAGAATGAAGAGGAGATATGTCAAAACGAAGGGAAAACTCCAATTGTTGACACGTTAAGATTAAGTAAGGTGATATCTCATGTGTTAATAAGTGTGCCAATGAGAAGCAAGCAATTACTATTAAATCATGTATTATAGCAGATTATGAAGATAGTAAGATCAATGTATCAATATATCCTTTCAATTCAAATGTTGAACTCATAACCCGTAGGTCTTAGAATATTATTGATTATTTTACCAATGGTGTAAAATATATTGATGTTATTGAGATAGAAAATTTTAGTCCTAATTCAAAGTAGCATGGGTTGTTAATCAAGTTAAGAATCATGTGCAAAAGTTTAATTTCAAGCCTAAAAGGTTGAGGCTCTTAATCTACTCAAAGTATTTATTCCTATGATTTGAAAGAATCTAATTCTTTATAAGCTTAAGGAAGATTGTCTTTCAAGTAGAGATCATGATTAAGTGGTCAAATGTACAAGAAATCATTGAAGAGTTGTTAGATGTCAAGGAAGTGAAGTCATGAATAACAACCAATATTGGAAATTTTTTATCAAGTTGTTGAGAATATCAACTAAAGAAAACACTTGGATAGTTGAAGATAAACTAAATAAGATTGATCTTGACATTTAAGATGAAGCTAACAAGATTTTCACATTTGAGGCAAACCTCTTCTCCAACTAGGAGCTTTAATATTTTTTAGTTCCTCATTTATTTTCTTTTAGTCATTAGTTTTAATTAGAAATCATATAATTAGTATGTGATTATTTTAATAGATAAATGACTAGATTTAGATAGAGTTTATTTCATCAAGGTCAAGATTCATTTTCATCAAAAACTAGTCAAAATAAAACTATAATTAATGGATAGATTTTATAGATTTGTTATTATTTCGAAAAACAACATTTGTTTGAGTTTGTGATTTTTTTCTAAACTCTAACCCTAATTTTCTTGTTCTCACTTCAATTCTCTACTTAAATTCTACTCTTATTTCAACTTCTCAACAACAAAGCTGCCAATAGTAAAACCTTTCTTTTCAATATATTTTCTTTAAATTTTCACAAATATTTTTATTAATTGACAACTATTACCACATACAAAGATGGGTCTATTCCATATATCATACTAGCAAATCAGATGATTTGTGAATTTTAAACACATTGTCATATCAAAAAAGTCACCAAGACTTGTCATTAGTAAATAATTAACATTCACTAGGACTCTTCTAGGCTTTTATAGTTCTATTAATTTCACAAGTAAAGCGAACGGCCATGTAGTTCACTCCCATTTGCCCCAAGGTAAGGACAAAAATAAGAAAAAAAAATGAAAGCAATCTTATATTTTTTTTTTAAATCTCATGCAAAAAAAAAAAAAACTAACCAATTGATGGTAAGTAGACCCAAATTAATGAAATTTTATTACTTTTATCAGTCATTTCAAATATAATCACGTGTGTTTGCAACAAATTACCTCAAAAAATAATGAACTTTTGCATGGTACAACAAACTTTATGAGGATAGAATGACAAATCTGCAAGTGAATAAAATTAAATTGTGCAAATATATAAGTAGCTAAAATCTACCACTTGGCGACCTATAGAGGAAGAGTTTGTGGCTTTCTTTAAATAGAGTCGTTCTCCTCATACCAATTTTTCGCTCTCCTGCCACCTCTCTCGAGCAAGCGAGAGAAACTTTTGTAGGGTTTATAGTTAGGGCAAAGTAAATGCACAAAGAGAAAATTATAGGCACGTGACATGGCTATAATGTTTTCCCCTTTTGTGTTTGGATTGAATATAAAGAGATGATACCGTAGGTAGGTAAGCTGAATGTTGTAAGCTATTTAGGTTAATTTGGATACATAACTACAAATACCATAGTTATTAAACCCAGCTTGGACATCAACTCAAAGGTCCATTTGGTCCATTTTAGACAATCTACAAATTATGCATAATGTAGGTGTATCCTTGACAAAAAGAATACACAGGTAAAGCAGAAATTAGAACCAAGCAGCTTAGCCCAATGTACAAAAAATTTGCAATGTAAAGAGACAAAAATAGATCACGCTTTGAAGGGTCCCAAGCACTTCGTTCCACAATTTCACAATCACGTACAAGTAAATGCTTTCTTCAAATATAGGAAAAAGAAATTGTTTAAGGCCAACCAACAATCCATCTAATAGTAATAGTTATGACCCTAAGTGCTTACTTACACCATATTGTCTCATTTATACACAAAAGATGGCACTTAAAAAAAAAACAAAAAGAAAACATTTAATGATATACCATTAGATTAGCCTCCAAGCACCAAGAAGAAAATTCAAACTCAAGAGTCAAAAATACAATAATGCGCACGAAACCCACCCTGAGGTATCAAAACTAGTTAAAGAGAAAACAAAACAAACAATGACAAATCAATGGATTCCAAATGGAAAGGGGAAGTGGATTGAACATGGAGAATAGAATTGG
Organism: Bruguiera gymnorhiza; assembly: GCA_020883675.1. Lineage (NCBI taxonomy): Eukaryota > Viridiplantae > Streptophyta > Magnoliopsida > Malpighiales > Rhizophoraceae > Bruguiera > Bruguiera gymnorhiza. The sequence continues at coordinate 1,863,970 of JAIRCJ010000061.1, read as the reverse complement.
AAAACGATTCAAGTCACACAAAGCCTGATATATTCGTATAAAAATGGTCAAGAAAACGCAAAACGAAAAATACTAATACAAAACTTATTCACATGCGAAAACAAAAAAAGAAAAAAAGATTCATATATTAACTTTAGCAGCAAAACAGGCCAGGAATATAATATAAAAGACCAAAAACTATAGATCCATTAGCTGTTAGGCAAAATACAAGAAATAAAAATCTCAGTGCTCTAAGTTGCAATTGGGAAACCCTAAATTGGCACTTAGTAGTGATAATAGACAATGCACAACAAGAAAAAAGTGTTGCATATGCTTACAAAGGAGAAAAGGAAGCAAAAGAAGAGAACTGGAAAGCCTCTAATTGATTGCTTGGAGTTTGTTGTGTGGAACTAGAGTTAAGAAAGGAGAACCTTTTGATTGATTTTGTGCAGCATTTTTTTCTTTTTTTTTTTTTTTTTTTTTGAGGCAAAAAGATCCGGTCAGGGTCAGCAGCAAACCAGACCGCTTTCTCAGAATTTGTCCAAGTCAACCAAATTTTTTTGCAGTTAACTATCTATGTAGTTTTTATATATATATATATAATTATTAAAATCGGCTCAATTCTTAACCCACACAAAAGGCCGAGCTAGCAAGTTAACAATTTAATTGTGAGCCAAAGATTAAATCGGCAAGTTGATGTTTAAATTTTTTATTTACTTTTTCTAAAGTTTTTTATATCCCCAGACATAATCAATATAGGCCGAAGCAAGGCCCAACCGCATAAAGAGAAAACGGGCCCACTTGACATTTATTTCAGGAAGCCCAACGAAGTGGACATGTAGGCCTCCAACAGACGACTCTAGCCGAAGGAGTTAGCTTATTTTTATAACAAGAACCTTCCCCTGCCCATTCGTTTCCAATTAATTTGGACTCTTGTCCCACTTAGAGAACCCCACATCCATCACATAGAAGACAAAGGGGAGATACCGAGGGGTCTTATTGGTACGTTATTAGCAATCCTTCCTTTGCTTAAAGATATCTTAAGTGTTCACTTTGGTTTTTTTTGTGTTTTTTCTCTTTTGTATTCTTTGTTCGGGTGATGTGAGAATCAGACTAATTTTCATTTTGGGTAAACCGATCTAATTAATGGTCTTTTGGGTTTTTAGACAGTAGATTTCTTAATAATATGGTTAGTTGGTGTCATGAGTTTTTAATTATTTAATTATATTTTTATTATTTAACAATAATAATTCATATTTTGTAAATATATTAATATATTTAAATACAAGTATTTATAATTATTAGAATTTATTTTTTAAAATTTTATTAAATAAAATTTTTAATTTTTATGATTACTATATTTTTTTTTCTCTTCTTTTGGTTCTCTTCGTCATCTCTTTTTATTTTTTCTAGTAAACTACATTGAAAAGAAGAAAAAAATTGAAAAGAAATTAAGATGGAGAGATAGGGGAGACATGGAAGAGAGAGAGAGAGAGAGTGGTGGTAGCAACAGTGATGATAATGGCGATGGCAGCAGTGATCGACAAGCAACGATGGTAGTGGTAGTGATAGCAGTAAAGATAAAAGAGGAAAAAAAAAAAGTGCTCTAAATTAATATTCTAAGCTTTTATGCAGAAAATATTTTTAAAATTAGACATAACTCATATTATGGTATAATCTAGTTCATAGAGATTGACCGGATAGTATTAGTTCATAAATATAAAAAAAGCAATCTCACATTAATCTATCCAAATGATTTTCTAAATATCGAATATCATATGATAAAATTGACTTATAGTATATATATTATCTCATACTAATTCACATACCAAACACACCCTTAATGTTTTATAAACGAAATAATATTTTAAATTTTCAAGTATGCCTTTGTAAAAATACGTGAAAACAAAGCATTTGACAACAATAAGTAAATATAAAATTCAGATGAATATTTTCAGGTATGCTTCCTCAAACTCTTCTAAATTATCTTATTTTTAAATGAATATTACCTGTTATTGAATAGATACTCAATAAAATTTACAAAAACACCCAATTGAATTAAGCGCATTTGATGATCTACGCATTGTCCTTAGTAATCACAATATCATACATAATATATTTGTTGAGGTTCATTTCTTCTTTGTAACTATAATTAAGGGCGTAGGTAAATTTGTCTAATTTGCTCAATCCAACTAAAAGCCAATCAAAATCGTCAGAGCCGTTAAGAATGCTTTGGATATGGATTGTAATTTTAGTAAAACTACATTGGATGGTCTAGCTCTATTTTTAGAAATTTAACTGCCTCGTAATACCAAGGCCTAAAAGCACATTTTATGGAAAGATAGATTACACGAAAAACTCAATCATCCCTTACAATCTACAACCCTCTCATACTCGACACACTATATATAGACATATTTTTCATATATTTTTTTATGACCATGCTTTTAATTACATATCCTTCATTCCTTTTTAAAAATTAACTTTCTTGTTTTTTATATTTGAAGGTCAATGCTTGGATACCGACGTTGTTTATCAAAAACAATTAACAAAATAAAAGGAATGAATGACTATTTAATGCCAATGAGCATGATTTAAGCCGTCAAATCCATCAAACCAACCCACAACCACTAATAATATTTTGATTGGTTTCACTCTTAAGAAATAGGTTTGGCTGCAGTTTTAAAAATTTTCAAACTGCCACTAAAAGTTTGTTTTTTAGTATAAATATCAAACTAACACAAGCCAATTCACGTATAACCCTAACTGTAATAATTTTCTTACTAGAAGCTATAACTCGCTCTAGGTAGGTTTAAGTCTATATCAATTTAATATTCCATATATAATTTGAAAAATTAGGAGAAGGAAAAAATATTCCTACACCTTAACTTTCAATTTTTCAATGAAAGCACAAACAAAGGTCGAGTGCATATTATTTTTCTTCAAGTTCAAGAAGTCTCTACCCAACTTTTTACAGTGTGTGTACGAGTCTTTGCTAGAAGTATGGCTAGTGCGGGACAATCCCAAGGCAACCAAGACCTCTTTTCGACCGTGGTTCCTCGTTCCAATAATAAGCATCTAAGGAAATTTCTCTTACTGACAAAACTACCCTTTGCATTTCTTCGTAATTGCATGTTCCACTTAACCTTAGTAAACAATATGGAGGAGCGCACTCCTGCTATTGCCATTGGAAATACCTTAGTTCCAGTTACGCTTCTTGTCTGTGTTGAACCATAACAAGAAGGCTCATAATCTGATCCATCATGTTCGTTTGTTAAGAGAGAAAAAGGAAAAGGAAGCTTGTCAACCATGAAGAGAATACATAGCTACTGGGCTGACCAATAACCTAGCCACTTTTTAGGATGAAAATTTGGGAAATGGCCAAAATTAGCTCCGTGTCCAATATTGCAAGTTGTCTCTTAAAAGCTTTTACATTTGGGATGAGAAAGGGACGCACTTACCAAGACAGCAAGTTACCTACTTTCCCTATCTCAAAACTCAGAAAGCTAAGTTGTGCGATATTCAGCCAAATCAACTCCTTAATTAATGACTAAATCAGTATTTTATCCAACCAAAGGCTTTTGATAATGCAAGAGACAAGCTAAACAGGTAAGAAAGCAATAGAGTTTAAGAAAAAAAATCCATTCTATTGAACGAAAGGAAACATTACAAGTGTTGGATGATTGGTGGACTTTTTGGATTGTTACAAATAAGGAATGGTGGGATATTTATAAACTTCCTTCTCCTTAACCAACAATTAAAATTGATTTGATACAACAGATTCAATTCTTCTTCTAAAATACCTTAAGACATTCCACTAATACTTAAAATTATCTACAACATTCTAATTCATACAAGAGCATTCTAAAGAAGTTTTTACATCTTTTTGAGTATCTAGGAACTTTTATAATCTTCTAAAATCTTCTTGATACATCTATATTCTTCCACAACTTTTTTGGGACTTCTAGAGCTTTTTAGAACTTTTAGAATATTTTACCCCCTTCTAGAATCTTTTACAATGTCCCATGGCTCTCCTTATTGTAGGGATTGCCTATTCTGTGGCTCCTCTTTGATGTGAGAACTACTTCGCATAAATTGTATATGATACTATGATATTATAAAATAAATATCACCAATGAAACAAAAATGTGAGTTATAATAAGTATATAACAGTAATTAGATCACACAATTGTAATTTTTTATTTTAATCCTAATTTTTGGAAAAGATGTGGGAAAATGGATGGATGACAACAACTACTATTTCTCGCTATAATGTAATGGGGATTTGCTAATATTGTAAATAATTAGATTGCTTTGTGGGCACAATGACCTCTCTATTTATCCTAATTTATTTACTTTGGGTTGCTCCCTTAGAAATGAAAACTCATCCCACCATTAAGGATAGATGTTGATGGATGAAAAAATGGAGAGCGAGAAGAGGCAGAGTGATGACTCTACACATTAAAATACTGAAAAAAAAAAAAAAGAAATTCTAGCCTTATTGTGTTTTAGGGTGAACAACTTAAAATTTAGAAAATTTACTTTATAAATATGTGGATCCACATTCTATCTCTCCTCTATCTCTATTCATTTCTCTGTCCACCCAATGAAACCCATTGAAAAAATTATAATTGCGAGCTAGTAAAATCGAATAAATGGTTCTCATCTAAATTAAGAGAAAAGTAGCACTGACACCCATTTCAAAAATCAAAACAACAATTGTTGCTACTATTACTACATCAAGTGTTTGTAACATCGGGCACTTGCTTTGAGGTGGAAATCTAACTCAAGTTTCTATTTTGCCAGTCCAATGATTAAGTTTGATTTCCATGTCCAAGAAATCGTAGCAAACTCCCATAAAATTAATAGTCAGAGTAACTTCTTTTCAAGTAGCTATGATATCCTGTCCCAACATACCCCACCAAATATTCTTCAAATCACCAAAATTAGCTAAAAACATCAAACTCTGAAAATCTTCCTCCATTTTACTCTATGGTAGGTTTACTTCACTCCTTAAAAAATTAATTATTTTTGACAAATAATTATTGACAGATGAGATATTCATTTTGAAAAATCTGTCACATATTATAGAAATAGAAAGGTACAACAAGTAAGAGAAACCCAACTCATAATTTGCACCTTGACTTACCTTCTTTTTATTAACATTATGAGTTTCTCTTGAAAATAGTTGATGTTGAACATTTTGTACATGTGAACATGATAGAACTAGTGAGGCCGTGGAAGCAAATTCCTTTATATATAATGTGTGTGAGCTCATATTTATATTTGGTGGTTTAACAGAACAAACAAAAAGAGATTAGGCAACTAATCCGCCTTTAGCCAGAGGGTTTAGAAACAAATTCAATTCTAATGTTGGAGCCTCAAACACACGCCAAAAGGTGGGGAAAAAAAAAAGGCCACCTCAGGATACTCTCAGGCTGGCATCAGGCATCAACTTTATCCTTCGTGCAGTCCGACCTTGCAAGGGCTCCTTCTTCGCATGCCCAAAACCGTAGTTGACCACCCTGGTTATGTGTTAGAACACGATGGATAGATCAGTTAGTGTTCCTCAGAGTCCTAGGAGCAAGATTCTAGAGATAGAACGAAACATTGGGCTCTCGGCTCATGATTTTTTGTCAGTCGAATTGAAGAGACCGAGTAGTTAATGAAAATTATTCATTATCCTCGCCCCTAAATATAATGTTGCTTGTGCGTAGACGTAAAATGCTGCACATATTTTTTTCGCTTTTTCTTTAGGCTACTGTAAATGCTTGCCCCTTGTCTGTATACCGTTGCTCCAGTGTTATATATAGACTTGCAAGTGTTACTCGTGAAAACGCTCCTACAGGCTTACAGAAATCAGGCCATGGCCGTTGCCGTTCAAGGGAACATTTCTGTCAATAAGAAGTTTCAAGGCCTTTATCTGTTCTCTTTCTTTTTTCTTTTTTCCCCATTTTTTTTCTCACTTCCACGTCCCACAACATATAGTTAAAACAAAAATTTTAGATGAATTAACTGGCACAAAAAACCCATCCAATCACTTTTGTCTCACTTGCTGTCAGTGAAATCTGCATCAATGACATCTCCCTCCGGTCCTTTGCTCGACGAATCTGTGGATCCGGTATCATTCCCAGGAGCAGGGCCAGTACCAGGTGCTCCAGGTTGGCTGTAAAGGGACTGCCCAAGTTGCATGACTTCCTGATTTAGGGCAGTCATTGCATCCTTAATTGCCTGGGTTGACCCACCTGCGATTGCCTCCTTGAGCTTTTTGAGTTCTCCTTCAACCCTTTCTTTGACCGGGCCTGGAACCTTGTCTCCCAGCTCCTTCAGCTGCTTCTCAGTCTGGTAGACAACAGAATCTGCCTGGTTCTTTGTGTCAATAGCATCTCTCTTCTCCTTGTCCTCTTTTGCAAATTTCTCAGCTTCCTTGACCATTCTATCAACCTATACAAGTTCACTCAGATGTTTATTGACATTGACCTCCAATAATAAGTTTGATCTGCTAACATAACAAAACTCCTAATATTAAGGCAGTCTCTTGTAAATTATTAATAAATAGAATAACCTCAAAATTTTGACCCAGAGCCTCAAAAGCACCAAAAAGGTGTAGTCTCCTTCAAAGAAAATTTCTTGAGTTTCTTTTTGGGAAGGCTTGCTTTTCCAAAGTACAATAATTACAAACTAACTCAAATCAGCATTTCAAAAATACAAAGACATCATACCTCATTGTTGGGCAAGGTGCTAGCACCGGTGATGGTGATATCTTGTTTCTTCCCAGTTCCTTTGTCAACAGCGGTGACAGAGAGGATGCCGTTGGCATCAATGTCAAACTTGACCTCAATTTGAGGGATCCCACGTGGTGCTGGTGGAATACCATCCAGGCGGAAGCTGCCCAGAGACTTGTTGTCCCTCACAAACTCTCTCTCACCTTGAAGGACATTAATTTCTACACTTGTCTGTCCATCTGCAGCAGTTGAGAATACCTCTGATTTGGAGGTGGGCAAGGTAGTATTTCTTGGGATGATCTTAGTCATAACCCCCCCAAGAGTCTCCAACCCAATTGACAATGGTGTCACATCCAACAACACAATGTCACTGACTTCTCCACCCAAAACACCAGCCTACAGCCAAACAAGAACATGCAAGGAAAGTGTTTATTTGCAATCAAGTCATGGCATAAATTGGGAGAGAATTAACCTATTTGAATCAAAGCACACAAATCTTTATCCATGACACTTTCAAGACCAATGTCAGAATATATTTTACTGATGTATGGAAGGGCCAACTATACCTGAACTGCAGCACCTAGAGCAACAACTTCATCCGGATTAACAGTGACATTGGGATCTTTTCTTGTCATCTTCTTTACAACCTCCTGCACAGCAGGTATACGTGTTGAACCACCAACAAGTATAACTTCATCTATGTCCTTAAAGGAGAGCTTTGCATCCCTCAAGGCATTCTCAACTGGGGTTTTAAGCCTAGGAAAAGATAACAGAGCAATTCAGTTCAGGAATGCAAGCATCAAATTCCAATCACTAGCTGGAAAACACAAACCTTGAGGAAAATAGATGGCACAAATGCATATGAAAAGCAGTAACCAGGGACACTAATACATAAAATTCTAGAGAAAACAACAGTTGACAGCTTTGCTATATCTGCACTACATACCTGTCAAGAAGGTCAGAGCACAATTCCTCAAACTTGGCCCTTGTAAGGGTGGTTTCAATGTGCTTTGGGCCATCAGCAGTGGCAGTGATGAAAGGCAAGCTGGCCAAGAACAGGAACCTTTTCAATCAATTGAAAACTGGGAGATACATTTGTGCTGCAGCAATGTCTGTGCAAGTATGCACATGCATGCATGCATACATGTGTGGAGAGATGAACCTGTGTGGCATAGAGGGGGGCTTATATTGTATACCTGATGTTGGTCTGAGTCAGAGAAGACAGCTCCATTTTGGCTTTCTCAGCTGTCTCAGTTAGCCGCTGAAGTGCTTGCTTGTCTTTCAAAAGTTCAATGCCTTCATCTCTCTTGAAGTTAGCAGCAAGCCAATCAACAATTCTCTGAACAAAAGTTGCACAGAGAGGGAAAAGTGTTAGTGTTACTCACTCCATTGATCAAAACAAGAGGAAATTTTGAACATCAATCTTGCAATAAAGCAGCACACAAACCCAACCTTGTCAAAGTCGTCACCACCCAAATGTGTATCACCTGAAGTAGAAAGAACTTCAAACACTCCATCACCAACCTCAAGGACTGCAACAAAAAGTTAGAATAAGGTGATATCAAAATGGACAAAAAGCTAATATGGCACCTATTTTTAACTTTCTATCGTAGATTAGAAAGGAAAACATCTGCAAAGGCTTTCAGTTCATAGAACTGATGGAAAATTGAACTTGTCCACAGAAAATTTTCAGGGAATAAGATCTGCTCTACAGAGATCTAATCTCCAAAGCCCAAATACAATAAGGCAGAGCTGTGGGCACAGTTACTTGAAGAACAGCCACAATACCTGAAACATCAAAAGTGCCACCACCAAGGTCAAAGACCAGGATGGTTTCATTGTTCTTCTTCTCAAAGCCATATGCCAATGATGCTGCTGTAGGCTCATTGATGATTCGAAGAACTTCCAACCCAGCAATACGACCAGCATCCTTTGTTGCTGTTCTTTGAGAATCATTAAAGTAAGCAGGCACAGTGACAACAGCCTTAGTCACTTTATCATTCAAAAATTTGGAAGCATCATCCACAAGCTTTCTCAAGACCTGAACACAGAAAGAGATGAATCATGATAAGGGAGATAGTGCAATCATGATGTCCCATCAAATATGCAGCACTTTGTAAGCACAAATACTCCATATGTAGTTATCCAACAAAGAGAAGATGAAAGAGGCACTGTAGCAGGCACAAACAATGACCAAGCAATTGTTTTCCACAAGAGGAAGAGAAAATTCCTAAGCCTACATTATGTAGCAAATCATGGCACTGCCACAATACACTAACTAATAATAGGACCGAAAAAAAAAGGGTGCCCTGAGAAAAATAGAGGCTGAATTGAAGCTCAAACGCATTTAATTTTATTGTTCCAAAACTATTTTGTGAGATGTGGCAACAACAACAGCATCCAACTTGTAGGAACTTCGATAACACAGGTTGTATGAAAACTCCCAAAGAACCTTATGTCTTACCATCCTAGACCTTACAATAAGGGAAAAGAGGTCAACTGAACTATTTTAGTGACTTCAATTGCTTTACATTGGTTCCCTGTTGTTGCAATATCGTGTCAATGGAAATCGCCAGAAAAATAATGCATAACGGGAAGAATGTTAGAAAAATTCAATTTCAACCCATAAACCAAAGTGACACAAATATTAAACTAAGGAAGACATGCGAATCCCCGCCACAATCCAAAGTCTATTAAACATCAAGATAGCCATAATTCACCCAAAGAAAAAAAAAAAAAAACAATACCAAAAGTACACACAAAGGACAAACCTGTGAGCTGAAATAAAAGATACAAGGAAAAAAAAAAAAACAAGAGTACCTGAGCAGAAATCTCTTCGGCGGCAAACTGCTTGCCAATTGCAGGACACTCCAACTTGACATTTCCATTGTCATCCCTCACCACCTTATAAGAGACCTGCCTGGACTCTTCATCTACCTCCGACATCTTCCTCCCAATGAACCTCTTCACTGAAAAGAACGTATTCTCCGGGTTCACCACTGCCTGCCGCTTGGCAATTTGCCCCACCAGTCTATCCCCATTCTTCGTGTAAGCCACCACAGAAGGCGTCGTCCTCTGACCCTCGGCGTTCGTCACTATCGTCGGCTTCCCTCCTTCCATCGCCGCCACCGCCGAATTAGTGGTCCCCAGATCGATTCCCACCACTTTCTCATTCACTACCATCACGGGTCCCGTGCTGCTGTAGCCCCTCCTCCTCGCTGCTCCAGCACTATTATGCCTCAAAAACGCCGCCGTTTTGCCGCTTCCCAAAACATTTCGACCAAAGAAAACCGTTTTTGGGGCAAATGAATAATTGGGTTTTTTAGAGGAAGACGAGGGGAGACCAGCACCAGCAACACCACCTAGAACATGAATCTGGGCGGTGGAGGAAGCCATCTTCAAGTTCTCCCGAGACGGCAACTACAGTCAAAATTGAACGGCAGAAGCGGAGAAATATATATATTTTAAAAAAAACTTTTATTAGAAGCAAACGAGGTAGTGGAGCAAGACTTTGAGATAATAAAACCCTGAAAGACTCTCTCTCTCTCTCTCTCTCTCTCTCTAAGTTCGTAGTTTGTGTGTTCTTTGTGAGGTCGGAGAGAGAGAATAAGAACAGGAAGAAGATGACGACAGAAGGCAAGGGTTTTGGATTCACAGGGCAAACGAGAGACAGGGAGTGCGTTTTTGTGAAGGAGGTGAGGGTTAAACGGTGACACGTCGATGTACTTTATAATGATTTAGAGTTGGCTCGGTGGGATTTATGACGATATTTTAAAAATTAAATTAATTATTACACTGAAATTTAAAAATTTAAGAATTAATTAATTTAATTAAAATTAAATTGATAAAATTATTATTTAATATTTATTATATAAAATAATTATACATATATTATATAAAAATATTAATAATTAAATTGTAATAATATATAAAATATATATATTATTTTTTAATAATAACTTAATATTTATATCTTGAATTAGAAAAATATATACTAAACACACTAATTGGAAAAAAATAAATCAAACTTAATATAAATTTAAGTAAATATTATATTTTTAATATAATTAAAATAAAAAATATTTTTATTAAGTTTTTTTAGTTTCATTATAAGGACATTAATTTTTGCTAGATTTATTACCTTTAGATATAAGAACATCTTCAAGTTTATATTTATACATATTAAATCTTTTAAGTGCATAATTTATCTAAATTTTTAGAAAATACTCAAAAAGTGTGTAAATCTATATTTAAGAATTTCAATCCCTAAATATAAGAAGCACAATTAAGGTCTTTCTTATCAACGTGACTAAATAGGGCAAATTTAGTCTTGTGAAGTAGATTAATATTATTAGCATATAATATATCATCTACATAAAGAATAAAAATAATAAACTACTTCCATTCAACTTAAGATATATGTATTAATTTACATTATTCTTAACAAAATCCAAAGAAAAGATAATTTTATCAAATTTCGAATACCACTCTTTAGATACCTATTTAAAGTCATAAATGGACTTTCTCAACTTGCATATCAAATTCTCATTTCTACTTGAGACAAAATCTTCAGGTTAGTATATATAAACTTTCTTATAAAAATATTCATTCAAAAAAGTTGTTTTGATGTCTATCTAATAAAACTTTAAATCATAATGAGCTTATAGGGTCATATTGATTTTAAAAGAATCTTTTAAAGATACTGAGGAGAAAGTTTCCTTAAAATCTAACCCCTCTTTTTATGTGAATTACCAACCTAATCTTGAATCATTTTATATCACCCTTAAAATCTCTCTTAATTTTAAATGCTCATTTATAGCCTATTAGTTTAAAAATATCTAAAATCTTTACAAGTTCCTAAACACCATTGGAATACATGGATTAAATTTTCTTATATGTAGCTTTTACTCGCTTACTAGATTTTTCATAAGATACTACATCACTATAACTTGGTAGATCAATAGCTTGCCTAATATCATAATTTGTCTCATCCAAGTATATAACAAAATTATTTGAAATTGTAGGCTACCTCACTATATTAGAATACCTAACAAGAATAAGAGTTGATAAAAGACTCTATTAGCTTAGGCGAACAATTTGCAACATTCTCATAATATTGCATATCAAGCACTTTATCAACAAGTTCATATATTACTTTCTCATGCACAACATGTATAGGAAAAATATTACATGTCTCTTCCAAATACAATTACATTATCTTGTTATCCATCATAATCATATACATCATCCTTAAGAAATTTTGTTATCAATACTTTAAAAATCTTTATACCTTAAGTAGAACAATATAATTTATAGCTCTTAGACCCATTAGGATATCCAATATAATAAAAACTATTAGTTTTAGGTTTTAATTTGGATGCTATTAAATCATAAATTTTCACCGCAATAGGACATCCTCATACTTTAAAATGGTTTAAGCTAAACTTCTAACCCTTAAACAATTCAAAAGGTGTTTTGGGTACTAATTTGATAAGAATTTTATTTCGGATATACATATTTATTTTTGAAGCTTGACCTTAAAGAAAGATTAGTAAATTTGTTCTACTGATCATGGATCTACCATATCTATTATAGTGCAATTTCACCTCTCAATCATCCCATTGTGCTTAAGAATCCTAAGCATAATAAATTAAGAAACAATCTCATAGTTTTATAAGTACTTAGCAAAAGGTCTCATGAAATAACTTGTTTTGCTAACTTTGTATTCGTACTCACAACCACAATTAGACCTCACAATTTTAATCTATTTATCATATTGCTTTTCTACCTCAATGTTTAAGATTTTAAATTTCTTAAGTTATTATGATTTATTACTTATAAGGTAAACATAGCCATAATGGGAAAAGTCATCTATGAAGTATTTGTTGGTACAAAAAGTGTTCTTAAGATGACTACTTATATTAATGTGAATTATTTCTAGGACTTTTTTACTATGAGTTGAATTCCTTTTTGTTTTGTTTTTTAACATCTTTCCTTTAATGCAATTAATGAAATAAATCTCACTAGAGTTTTCAAGACATAAGATGATGTTGTCTTTTACTAACTTGTTTATCTTTTCTTTTGAAATGTGACCTAAGTATCTATATAAAAAAGAATAGGAAGTTTCTTTAAACAAAGACATTTTAACGCCAACATTAATAATGTAAGGTGCATCCAATTGTTTAAAGCAATGTTTAATTTATATAAATAAGTTGTCATATCTAGAAATGTCTCTAATAACAACAAAATCATAAAATAAACTATAACATCCTTTATTTAAATGCAAATAAACACCAAATTCTTGAAACTTTGTCAAAGAAACCAAATTTCATCTTACAGACGACACAAAAAGGTCCTTTTTAAATTCAAAACAAATCTTGAATTTAATTTTAATTTAACTATTCCTATGAACTCTACTTCTATTTGTTCTTCATTCCCTATATATAGATTAACTTCATCCATACTTGACTTTCACTTACTTTTAAACCCTTACTAGTTATTAGCAACATGAATAGATGCTTAAAGTTAATCCACCAAAAATTAATAGGAACATCAATCAAACAGGATTCAAAACAAACGAAAGCAAAAAAATTACCTAGTTAGTTGTTTTTATTCCTTTTTTCAAGGTAATTTTTTTATGTAAAATAGTCCTTTCTTTGATAAACTATCTATTTACAAAATCATCATTCATCTTGGTTATCATAAATTTAAAACTAAGGTGCTTTTAACTGGGATTTCTTTTAAAACCACCCTTTTCTTGGGACTTAAATTTCTCTTATGAAAAGGCAAAGGTTTATTTAAGTGTGACTAATTAATAAAATTCGTACTTTGTAAAACCTTATATTTCATCTTATCCTTTTTTTAAGTACAAATGGATATCAAAATATTGACATCTGAGCTTTCTTTTTAGATATTATAAGAATTTTTTAATGCATCAAATTGGGAGGGTAAAGGGTATAATGCATGATTAACAATAAAGGGGTCAACAACAAGGTTTTCAAGTTTGGAAGTATAAGAAATCATCTTGAGAATGTATTCCTAAACATCACCTATCCCATCATATTTCATATTAATAAATTTCTTCATCAATTAATTAGTTTTAGCCTTATTAGAAACTATATACCTTTTCTTGAGAAAAGAAAAATAGGTTTTGATATTGTTAGTATTTGGGATAATTCTTCTCAGAGCCTCAAAGATAAACTATTTCATTACCATAAGAGCCAAACAATTGACCCTGTCTTACTTCTTATAATTGATTTTTTTTTACAGTAATACTCTTATTAGCCAAATTAGTTGGCTTTTCAACTTTTATAGTTACGTTCACATCCATTGTAGTCAAAGCCATTTTCTCTCTCTTTTCATCTCTTATAATTTCCACTAGTTAGAGTTTCAATTGGAAAAGGCTTATCATTTAAGGAAAAAGTACATTAAGCTAAAATAATAATGATAACAAAAATAGTAAACTTTATAGGCAATAACAATAATTTATATTTAAATATTAGGATTCTCAAAATATCATAGTAAACTCCTTTATGGTGGAGAAGGTAACAAAAATTTTAGATTATCCTCAAATCAACAAGTTAATGTAACAATGACCATAATTGAAAAATCCAACACTTATGGATAAAAGGATTCTCAACCTACTCATTATTAAAATATCTTTAAGTCATTCAAATTAAAACAAATAACAACTTGTGTGGGTAAGTGATTTTATGCATTAATTTATAAAATAAGAATAACCCAATATTACATAAAAATGTCATTAGTTTATCAAATGGTCATTATGGTGACAAATATTTATTTTCCCAATTGTATTTCAAATAGGGATCATGTAATAAGGTTGCCTACAAAAAATTTCAACTCCATATATTTTTTATTCCTTTAATTAAAACCAAGAAATTGCTTATAGATATTTATGCTTTAATGCTAATGTTAAACCTTTTTGAATATATATACATATATATGTAAGTTAATAATAGGTTAAGTTAATAATATGTAGGTAGGTTAATAATAATTATATATATATCCCTAGTGAGTTTGTTGGAGGCCAAAATATCTCTTATTTTAATATATATTAAGAGATTAGAATTAATAATAGTGGAAAAGCAAATTGATAAAATCATAATTGTTTTAATAAAGGTTCTAAATTGGTATAATCTTACTTTGATTCCATATGTAAGAATTTTTAAGTCATAGGATTTCATAACAAAATTAGAACCACAATTACAAACTAAATATGAATATAGGTTTAAGCATACTTTTTATTTTCATATTGCAGAGATGGATGATGAATATAATTACGATATTACACACACTAACAAGCATTTAGAGATCAATTTCTTCCTCTTCTACATTATCGATAGTTTACAATTCATTCTAATAAGAAAAATGAAATATAACCTCTTATATGGAGAGTGGACTTACCTTTTTATTTATACTAAAATTTAGTTAAGTTCACTCATTATGAGCTTAGTAACATGCTTTACACCAAATTTTTCTCTTAGGCCTAAGTTTAAAATCTAAATACATTTTTATTTTATATTACACACAAAAGAGTAAGAAGTAAATATAACTTGTTGAATCACTTTTTAATATTCAAGTTTGTAATTAAGTTACACATTTGATCTAATTTTAATCAAAATAGAAAATCCAAAATAAGAAAATATTCTTACACATTCCTTTTGATTCAATCATTCCTTGTGAATTTTGACACAATCCAATTTAATTTTTTCCAAAGTGTATGTCATTGTTTAAGTTTCTAATAACCAACAATTAATTCCAGTAAACTTACTTAGATTTTTTAGGATCTAGTATTTTTCAACATATGGCAATCTATTTTTGTAAAGATTTTTTTTTATTATTATTTTTATTTTGTTTGGTTTATTAGAAGGCCTTTTAGGTTGCAAACTATATAATAGGGGTAGCTCTTCCCATTCTTATAAACCTTACGCTCCCTTATCAAGATTAGAACCTAAGAACTTTAAGGTAAAAGTCTAAGTATATAACCATTAGGATCCTTTAAGGGACCTTTTGTGGATATTTCTAATAACCACCTCTTTATAATCCCCAACAACAATTACATACCTTTATTCAAAATCACATAGTTTTAGACATACCTAGAAGAGAGAACTAAGAGATTTGTTATCAAGAGGACAACGTTAAAATTAGACATGTCACCTTTTGCCTAGTTGCCATTACCAAATTATGAGACCAAAGAAAAAAAACATCAATTTTAGACTAAAAATCAAAGAAAAAGAAACCTAGAAACCATCAATTTTTTGTTTATATGTTTCTTTTTCTTTGATTATATTCTAAAATTGAAGATGAGTTTTGTTGCAATTGTCAAAATTTTTATTCATTTATTTTTAATTTTTTGTAGGGAGAGAGAAGGAAAGAGAATAAAGAAAGAGAGGAAAAGGTTAGGTGACATGCCACATAATTAATTTTTAATTTGATGCCATGTGACATGCTATATTATTAATTTCAACCTCCCCTTTTTTAGTTGGATAAGGAAAATGGATAAAGAGTATAGGGGAGTTGAATAAAATATTAATGAAATGAAAAGGAAAAATTACATGCAAGGAGTTATAGGAAAAAAAATATGCCTCCAAAAGCAATTAGCTCGAGAAAATTTCACCAAAATCATTGAAAAATTGTTACCACTAATCTTGAAAAAAATTCCTTCAATAATGTAATAAATTAGTAAGACCTTCAATTACAAAGCATGGAAAGTTAAAATTTTTCCCATATGTGATGGATATCTACACATATATAGATAAAAGAGTTAAGGTAATAGTTGAAAAATATGGCATTATAATAAGTTGATGTATGGAAGACCTTGAAGTTGAAAAGGTAAGACATTTGGTGTTATTATACATTCAATGTTGTAGTTAAACCCTTGCTTTTTAGGAACATATCTGACAATGATGAATATATATTGCATAAAAGCACATAATGGCATCCACACATGAGTTTGGCGAAGTGATTATGGAAAGATAATGCAATAATTTGTAATAAGTTAAAATTGGATACATATTAATTAGCCAAATATAATTGCAAGTTGTTGATGTATAATGCAATAATAGAAGAAGTCAATGATGAAGATGCCCAATTGTGCACACATGAGGCTAAGAGCAATGGAAAGGAGGGGTTAAGTGATGTGCCAACCACTAAGAATAAGCTAACTATCAAGGGCTAAGTGATAAGAGTTTGAACCCTAACTCCACCATAAAAGCTAGCTCAAGAATGGAGGGTTGATCCAACCCTTATAAACAGCCCAAAGACCCTTTCAGGAACTGATGTGGGACACATCATTCCCGACCCCTTTAAACTGCACGTCCCCGTGCTGCCTCATCGGTACGGTGGCAGGGAACCTTTGTACATGCGCCCACCAACCCTCTGAGGTTTGGCTCTGATACCACCTGATAAGAGTTTGAACTCTAACTCCACCACAAAAACTAGCTCAAGAATAGAGGGTTGATCCAACCCTTATAAACAGCCCAAAGACCCCCTCAGGAACTGATGTGGGACACATCATTCCTGATAAGAGTTTGAACCCTAACTCCACCACAAAAGCTAGCTCAAGAATGGAGGGTTGATCCAACCCATGTCCCACATCAGTTCTTGAGGGGGTCTTTGGGCTGTTTATAAGGGTTGGATCAACCCTCCATTCTTGAGCTAGCTTTTGTGGTGGAGTTAGGGTTCAAACTCTTATCAGGTGGTATCAGAGCCAAACCTCAGAGGGTTGGTGGGCGCATGTACAAAGGTTCCCTGCCACCGTGCCGTTGAGGCAGCACGGGGACGTGCAGTTTAAAGGGGTCGGGAATGATGTGTCCCACATCAGTTCCTGAGGGGGTCTTTGGGCTGTTTATAAAGGTTGGATCAACCCTCCATTCTTGAGCTAGCTTTTGTGGTGGAGTTAGGGTTCAAACTCTTATCAGGCCAACTCTGTACTTGCTACATTAGTGCAACTACCGCCATCGATGATCAAGCAACAAAGTCTATCTTGAACTAAACATCGAGTATGGAAAATATTTTCCCGCTGCATCTCAACATCATCCTCCTCCTTAACCTGCACATTAAGGGCTCTCCTTGCTACTAAAAGCCTTCCACCATGCTTTGGATACTCTATCCCTTCATCAACATCACTAGCATCCTCTAGTGGTGGCATTTGGTCTTCATCACTAGCATCACTGCTAGACAAATAGTCACCATTCTCCTTAAGGTATATGGTTCTCTTGTTAGGACATTGTGAAGCCATATGACCCCTACCCAGACATCTAAAGCATTTGATGTCTCTAGTTTTTCCTTGGGTGCCCTCAAGTTTTTCTTCAAATTTGTCCCTTTCCAGGTTGCCCCCACTAGTCTGGGGTCTATGTGAATTGGTTTTAAGCTTAGAAGTCATCTTCTCTTCCTTCTTCCCCTAGTTCGACTTCCAAACAGATGAACCTAAGTTCTGATTATATCTAGAAGTGCTCCTTCCCTGAAGTTGCCTCTCAACTTTCATGGCAATGTGTACCATGTCTTCAAGCTCTACATAGTGTTGCAATTCTACCACATTAGCTATACTTCTATTCAACCCTTGGAGGAACCTAGCCATGGTTGCCTCCTTATCCTCCATTACATTTGCCCTAACCATAGCAATTTCCATCTCTTTATGGTACTCTTCCACACTCTTGGAACCTTGCGTAAGACTTTGCAACTTGTTATACAAGTCCCTATAATAAGAGCTGGGAACAAATCTCCTTCTCATCACAGTCTTTAACTCATTCCAAGTTTCTACGGTTCTCTCAAAATTTCTTCTCCTGGTGGTAACTTGTTGGTCCCACCATACTACAGCATAATCAGTGAACTCTGCCACAGCTAACTTCACCTTCTTCTCCTCAGAGAAGTTGTGGCACTCATATATTAATTCTACCCTTCGTTCCCAATCCAAATAGACATCAGGGTCAGCTTTCCCTTGGAAAGAAGGTATTTTCATTTTAATACTACTAAGATTTTTGTCTACTCCTTCCTCCACTCTATTTCTGTTATCCCAACCTCCATTGTATCTATCATGAACATTTCCATTACCTCTTACTCCTCTACCATTCCTATTACTACGTCCTCCTTTAAAACCACCTCTGAAGTTTCTACTAGCATTATCACCATCATCACAATAATCATTTCCATCTTCACCAAAGTCATGTTCAAATTGCTCCTTCGTGACCCTCCGAGCTGGCCTCTTAGGATTGACACTTGATTCCCCTTCTATTTTATCCATCCTGTCTCAAACTTCCCAAAACATTTGGTCAATCCTATCAAACTTCTGCTCTATGGATTTCATAAGCAATTTAAAATTTGGAACAACTACTTCCTCTTCTCCATGTGGGAAACTGCCTTCTTTAGCATTGGACATTGTATATACCGGTTTGTTAGTAAAGAAAGAATATACCTCACAAAACTCACTCCCTGACGTGTTTGCTCTCCACTTGACTATAGTAGTCCTTAACTCTCGTGTTTCACACAATGAATTGCAAGACTTTAAGAGCTCTTTCAATAGTTCCAAGCAAACTAAATTCAAAACAAACAAAACTTGAATATATCAATCCTAGACCTACCTCCTCAGAGAAGTGATAGAGCCAAAAAGATGGGCAACAAAGCAAACCGAATGACAAGGAATTCAAGGGTATGAGCAGTGCAATCGAACAACAATCAGTTATCGAATATAATTGACTAAATGACCAATTGAGCAATGAACCCGTTTCTTTTTTTTTTTTTGTTTTTTTTGGGTTTACTATTGGGTACTTCTGTAGAAGAAACAAATATCAGAAAAGAAACCCACGAAATACACGATTTTGTTTTTGTTTTTGTTTTCTTTTTTGTGTTTTTTTGTTTCTCTTTTGATTATTCAATCAACAATAAACAATACACGAAAGAGATGATAACAAAAGGATAACTAACCTGAGTTAGAGCCAAAGCTCTGATACCAAATGATATGAACTCCGATTATTTGTAAACGGAACCCAACACCAATGATGTGTCCCACATCAGTTCCTGAGGGGGTCTTTGGGCTGTTTATAAGGGTTGGATCAACCCTCCATTCTTGAGCTAGCTTTTGTGGTGGAGTTAGGGTTCAAACTCTTATCAGGTGATATCAGAGCCAAACCTCAGAGGGTTGGTGGGCGCATGTACAAAGGTTCCCTGCCACCGTGCCGATGAGGCAGCACGGGGACGTGCAGTTTAAAGGGGTCGGGAATGATGTGTCCCACATCAGTTCCTAAGGGGGTCTTTGGGCTGTTTATAAGGGTTAGATCAACCCTCCATTCTTGAGCTAGCTTTTGTGGTGGAGTTAGGGTAATTCCACCACAAAAGCTAGCTTAAGAATGGAGGGTTGATCTAACCCTTATAAACAACCCAAAGACCCTCTCAGGAACTGATGTGGGACACATCACTAAGCAATGCGTGTTGCTAATTTTGGTATACTATTGAAAATGTTAAGGAATTGTATGACTACAAGAATTGTGCAACAACATTGAGATTTGACATTGACAAGTAAGTTATAAGGATGGCTTAACTAGACAATCACTATACAAAACTATTATCCATAGTAAAAGGTGAGAGCATAAAACTAATATGAGTAATTTGTTATTTTCCATAAATAATGGGAGTTCATGGTGTATGGCTTAGGTATGTTATGCCAAGAATAAAGTTATGGACTATACAAGGATTGATGTAAAGAGTATAAAGTTAAGAAACCACCTTGAAAATTTGTAGTTCATAAGGTAACACCACATAATAGTGACCATATGAGAATAAATAGCATGGCTATTATAAGACAAAGTATAAACATGAAATCCTTATTAGCCTAAGCAAGTAAGTATGAGGTGTTACCATGCCTTATTTTTTACATAACAACTCACAATAACATGTTTTGTTGGCTCCAATTTAGTGGTAGTGATGTGGAGGCAATCCCTCAATTTAAGCAATAATGCAAAGTGCCATCGCAATTTCTTTTATTTAGAATAAGACTTTAAAGATATGTATTCGAGGTGGATAGTTAATTTATGGCAACATATCAAGGGTTTGGCAATATCATCACATTTGAGACAAACCATATCGCAACAAGTATGAAATATATTATGTAATGTTCATTTGTGTGAATCACCATAGCTAGTTGATCTTTTTGGGATGTGTTCTTATAAATAACGATGAATTCAAGACACATGTATGATTGTTTTAAACTTAGTTGAGTTATATGGAAGGGAAGCATTGGAAAGCTATTATCATTTCTCAATGCGGGCTATTAGGAATGGCATTTATGCTAATTTTCCAAACAATGAACATACGTGGTGCTTATGAAATATAATGAGTAGATTTCCATGGAGCCAAGAAAGATGTGTTCATAGAAGTAGTCATGATACCATGAGTTGTAATAAGTTCAATAGAGAGAAGACATAGATGAGTTTTGATGTTTTTTAAATTAATATTTTAAAGTTAGAATGTCCTCAACTTTAAAGAGGTGAAAGCATTCACACTATGAGAAATAGATGAATAAGTGATAAAAGGCTTGGTGACCAACTAAACCATAGTTAAGAAAGATTAAAAAAATTGATAGGACATGTGTAGCACAATAATTCTTACTATCCAGAATAAATAACACTACTAAACAAAAAGGCAAATCATCCTTTCCCTCATTGCTCTCATATATTTTGCAATAAAGAATGATGTATTATGCCTTGAATGGATTAAAAATCGACTAGCCTTATGGATCTTTACAAGTAACTTTATTACTACCATTTATAAACTAAATGAAAGAACGATGTCTCTTACTAGAACAAGAGGGACAATTGCATTATTAGCCGCTAGCTCTTGATATTCTGGCTCTCCAATAGGTTTAGAGTCTTTAAAGTATTATAACAGCCTCTAAATCTAGATCTCTCTAATAATGTCCTCTTTGATTTAATCCAATGTTAATCTGTAACTAATTGTCGTACGTTGTCCTTAATTCTCTCTCATATAGCCTCTTTAGTTTGATCCCAATGTGGATTGTTAATTGTAAGTTCTTAAATAATCTCATTTTGAGTGAAACTAAGCAATTTACTTTGATCTTATATCGTTGCTCATCTCAAAATTTTGAAATAGTTCTTAGTGTCGATAACAATTTATTTGATTTGATATAAGCAAATATTGCTATAATTTTGGGGGATAATTCTAGCGAGAATGATAAGCTTAGTGGTAAGCATTTTTAGTAAGTGTTGAGCATTAAATAGTAAGAGCCTTAGGATTATCATTATTACTTGTGTCATTTGAGTTGTTATGTCTTTAATTTTAGGGTTTAGGATATAATGGTGGTTGCTTTTCAAGGAAGGTAAGAGAAAGAGAGGATATAGTGATGGTGTTTTTATTTTTGTTAGTGGTAAGGATGATTCTAGTTAGATTAAGTTATTAACATCATATAAGCTTATTAAGGTCTTATCGTTTCAAATACTTTTTGTTAAGATAAAAATCATCTAACCTATTAGAAACCAATAACAATTTTCACAAGGAAAATATTGTCCTACTCTTGTACTTGATATTTATTATGGAAAGTATATTCCTATGATAAAAGATTGATTCTTTACTTTATTTGACTAATGACTATTTTTTATATTTTTTTCAATTTTTTGGATTATTAGTTAGTTTATATAAATTTCTCTACATTTTCCTCGAATTTTCTTAATTTTTTTTTGGTCTTAAGTTTATTTTAATTGACTTTTTACTTTTCAAAAATTTAAATATATGTGAATTGTTATGTTATAAGGAATATTAGTGAAAGGAGAAGGGAGGAGTAAGGAGGAATGTGGAGATTAGTGGCAAGAGTAAGGGTAATGATTAGTGTGATAGGGCTTAACATGTTGAAAGACTGTGAAATGAGATAATTACTAATCAATTTTGAAACCTCTTCATTTATAGTTCTTTATAATTACCTATCATTTCTGTTCTCATAGTTATTTTATAGCAAACTCATTAAATTATTTATGTTAAGTTTTTGTGACCAATTAGTGAAAACTAAAAAGTTTATTTTTCAATAAAAATGAACATTTTCTAAAATGTTTAAAATCACATTAAAAGCAAAGCTGAAGCAGGTTATGTGTCTTTCTCTTTATTTTGCAATAGAATGGATAATGGAATTGGTAAGATTATTAGTCTAACAATGATTCTATATTGATCATGATATTTTAATCTTTATAATATTTCTTGAAATTTGACTTTGGTGTAGCTTATTCCTTTTATACACAAGTTACTGAAGGATTTAATTGCACAAGTGAGCCATAAAAATGGATATATTTTGCAAGCTATTGAAACAATTAAGGAACCTAACATAAACACTTATGTTTTAAGTTCAAAATATAATGTGTTATGGCTTTCCTTTTTACCTTAAATGAGAAATAATAATTTGTTTTATTTTTTTCCGCTTTTTTTATTATTTTAAAGAATACCTTTTATATTGCATATAAGTTTAAAAGCTTTTCTAGGTTAGTAACAACACCAATAGTATTAATGATTTTTTCAACCTTTCTAATTTTCTTTCTCAAATTGAAGGCATATAGAATCTTTGCTTTAATAAATGAAATTTTAGTTAAGTTTTTTTCATGTAATATAAAAAGAGTTCTATTCAATTTCTTTATGATTTCTTACTAATTTTTTTTTCTCTTTTCTCAATAGATTGGTCACTTGCTGAGGGCTTAAATCCACCTTCAACCAACATGTTATACTTCAATATTTCTTATTTGTTTACAATTATTAAAGCCGACATTATTTCCATATGTTTTTTGCATTACAAAATAAGGTCATTCTCATATGACATCATATTCATCTTGAAAAAAAAAAAAGGAACTACAATTATAGGTTGAGTTGTTCTTTGTTGTTGCTAATTATTCCATGCTTTGTTTTCATATTGTCTAGGAAGGAATTGTTTAGGAAGGATGATGAGTGAGAATTTATTATGTTTATGCCCTTTTACATTTGGTTGTTTTTAATGAGTTTTATACCTATTTAATTTGATTAGAATATGTTTTGTAACTTAGGCATGTTTAAGGGAAGTTTTAAGAATATATGGTTTTAGTAGAAAAAAATTCTAACATTTTACCATTGTGACCTTTGTTACTTATTTTAGGTTTTTTACTAGCTTAAAGATTTAGATTTGAAAAGTAGTTCTAATGAAGTTGTAATAGATATCTCAAATTTTCTAAATTAGATTTATGAGTCTAAATCCAAGTTCATTTGGAACTTAAGACATTACTTTAAAGATAATGTAGAAATTTGAAGTTTTATTCTATTAAAGAAAGAGTCTTGATTAAAGTGGGATTCTTATCTGAATATTGAGTACTTAAATGGACATAATTTAAGTTTTAAGCATCTAACTTAGGTGATTCAAAAGCTTGAATTAAAGTATAAATTCCAGCCTATAATTGTTATAAAAACACCTAGGCCTAGATTGATTGTTTAATGGTTCAAAAATAGTGAAGAAGTCACTATAAAATTTGTCATGAGCTAGCCTAAGTCAATCTCAATTTTTAGCTCATAACTTGGACTCTACACCTTTTTTTTTTTTAAGTAAGACATGCAAAAAGTTGGAATGGAGGACTATAACTTTCATGTAGAAGTTAGACTCTAATTCTAACTATATTAAGTCCAAAATTAGCTCGAAAACCAATATAAGAATTTTGAAAGATTGACGAAATAAGATTATGATGTCTTTAAGAGTTTTGGATTTTTTTTTTTTTTGAGAGTCTTTAGAGTTTATTGGTGGTTGTTATGTAAATTCTTAGGATATAAATAACCATCTTTTGAAAACAAAAAGGAGAGGAGGAACATATAAAAAGTAAAATAATCATTTTAGTAAGAATTCATTTTTAACATATACAGTTAAACTTTTTAATAGTTTTAGGGAATTTTAATACTTTTGATATTTCAATGATATAGATTATTTTGGTATGTTGTTCTCTCTTTTATGAAATTTTTTAGGTTATTTAATTTAAAAGTTGAATGATTGTTTAATCAATTAATTTGTTTAAGCTTGTTGAATTGATTAAACAAATATCAATTTATAAAATTAGGACTTACAATCCATTTATACCCTCTTATTAATCACCAAGTAGTAAATAATAATAAGAGATTATAGATTAGTTTTCATCTTATTATTATGAATAATTCAACGTAAGTTAAGTGATCTAAGTTTGTGTGATTATTGCTTGTATTAACCTATTTGTCTAGTTTTTAAAGCTATTAGTATATTACTTTAGGGAGGTTATTATAGCAACATAATGGTTAGAGTTTAAATGAAAGAATTTGTATTACTTAATGAATATCTAAGTGAAATTTTGGGTAATAAAACTTGTTATTATTTGGGATTGATAGTTCTATTAGAATTGAGATAACATTATAAGTGATCAAAATCATTGAATAACATAGTTGTGAATGAATTTGGAACTAAACTTTTAGCACTTGATCTTTTTATAATTTATTTTGTTTGATTGCTTTATTTATTTTATTTGTTACTAAAGTAGAATTTAACTTTTTCCCACTTACATTAATATTTTTAAATTTTTTTAGTTAATTAGTAATAAATTGATTGCACTTCCTATGAGATTGACTCTTACTCACACTATATATTATTAAATAATTAACAATAAAGTATTAAACTTTTAGTGCCTTAATAATAACTACCTAAGGACATTTATAACACAAAGATTGCCATGTTAATGGTAACAAATAAATGATTTTTCTATTGGTCTTATGGACATGACTTGTTCTTGCTCTCCAAGCTATGTTACTATAAGTTATGATTCTTTACTAATTTGAAATTTTTGTTGCCAGTGTGTGCTTGATAGTAACAACTTATGAACTTTTTTTTTTTTTTGTTTTGCAATCATTTTCTAAGAACTTTCTCTTAGTCTACCAAAAACTACAATGTTAAGGTACAAACAATAATATCGTCCTCCTTACATCTATACTAGTACTTATATTGTTTCCCATGCCTTTGTTTTATTATATTTCAAATGTGATCTTCCACTTCTTACACTACTAGTGATGTTAAGGTTAAGTTAATTATTTTGTGAAAATGATTATGTTACAATAAAATTAAAGTTATGGGTTCTACCTTTTATATACTAATTGTAATATGTAAATGAACCATTATGTAATGTCCTTGAAACTCATCCTTTATGTAAATAGATATATGCATGACTTTGTATTTTGTTGTTCAATTCAATTTAATAAAAATTCTAACAAAAAATTAGTACTCAAAAAAATTTTAATAATAAATTTAAAAAATTGAAATTAATAATAAATTTTTTTAAAAAATTGAAATTATATATATATATTTTTTAATTTTCCAACAACTATCATCACTAAAAAATGAGTGATAAGACTGAGCTATAATTTATTTCATAATGAAATATTTCATTGATAAAGGTCTTTTTCTTTTGCATCCTTTGTATATTCATCATGAAATATCAAATTATGGCTAACAACTATTCTTTGTTTTTGTCATCTTTAGTCTTTTGTGATGACACTTGCATGATGGCTAGTGTGATACCATTTTTTAGTCATAAAATGTTTTTGGTTATGAAATTCCAATTTTTAGTGACAAAAAAATTTTGTTACCAAAGTTCATTTTTCTTATAATGGTGTTTGTTTTTTGATGGATATGTTAATTCAAGGAGTATAATAAGGCAATTGTTAAGTAATACAAATTAGTCATTAAAATAAGGTTGAGAAAAAGGTACAATAAGATTTTGAGTTGTTACATTTTGAATTCCAATGCCTTAATCGCCATTTTAGTTACAATTTTGCCTTATGTACACAAATTGAATATTTAAGTTGGTAAGGGTGCCACATATTAATGTAATGTACTACAAGTTGAATGTAGAAACCAAGGGTAACCAAAAAGACAACACATAAACTACAATGTTCTTTTTTAATTGTATATATGTAGTGGAAAGAAAATAGTTAGACATTTAATACTTTTGTCTAGATATTTCTTTGTATTTTGACATACATGTAAAAGTTTTATGGATGTAAACAACATTTACCTAATAAGATTGAATGTATAATGTTTCTATCCTAAACATGGCTGATGAAAAGGTAGCTTCATCTTCTCTATTATTTGGATATTGGTCATGCTCCTTAATACTACCACATTACATTGATTTTTGCCTACATTAGTGTTATTATGTGTCAATGTTAGACATAGGAATGTTTAGTAAGGGGATTGTAAGTTGATAGCAACAATATTATTATATGATTTTTCAAGTTTCTATTTTGTAAGTATATAATTATATAAGTCAACGAATGTCATTGTTTTCGAAGAACTTATAATAATTAGTTGTTAAATGTTAGTTATTGCAAGCTTGCTTTACACTCTAAACCTCACTTAATGTATGCAAGGTTTAAGGAGACCTCCCTTCAAGCCTAAAGGCTTGGTCGCCATTTGAGCTAGCTTAAGTGGTTGATAAATGAATACATCAACCACATACATATCATGGTATACAAATCACTTAAGGGTTTGTACATTCTTATTGATTTTGAGTGACAAATAGTGCAGAAAAAAAAAAACCATATTAGATGCCAAGAAAACAAAAAATGAGGCAAACCTAGTAGTGAACTCATAATTTAATACGTCATTACAAGAGCCTTTCATTATGTTTAATTAGGCAAGGTAGGATTATTTAAAGAAAAGTAAAAGTTTATCTATTTCGAATAAAGATAAGGGGAGTTGCAATACATTCCTTATGAAAGAAAATGGAAGTGTGAGGGAATAATGGATGTTAGAGTAGTAAAGTGTATCAATGCTTATTGCTTAAGGAGGCAAAGAATTATGGTATGCATACTTTCCATATTATATGACATTGATGGTAGTGAGCACTTTAATAGAAAAACATGTATGGTTTTCGCTCTATTATCATGTATATGTTATAGCACAAGTAATTGTTAAAAAAGAGAAAGCAAAAATGTGTGTAATGAGCAAGAAAATAAGACATAAGTGACTTAGTTGCTATATTGATGTAAGAAAATGACTCTTGTTCAAATAACAATTTTAGTGGGAACAAAACAAATTATAGTTTAATAAATTTATCTCAACACATGATTGCCCAACAAGGCATTCAAGACCTATGGATAATGATATGCTATTTATTAGCATGGTACATCTATAATTACTAATGCAAACTAAACTTATTGACATAATAACAATAATGCGTATATGTAGTTATACTTATAGTATAGCCAAGTGATCCTTATATATTATTATGTAAAAGGACCTTATTATGGTCCTTTATAAAAGAGGCACTACAAATAAAAACACATCTCCCCTAAGAAACAACTGTAACTCACAATTACATGGAAACAAACATTGCTTTTATTAAGAAAACAATCATATCTTGAGATAAAATGAAATTTCATGGATCCATAAAAAGATTAAATTTCATCATTTTCATGACAAAAATGATTACATCAAAAGAAAATTATAATAAAACTACTTTAACTAACCAATTACTTTAAAAGAACTTAAAATACTTATATTTTCAACATGTTGTTTGAACATAATAGGTGTAATAGATTTGGTTAGTGGATTTGTCATCATTACTTCGATGCCAATATGTTTAACAAGAATGTCACCATTCTTAGCCAATATCTAATTACGTTATACTTAATCTCAATATACTTGAAACCACTAAACATTTTGTTATTTTTTAAGAACATCAATGTAGTTAAATTGTCATAGTAAATTCCCAATGGTCTTAAGATGGAATCCATTATCTTCAAACTAGAAATAAAGTTTCTAAGCTATATTAAATGTGTGTCAACACCATAACAAGCAACTATTTTCATGGTAAAAGTAATAAGTGTCTATTTCATACTTTTCTAAGAAACTACTTTACTAGCCAAAAGCAAAACATACCCCAATGTAGATTTCATGTCTTCTATACAACTAGGAAATCAGAATTTGTGTAGCCAACCACCATAATATCATTGACCTTTTTGTAGATAAGTATGTAATCTTTTATTTTCTGTATATACTACATCACCATCTTAACAACAATCAATACTTATCACCTAATTAGAAAGGTATCTACCAAGTACACTCACAACAAAAGACAAATCAAACCTAGTGTAAACTTAGACATACATCAAACCTACAATAACATTAAAAGAAGGCCCATTCTTTATTAAGCTTTTTCTTTAATTTTATTTTAAGGGTATTGATCTTTGTTAAATCTATCACCTTTAGCCATAAGAACATCTCTAGGTTTGCATTTATATACATTAAATCTCTCAAGTACACAATTTATTTAGGTTATCCAGTGAAAGACCTAACAAGTGCTTAGATTTACCTTTATGAATTTCAATCTCTAAAAATAGGAAGTATTACCAAGAGAACAAGAATAATAAAACTACACCCATTTAACTTGAGATATATGTATTGATTCACATTATTCTTAACAAAACCCAAAGAGAATATGACTTTATTAAACTTCAAATACTATTGTCTAGATGTTTATTTAAGGCTATAAATGAACTTTCTCAACCTACACACTAAGTGCTCATTTTTAGGTTACTTCATGTAGACTTTCTCATAAAGATCTTCATTTAAAAAAGCCATTTTTACAACCATCTAACAAGGCTCCTAATTATAATGAGCCACTAGGTTTATAATGATCCTAAAGGAATCCTTTAAAAATACTAGTAGAAAGGTTTCCTTAAAATCTATTCTCCTTTTTTGTGTGAATCCTTTTGCTACCCCTTTAGCTTTAAATCACTTTATATTGCCATTAAAATCTCTTTTGGTTCTAAACGCCCATTTACAACCTATTAGTTTAAAAACATCTAGAATTTCTACAAGCTCTTATACACCATTAAAATACATGGATTGAATTTAGAATTTACTCATACATGCCTTTTATCCACTTACAAAATTATTCATAAGATATCTCTATAACTTTATAGATCAATAACTTGTCCAATATCATAATTTGTCTCACCCAGATATGTAACAAAATCATTTGAAATTACAAGACACTTTACCTTATCAAAATGCTTAACAGGAATAAGATTGGGTATAACAGACTTTACTAGCTTAGGTAAATGGTTTGTAACATTCTCAAGATGTTGCATATCAAGCACTCTATCAATAGGTTGATATATTACTTTCACACACACAATAGGTATAGTAAAAATACTAAATGTCTCTTCCAAAATAGTTCCACCGTCTTACACCTCATTATAATCATAGACATCATCCGTTAGGAATTTCATTATTAATGGCTTAACAATCTTTGTCCCTTGAGTATAATAATAAAATATATAGCCCTTAGACCCATTAGGATATCCAATAACATAGTACCTAGTGGTTTTAGGATCTAATTTAGATGCCTTTAGATTATATATTTTCACCTTAACAAAGCATCCTTATACTCTAAGATAGTTTAAACTAAGCTTTCAACCTTTAAACAATTAAAAAGGGTTTTTGGGCATTGATTTAATAAGAACTCTATTTAGGATACACTTGACTATTTTCGAAGTTTCAACTTAAAGAAAGATTGGTAAATTGGTTATACTTATTGTGACTTATCACTTATGAGATAACATAGTCATAATAGGAGAAGTCATCTATAAAGGTTATAAAGTATTTATTACCACATAAAGTGTTTTTAAAAGGACCACTTATGTTAGTGTGAATTATTTCCAACACTTCTTTACTACGATTACAATCCCTATTGGTTTCCTTAAACATCTTTCCTTTAATGCAATTAACACAGTCACTTTAATTAGAGTTTTTAAGACATAGGATGATGTTTTCTTTTACTAGCCTATTTATTGTTTCTCTTGAAATGTGACTTAAACATATATGCCAAATATAATAAGAATTTTCTCTAGATAAAGGCCTTTTAATGCTAATAATATTAACATGATATGCATCAAACTATTTATAATTAACATTTAATTTATATAAGTTTTCAGATTTAGAAATGTCTTCATTAAGAATAAAATTATAAAATAAATTCTAACACCCTTTATTAAAATTCAAATTAACACCAATGTCTTGAAGTTTTGATAAAGAAACCAAATCTTGTCTCGTGGACGACAAAAAAAGGAGTGTCTTTTAAAGTCAAAAAAAATCTTAAATATAATTTTAAATCAAATATCTTATAAACTCTACTTCCTTTCGTTCTCCATTCCCTGCATATAAATTGACTTTATCCATACTTAGCTTTTGCTTGCTCTTTAATGTATTAGCAACATAAACAGGTGCCCAAGGTCAATCCACCAAGAATTTACAAGAATATATATCAAATAAGATTTAAAATAAACAAAATTAAGAGAATTACCTAGTTTGTTGTTTTAGTCCTGTTTTTTTTTTTTAGGTAATTCTTATAAGCAAGATAGTCCTTTCTTTTATGAACTATTTTCTTACAAAACTAAAACTCACCTTTGGTTATTATAAGTTTACAACTAAGGTGCTTTTTACCAAGACTTCTTTAAGGACTACCTTTTTCTTAGGACTTAAATTCTCTTATGGAAAGACTTATTTGGTCATGACTAACTAAATTCACACTCCCTAAAATCTCATATTTCATCTCATCATCTTTTTAAGCATAAATGAATATTAAAGTGTTGAAATCTTAGCTTTATTTCTAGGTATTGTAAGAATTTTTTAGTGCATTAAAGTGAAAGGGTAGAGAGCTCTGGGCATTGTTAACAAGAAAAAGGTTAATAACAAGATTTTTAAGCTCTTTAAGTCTAGAAGTAAAAGCAATCATCTTGACAATCTATTCTTGAACACCACCTATTTCATCATATTTCATAGTGATAAATTTCTCTACCAATTGACCAGCTTCAACCTTACTAGAAACTATATACCTTTCCTTAAGAGAAGAAAAGAAGGTTTTAGTTTTGTCAATATTTGGGATAACTCTTTTTAGACCCTTAGAGATAGACTTTTCATAAAAACCAAACAACTAGTCTTATCTCACTTCTTATAATATGCTTTCTCTGTAATAATACTTTTATTAGTCAAATTGGTTGGCTTTTCTACTCTTATAGCAATGTCCATATCTACCAAGTCAAAACCATTTTCACATTCTCTTTTTATCTCTTATAATTCCATCGAGCAAAGTTTTAATTGGAAAGGAATGATTATTCAAGGAAAAAGTAAGTGGAGCTGAAAAATAATGATAGCAAAAATCAATCAACATTATAGGTAACAACAATAATTTATATTTACACATTAGGATTCCCAAAATATTATTACATACTCCTTTATGGGTAGATAAGGTAATAAAATTTGAGATTATCCACAAATTAACAAGTTAATGTAATAATAACCAAAATCAAAAAATCTAGCACTTGTAGGTAGAAGGATTTTCAACATGCTCATTATTAAAATAGTTTCAAGTCATTCAAATTAATGCACTTAATAACTCCTTATGATTAGGTGATTATATGCATTAATTTAAACAATAAGAATATCTTAATATTACATAAAAACATCATTGGTTCATCAAATGGTCACTATGGTAATAAACATTTAATTTCTTAACTCTATTCCAAATAAAGATCATGTAATAAGATTGTCCAAAAAAATTTCAACTATATATATATTTTCTTTTAATTAGCAAAACATAAGACAGTCAATCCTATACACTAGGCAAAGCTGCCCAATTACATGACACATGGATAATCCATGTGTTAGTTGGTGTTTATTGCTTTGCCATAGCAAGGTCTCAACCTTGCCTTACTATTGACCTTTTGGAAATTTTTTTAATTAACACCAAGAAATTGCTTCTAGGTATTGCAGTTTTGTCTTTGGTGTGGATATATATATATATGGATAATGTCTTTTTCTTCTACACCGTCAGTAGTTTACAATTCATTATGATGGAGAGAATGAAACATAATTTCTTATATGGAAAAGGGACTTGCCTTTTTATTTATACTTAAACCCTAGTTAAGTTTACCTATCATAAGATTAAAAATAGGCTTTACGCCAAATAACTCTCTTAAGCTCAACCCTAAAATCCAAATGCATTCTTATTTTATATCCACACATAAGAGTGAGAACTAAATATAACTTGTTGAATCACTTTATGATATTCAGGTCTATAATTAAGCTACATATTTAATTTGGTTTTAATTAAAATAAAAAATTCAATTAATGACAATCCAAATAAGAAAATATTCTTATAAATTTTACATATTTTTTACTTTATTTTGTAAAGGAGGAGTAAAGTGAATAATTATAATCAATTTGGGTTATAAAATGGGAGAAATATATACAAAAGAAAAAAAGAAAATAAAAGAATCATTAAAAGGAGTTCTCGTTTGATTTGGATATTTTTTGTATAAGGAATCTTATCCTATTTAGGAAACTAAAACCAATCAAGATTTTGTCTCGTAATCGATTGAGCACTATTCAGTAATTTGGTATAACTTATCACTTCATATGTCTAAATTGAGTAATTCTTACAACAAAAAAAAGTTAAGAGATAGGAATACAACTTTCAATTTATGTTGAAGTGTGATCTAATTTCTATACAAGAGAAAATTTAGTCACAATTTATGGATTAGAAATTTAAAGATTAACTGTAGAAAGCAAACTTTAATTAACAAGATAGGCCACCATAACATAAAAAGGAAGTACAATAAAGCAAGAGAGAGAGAGAGAGAGAGAGAGAATTAAGAAAAAGAAGAAGAGAACAAAAAGCAATATGAAGAAAACAAAAGAAGAGAAGTGATAACATCTTCAAGGGAGTAGCCCTATAACTATTTCATCATGCTATTTTCCTAAAATTCTTTTTATTTTCAATGTTTAGTTTGATTTTTATTAATTCAGAATGAACTTATTTTCTTAACTAGGGTTATGGTGTAGTTTAACCACTTTATATAGCTTTCTTTAGTTTTTAAGCTATTTAAGAAGTTTTTTTTTTATGGTAAGTATGTGTGATTGTACTCAATGCTTTTGAAAGCTTAATCATCTTTTAAATTGATTGGATATGCATTGTTGAGTCTAAAAGGAAATGCCTTGCAATAGATCTTAATAATACATATCATGAATTAAATGAAATACAAAAATATAAAAATATGTTTTATGTAATAATGATGGATGGATCTTGAAAGTATCTATTTAAGTTAGAGTTTTTACAAAATGATATAGTAGGTTAATAAGTAAAAGTAGGCTTAACATATCTTAAAAAAGAATATTGAACAACATAAGTTGTCCTATAAATAGAACCTCTCACTTTAATTAAAATTCTATGTAATTTTGGTGTAGTGAACCGAAACTCTAGTATCTTTTAGTCTTTATTTATTCTCATTATTAAGAACTTAATTTTGGTTTCAATTTTATTTATTCTTAATTAGTTTTCTTATCTTTGAAATTGGTCTTTCAAATATAATTTAGGATTAATAATTGTTTTTGTATTTATTTCTTTCACTCTTCATGGAACGATACTTTATTTACTATTTATATTATTTGAGCAACTAATATACTTACTAATAGTTATTCACACACATCAAACACTAAACATACATATATTTAGTGGTTTTTGCATTTATTTTCTTTCAATCTTCATGGAATGATACTCTATTTACTATTTATATTACTTGAGCAATTAAAATTTTCATCCCATTTTAGTGGTTTTGAACTCATAAACATTTGACCCTAAGAACGCATATTTTGTGGCAAACACTTAACATATTAATAGTATACTTACTAATATTTATTTTCATCCCATTTTTATGGTTTTGAACTCACAAACTTTTAACCCCAAGAAAGCATATTTTGTTGCAATCTCATGACTTTTATTGAACACCTATTATGTACTTAACCATCAATACACCCCAAGCGATTGCTTTTTTTTTTTTTTTTTTATGTTCCATCAAATGGCTTTTAAGCAATGGATTTCATTATATTTCGAAATAAATTTAACTAAAGGAGTCATCTCACATATATGGTTTTTGGTTGTTTAGTTCTTTATAATCAAAAAACATGCATAATCTTATAAAATTTAATGCTTTTACCATTAGTAGAGAATTTTTAATGTTTAACAAATTAAGTCATAAAAACATGTCACAAGGTAAATTTCTTTTAAGAGGATTTCTAATTTGACTCTTTTAATCCTTTACTTAAATCAGATTTTTTTATTCAAATATGACCTTTTTTATTTTTTTTCTTGAATTTTAAGTAACTTCTTACTTAAATTGCAAAAATTATGTAAAAAGACCTTAAATTTAAATGATATTAGGATCCTTTAAGCAATTAATCAAATCATACATTTTTTTTATTAAATATGACCAATTGTTATTTATTTTGGAATTTTCAATAACTTATTATCTAAATTATGTAAATTATATAAAAAAATTCTAAATTTTAATAATATTAAGATTCATTTAAGTCATTACTCAAATTAAATGTTTTTTTATTCAAATATGACATATTTTATTTTTGTTTAAAATTTGAAAAACTTATTATTTAAATTATGTAAATTACATAAAAAGAAATTAAATTTTAATAATATTACGATTCATTTAAGCAATTATTTGACAAAAAAGGTAGTGATGGTTGAAAGTTCAATTTAATTTATGAAAAAGTCATAAGTTTGTTGACTTGTATAAAAACAAAAGCAAGATTGGATTTTTTTTATTTTTTCACATACTTATCCAATAACCTTATATTTTAAGGGGAGTCTACTATATCTATGTTTTTTTAGAGTAAAATTAGCAAGTTCCTTTTTTAAAAAGGACCTTGACAAGAGATTGAGAACACTACTTTTATTGATGTTTACTATAACCATGTTCATGGCAAGGATAAGTTTATGTTTAGGCTAGTAAGTTTCTAATTATGTAGATTTAAGTTAGTAAATTCAAAATGGTCCAATTAAGTTTAACATCATTGAAAAAAATTTGTAAGTTAGAATCATTTGTTTCTTAAACATTGTGTGGAGCAAACTTGTCTACTCACGTAACAAATTTTATTTATTTGAGTCAGCAAAAAGAATACATTTGTACAAAAACAAGTTTATCTCTCTTGTCATGTCATTTTGTCTCTCTTATCCCCTTTCTCTCTCTCGCAAGCTCTCTTAATCCCTCTTATGGTAACAACAAACCCTTTCTTTTCCTTCATAAACCCCTTCCTTTTCTTTTCCATAAAAGATTCCAATTTCTTAAATGCTAGCAAGACATATCTCGACCATACCTATAATAACAATAACCACCCATCACTATCCACCACACTATCGCACCACCACCAGTCAAAAGAAGAATACACATAGAACCCTATTTTTAAAGTAAAAAATCAAACCAATAGAGCGAAAAATCATGCTTCTTATGTAGATAAGCTCCACTATTGTCTTTAGAAAAATTTCTTGTTTTAGAAAATCTCTCAAAATCAATCTTAATAATACAACAAAAAACATCTCTTTCTAATATTTTAAGTTTTTACTTTTAATTTAATGCACAAAGTGTTTGTACAATCCATAGTGCAACTCCCCTATTTCTAGATTATTGTTCTTGTTGATACTTCTTTTAATATTAAGCCTATGACTAAAACTTGCTTGCCCATTCTTCATTCTCCTCTCATTCTTATTCATTATCACTGTCATCTTCTATTACCACTACTATTACTATTACTACTACTCAATCTCTAGTTTCTGTAGCTCTCTTTTCATCTTTCTATCATTACCCCAAAGCTCATAAACTCTATCTCCTCACAAAATTTTAAGAATTAGACATAAACATAAATTTCATTCCCAAGTTTTCTACTTTGCCCCTATTAATATTTTTTATTGGAAATTAAAAGCATAATTTTTATATGAAATTTATTAAAAAATATAAAATTCTCTAATTGCAATTTGTCTCATAATCCAATATCTCAGGGTTGATCACCAGCCTTCATAACATATGATTAATGTATGATCGAGGTGAAATTACAATGGAAATCATTTGTTTTGCATAATCCAAATAGCTTAAGATGTAAGAACAATTTAGGCTTCCACTCCTCATGATTCTATCTCTCCTTTTGTTTTAAAACTAATAGAAAGCCCTTTATATAAGAGTGTTTAAGGGCCTTTCAAGTTCCCTCTTTTATGTAACTATTATCCATTAGTTTACCCATTTATGTTTTATTTATTGGGTTGGATCGAACTAACCAATCCATTAAAAGCAAATACCTAAACTCATAAATCAATATCTTCCACTCACACATAATGAGATTATCTATTTGATTTTCTCAAATATCCTTTTATACTTGATAAATAAGTCATGCGACTTACAAGCACACCTGCATTTAAAAGCTCAAACTATACACCTATTAGGCACTACATAGCGGCTACATTCCTTAAGGAAAAAATAACATTTATAATTATGTTTTGAAATGGCCCAAACTTATTTTGTCACATTGGTTACAATTTACATTATCCCTTCAAGGCTAAGGTTGACACTTTTTTTCATCATGTATTAATAGTTATATTCAATTCTCATTGGATGATGTAACTAATTGACCAAGAGACACATATAATAAATGTTTAATAACAATAGTCTTCCTCTAAGACTTATAGCTATTAGTGTCCATTCAACTATTATCTTAATCATGTCTGAAAGGTTAAATATTTCATTATCATAAGTAACATCTAAAGTAACGATCATTAAATTGATTCTTCAAGATATAATTGGAAGTAACATAGGACATATAAAGAGACTATATTATTACCTTACTTATATATCAAAAAAGCAAAGATGAATCCACTTCCCTTATTGCTCATTCAATTTCCACATATGGTATGAATTATATGCTATGATTTGTTTTCTCTTTCTTAAAGTGTATGCCAATTTTACTCCATTTCATAATAACTTACCATATAGATCTTGGTTTAGCTACTCTTAAACATTTAACTTGAGTTCTTTAAATACTTGCTCTTTAAAGTATCAAACTAAGATCTCACATTTGGCCTTTCATAAGTTTTATGGATAATGGGTAATTCGTACTAGCCTTACTTTTCATTTTAATCTCTATGACCTCATCTTAAATCTTTTAAGGCAACCAAAAATTTTAAGTGTGATTTATCTAAATCATTCTCTTTGCTCAAATGATCTTATCTATATTCACTCTTTAAGTAATAAAGGAAAATGTTTATGCGAGTAAATCAATCTCAACTTGTCTGTCATACCTTTTTAGCAATATATTTAAATACTTGTACACGTATTCCATATATATTAAATTATTATAATTCTTTGTTAGCATCAACACATTGCACTTTATGCAAAGCTTTAAGTCTTTACTCAAATTTTAAGGAGTTAATAAAAGACTTTTTTATTAGGGATATTGTCTCTTATTGAGTTGTACTTCAAGTCAATATAATTAGGTTGATGTCTTGCTTAAGATGTTTTGAGTATGTGTCACTTTACTAAATTATCATATAAAGAAACTTGTAGTTTATGACAATTTTTAACATGTCAAAGATCTTTTTAAGCAAACATCATTATTTACCGAAACAAACTTTACATTAATGTACATAAAGTTACACATGGGTGCTTCTTATTTTTCCATTTAACGGTCTCATTATTAAGCAAGTAAGTAAGTTCATCTACTATTTTTTACTTAATTAAGTTATTATTCTTAATAATAACTTAACACCGCATTAAGTGTTGTTTCTCTCTTTTTATCACTCTTACTAACATAAAAAAAATAGGTTGTAGCACCCATAAAGCATCCTAATGTCATTTTGGCCACATTTCTTATACATGTATGAGATATAAACTTTAATTGACTTGAAAGTCTATGGTACAACCCAAATATATAATATTATTTACCATTAATTATATTAAACTATGATACTATTACTATTTTACTATTTGATTGAAGAAATCAATATATATATTATAAGATTCAAAACTTTTGACTTTGTTAAGAAGTGTCAATAGGGCTATATTTACCTAGTGAATTTGTTCAAAAACTTTTCTTAAACAATTCATTGGTTTTAATCATTAATACAAGGATGGTTATGTCTAAGCAGTTCACCCTTTTTCTTTCTAACTTAAACTAAAAGATATTCATTCTTTAATGATTTTAATGAACTCCTTTGAATCTTAAGTCATACATATGCTACTAACATGAAGATATAGAATTACAAACTAAGTGGTCAAACACTTAACATACATATATTGGTCATCATAGATTATCATAAATCCATATATGAAATTTGCTAATTGCAATTTCAATAACACATATTAATCGATTGTTTTAGGTCAAATATGAAATATTAGAGTTTGCAATCTTTATTCTCTTGACCTACCACATTGAACATCAATATGCATTTTATGCATGTATGATTGATTTAGTTCTTTATATAGAAAAACAACTTTCTAATGTGTTTTATGTAATTATAGATCTAAATGTGCAACTATGTGAGAATTAAGTGAATCAAATATAAATCTAAAGATTTATAACATAATATTCCCTCTTATTATACACATTTCCTTCTTTATTGAGCAAGTCTAATATCATTTATTTATCTACTTTCGTATATGAGAGAATTTATCAATTCTCTATTCTTTTTATGCCTAAATAAAAACTATCATGTTCCAAACATGCTTTTGGTCAATCTCCATCAATACATTAGCCATTCTTTTTATTTATTTAGTTTAATAATTTTTAGTCATACAAATGTTGTTTAAAAACACTTTTATGCTTACACACTAGGAGATCATACATATGACCAAAAGCTTAAAACCATTAGCAAATATTATGAAAATGTGAGTATAATACCTTGTCCTTTCATTCATTAGTTTGTAGATATTAGAATGGATTAATAGCAATAGAATTATATCTTTAATTACCTTTCAAATAAATTCATTTTGTTTTTACTATTAGGTCATATTCATTTATAGGCAATCAATATAAATGAGTAAGTCTAATAAACTTTTCTTTAGCATAAATTTCAATCCTCCATTACCTAACATGACCTAATCTATCAAACTAAATATTGACATCAATACTCTCTTTAAGTTGATGTAACTGAAGAAAAACGATCAATATTATGAACATCATTTTCCATATAATTAAATCTATCAGGCAAGAGTTATAGTAAATGGTATCACATTAAACATTTATACCATGATCATAAGAGTTTTAGTTATGACCTAAATCAAAAAGGATTATGATAAAAATCAAATTTTGTCAAACTTTTGCATACAACAAATCTAATGTAAGAATTGGATTTAACTCCCATGCAATCTCATTTATAAGTGATAATACCCTTTGTTATTTAAATAATTCTTTATATATCCATTACTTCCTTATAGCATTCATTAATGCTTCATTTATACTCTAAGTTCTTATACTAAACAAATCATTACTCAAAATCTATCATCTACTTAGGATAGGATCTAATATGTAATATCGATTGAGAATTTTATGCTCAAATGAAAAGTAGGCATTAGGTCATTTTCTTTATTAGCTCAATGCACTCTAAGCATTTAAGAACATTTGACCTACTTTTCATAATCTTAATAATTGGTCTTATCCTTATATGCATTAACATGTTAATTTCTCACATCAATTGGTTTCATTTTTCTTTAACTCCTTTCCAAACTACTTATATCAAAAGACTTACTACTTAAATCACATAAAAATATTCAGCATTTGCTTAATGAGTTAAGTTGCATATAAGGGAATTTAGCAACTTTTAAGTGTTTGTCTTCAAGTACATATGATATTAATGTCATCAATTTACCAAGCATAATCATTACGTATCATTATTTATATGTGCTCATAACTTTTAAGAAAAGATTAAATTGTAGTTGACATTTACTGATTGAATAATGGTCTAAATTAATACAATTAATTCTAATGTCACACCTTTTATTAATGTTATCACATAAGAGTGCTTAATGAAAATTTCATATTTATAATAGGTTTTATAACTCAATTATGAATATACTTCCAAAAGTTTATTAAAGTGCCAACAATAATATTTAATAAGTGAAATATTTCTTAAACCATTAAAGAGATCAATTGTTATATTATTTGTCATTTTTGTGAGAGTAATATTTAATCTTCAATAATTTTATTATATCTCAATTTCTTTAAGATGAGTAATATTTTCACTTTCAAATTTAAAATATGATACAATATAAAGTTTTTTAATATACTTTTCTCTCAAGATTATAATAGATTTTATAAAGCCTAACCTCTTAATCTTTTCTATTTACATCTAATTTATTCATAGAAATACTAGTTGTCATGACTTATGCATAATTCAAAAAAGGACTAGCACATAATGATGCTAATATAATAATACATGTATATTAATTTTGCAACAAATTCAACTAAAATAACAACAATAAAATAAAAGATATAAGATTAAAAATTCATTATACTTGCAATCATCTCACATATTCTAATGTTTGATTACTATTATTTTAATTAATTCTTATAGAATTTTAGTTCTATAAATAAAAATTCTTTTCAATTCTTTTAATCTATAAACTTTCACTATAATTTAAATCTCTTACTGAAATTAAAATTCATTATATTATTTTCTTTTAATATACAAATTACATAAAATAGACATCACATATATCAATTACATCATAGTAAAAATTATTTCAAATAATTTTGTTCATGACTATAAGGCATATAATTTATTATTTTTCAAAGATGTCATTTCTTACAAATAATATAACATAGCATGCTTGAACCATTTACAAAGGCATATTAAATATGCATGATACACTTTATGTAAATTTCACATAAATATATATAAAACATGTTATTAATGTCTCATAACTAATCATGCAATCACATGTATTTGTATAAGACATTAATAATTGCACGATAAACTCATGTAATCTCATATGCATATTTATTACATGCTAACAACAATTTATCATAAATTTAAAATTTTAAAATATACTTTATATTATATTATAATTCTTAGGCATTTAATTTATATAATGAGATAAAACTCAAAAATTTATCAAAAAATTTTGAGTACAAGAATCATATGGTATCACAACCATGGGTGTCCGTTACATTTAACCCCTTTAATCTGCATAACACGCATCAAATTATTTAAACAGCACAACTTGCTCAATAGAATCATAAGCTGATGAATACATGATCCTTTTTTTAAGTTCTCTCTTTTTTTTTTATACACTGTAAAATATTAATATACAAGCTATGGATCACTTACTTATAATTGGTTTTATCTTTTTGAAGCAACGTGTTGTCCATCTATTGGTCATCTAAAAGACTTGGTGTACATTTCTTCGTGCTTGTTGTGCAAGTGGCCTTTCATTATCTTCCTTATTTTGGTTTTACCAACGGTAAACTGGCAGTAACCGCTTTGAGTCCAGGGGTTAAGCAACTGCTTCTTTTATCTCACTAGGCCACGACGTGGCACACGTGGTAGGTCTTGATTTTATCAGAATTAGGGCTGCCGCAAAAGACCAGAGCAATTACCCCTTTTTTTCTTTTTTTCTTTTTTTTAAAGGCCATAAATTTGTCTACAACGTTTGGA
The DNA here is from genome assembly GCA_020883675.1 of Bruguiera gymnorhiza. Taxonomy (NCBI): domain Eukaryota; kingdom Viridiplantae; phylum Streptophyta; class Magnoliopsida; order Malpighiales; family Rhizophoraceae; genus Bruguiera; species Bruguiera gymnorhiza. The sequence continues at coordinate 1,821,726 of JAIRCJ010000061.1, read as the reverse complement.
CCCTCATTTAACTATAGTAAAAACTTTTTTTATATATTTTATATTTTTTTAGTTTTTTACAATCTATCTATCACATTTAGTCATTGAGCAATTTAATCTATTTTTGTCATGTGACCATTAATTTTGATGATGTCATGAAAAATATAATTATGTGGTATTTTTGAGCCTTTTTTTAAATTACTAAAAATTTAATTATGTTATTTTAAAAAAATATTAATATGCAAAAAAAAAGAAAATTCATTTTAAAAGATAAGAAAATCTATAAATGTCGATGCTATCTTTTGCTTTTACAATTACCGTACGCAGTGTATAGCTCAAGAGTTTAGACTCATCTCTCTCTCTCTCTCTCTCTCTCTCTCTCTCTCTACGAATTTAAGCGTAATCTTCGGTAGTTGGAAAACTGGTTTGCTGGTTTTTGAGAGAGAAGTTGATTTTCTTCGGTTAAATTTACCGTTCATTAAAGTCAGTTTCTTTAAGCTCTCTCTCTCTCTCTCTCTCTCTCTCTCTCTCTCTAAAATTATTTCTTCTTGGTCCTTTATTTTTGTTTTTTTTTTACTCTCTGTTCTTGTTCTTTGCTTTTTCTTGTAATATTTTTTTATCCCAAAAATTTTGAGCTAAAATAAGCTTAATTAGTTAAGCTTTAAAAAAATTGACAATTAATTTGAAGAGAAAGAAAAGGTAAGGAATAAAAGAGAGTCGTTTTCGATAATACACTTGATTTTAATCCGAATGTGAAACTAGTCGAATCAAGTTAGTATTTGGATTTAGTGGCTTTGATTGACAAAAAGCATCAATTTCACAGCCAGGAGGCATTGGGGACCTCCAATTCGTCAACCATTAATAAAAAAAAAATGAAACAAATTCAAAAATAAAAACACGTTATGCTGTGGGTTGAAAAGAGCGTAAAATATTTTATTTTATTTATTTTTTAAAAAAATTTCATTTGCCTAATATATTTTTTTAAAATATCATAACTAAATTTTTAATAAATTAAAAAAATGTAAAAATTCCACCTGATCTTATTTTTAATGATATAATATGTAATTAAGACGTGATTTGCTAATGTGGCAAGTGGATAATGCCCACATTAGTACAATTAATGATAATGCGATAGAGATAGATCAAATTATTCGAGAATCTAAACATGAGAGACTAATCGTAAAAACAAGAAACAAAATTGTAAATATAATTAAACATTGCAAATTTAGGTTTTTTTTGTTTGCCTTTTTTAAGACTTAAATTAAAAATTATTCTGCATAATGTCTTTATCTAAACATTTCTTTTTTTAAAAAAAAATTGCTCCTCACATTAATGTCATTAATTAAAAATGCTCCATACCTTCACTTTTTTGTTAATTTTACCACATAACTTTTAATTAAGTATCATGTGAGATTCAAAATATTAATTGAATTGCTAATATGAATTTTTAAAATTTATTTTTAAAAATATATTTTTAATTGTTAAATTTAAATTTTCAAAATATTTTAAAAAAATTAAAAGAAAAACCTATTCTTCACAATTAAAAATATATAAAAAATATTTTAACTAGTATTAATAATAAAAATTTTAATTGGATTTTGGATAAGTGGGGTTTCTGCTTTTCTTGAGTCGTTTTTTCTCCTTATATACGATTGCAAATTGCAATCTGTTTTCACATTTCAAACCTTTTAGGGTGTTTGTGAAACTAGGCTGGTTGTTTTTGGTGGTGGAGAATAAGACCGGTGGATTGGCCGTCGTCAGTGCGGAGGATGGAGATATGATGGCGGCTGTGGCGGTGGAGGAGTTTTCTGGGTTTTGTTTTCTTACTGGGTGGGTTTAACTTGCTAGAGACATGAGAAGACGCCGGTGGCAAGATTAGAGCGTCACTGGCGACGGCGTCAGCAGTGGCTGTTGATGGGGAGGAAGAGGTGGCGGTGTGGGAGGGAGGGAAAAATGAGAGAGAGAAACACAGTTTTGTACACGTTAACGTAAACTCTTTTTCTTGAGTGGACACGTCAGCTTCAAGGTAGTAGTTAATGAAAATATTAAAGAAAAAAAAAATCGGACTAATTTACAAATGAATGTAATACAAAAATTATTTTTATTTATTACATTAAAAAATTGTATAATTACTTTTATTTTAACTTTTTTAATTAAATTAAATTTATATTTTAGGTTAAATATTACTATTTATATGTTATATGATATATAAGAAATATATTTTTTATTATCACATTATTAAATTTATTAATATAATATAAATTTAATTAAAAAATAAATAAAAATATTTGTATATGTTATAATTAATTTATTTCTTTTTATAATATTCTTTTAAAAATTATATTTTATTAATATTATAATATTTTTAAAAAATAAAAATTTATATTGTATCAATAAATTTAACGATATATTAATTATTATTAGATAACTATATTTAATAAAATATATTTAATCTAAATTATTTTAATTAGTGAAATTAATGTATTAGATAAATAAAAAAATATAATTATTGAAAATTTTAAATATATTAAGTAAATTTAATTTTTTAGCCATTTTTTTGATAGTGTTTGTTTACCTTAATTGAATGATTTTAAAGTTATTAAGCTAAATCTGAAAAATTAAAAATTTAATAACCTAAATATAAACTTATGCCATTCGCGGAAAAGCCTCGTGATGGTTGTTCGTTTAACTTTAACCGATCCTTGGTTTGACTGGTTTTTATGTAAAATTTCGAATATGTGAAAAAATATGCTTTTAGTGCATTTTGTGGGGTTTTCTGATTTGGATTTTGATTGGATTTGTAAGATTTTATGGTATTTGATTTGGGATGCCTTTGACATGAGATGACGATGTATTTGAGTTTAATCTTCTTAATGTATTTTCTTTAAAATTTTGAAATTGAGAAAATTTTAGTACTAACATTAAGCGAAATATTAGAAAATAATTATTATTGCCATATTATCAAAATTAGTTAACATGACATATTACGGTATAATGTAAAATTTATGTAGTATTTAAACTATCAAATATCAAAGACAGCAGCATACTGAAATCAAAAGATGAGTGAAAAAGAGAGAAGGAATAAATGTTATGGATGAATTCTTAAAAAATTTTAAAAATATATAAAAAAAAAAAGTAGTGAAATTGTGAGTAAAAATTTTGTTTTTTTTTTGGCCATTCTGTTTTCTCGTCGTCTTCTGCGAGCAACCAAAAAGTTTCATGCATTGCAACGCGGGCCAACTCAGGAATGGGGTCTACAAGGGGCTCCAGCGCGGGTGGCGAGCGCGAGGAGCCAACGTGACCATTTGAAGCCTCTTGTCACCCCCCGACAAGAGCTGCATGGGTGTGGAGCGGAGCGTCGTTTGGTCTTCTCTCCTCATCCCCACATTGACGCAGCCATTCATCTCCTAATCACGGGAATTGCCTAAAATGACCTCTTCGGCCCGATTTTCCTTCTTTTTATTTATTTATTTATTTTATACGAGGGGATTTTTGTTTGTCATTTTCAGAATTTCAGAACGCTGCAAATATAAATCAAGCAATAAGTTAAAAATCTGAATAAAAACGGGCCAGCAACTGGATATAGATGTAATTTCACGAAATGTTAACCAAAAGGACCCAAGAAAAACGGCGACTAAGGAGGGGAGGCGCCGGGGGGGGGAGGGGAATAAATCCGCTCGAAAAATAAAATAGAACAGAGACACGGAGAGAAGGGGAGAACGAAAAGGAAGGAACAGAAATAATAATATAAGGAAAGAAAGGAAAACTCACTCTTGTGCTGCATACGCATTTCATTATCGTCCAAAATCCAACAACCTGTACAGGAGGAGGAGGAGGAGGAGGAGGAGGAGGAGGCGAATAACGGAATTTCCGTGTGCGTCTCTGTTTTTTTTTCTTTTCCATTTTCGATTCTTGTCTTCATAATTCCTGCATTTTGCCTGTATCTGTTTATGATCACCTCTTTTCCCCTTTTATTTTCTTTTTATTTTTTGTTATTTTAAGTGGTCCCTCGAGTTCCCCAAAAAAAAGAGAGAGAGAGAGAGAGAAAAAAGAAATATTATACAATTTTGATTTGATTGCCGAATATTTTGACGAGATTATGTCTCCTGTTTCGGGTTTTTGATTTTTTTTTTTCTCTTTTCCTTCTTTTTCTGGGTGATAACAACAAAAGCAGCCGCTGAGTTGAGGCAACCAAGTAGCGAACGGGGACGAGTCGTAGATATATAACGAGTAAAATGGCCAATGAAGCTGCTGGTGGTGGTTGCAGCGCCGGCGGTGGCGGGGGCGGGGGCGGGGTCGAGGAAGCGGGGCCTCTTTTGGAAAATTCGTCGCCGAAGGATAGGGTCAAGTTTCTGTGTAGCTATGGCGGGAAAATACTGCCGAGACCCGTCGATGGCGTTCTCAAGTATGTCGGCGGTGAGACGCGAGTCATTGCCGTTGATCGCGGCATCAGCCTTTCGGGTTTGTTCATTGCAATTTCTTTCTCTGAGCGACAATTATGTTTTTTGTGATTTTATTTGTTTAGCCGCAACATTCATTCGCTTTTATCAAGGTGAAATTTACAAATGAGAAAGAGAATTCTTTAGCCGATTTAAACTTTTCACTTTTTAAAGAATTGATTTTTAAAATCGGTTGCATATCATGGAAAAGGAAATAGAAGAGGGTAAAACAAGGAAGAAAAGCCCAACTCATAATATGCGCATTCACTTAAGATTCTATTTTAATAAGCATTACGACTTCCCCTTGAAAAGAATTGATGTTGAATACCCTCCCTGAAAACCCAAAAAGAAGAAGAAGAAGAAGAAAAATATTGATGTTGAACGTGTGGACATGATAGAACTAGTGGGACCGCGGGAGCAATTCCTTTATAATGTTTATGAGCTCATTTATATTTGGTGGTTTATAGAACAATCAGAAAGAGCCTAGGAACAAGTTCGATTCTATCATCATAGCCTCAAACACGCGCAGAAAGGAAGGAAAGAAAAAAAGAAGAAAAGTTAGAAAGCATAGGCAGAAAATGCATGTCTTTGCAAGCTTGGACTCTAATCATTTAGTTGGAGGAAGACTAAGCTCTTCCACTCTCATTTCTGTGGAACACTTGAGGTGCAAAAGAGAGAAACGAGATTAAACTACTCCTCAGTTTCAAGCTCAGCTTAATCTGGCTAGGGTTGGTTTACATCGATGGTAGGGGAGTAGAGGACAGAAGGCGCTCAAAGCAGAGGGCTGAGCTTGAGTGTCTAATGAAGCAAAGTCCCAATATGCCTGAGTTCTGTTATGCTTGGTTTATTTTTAGTTGGAGAAACAAGCTCCAGAGTGCAACATTTTAGTGATACGTCTCTCCAAGTGCAACAGTTTTGGCATAATCTGTTCTCTCAAATAGTACCTCATAGCAATCGCTTTTAGTATTGTATTTTGTTCAGTTCCTTCTCTGTTTTGGAACATATGCAGAGCTAATGAAAAAGATCAGTGTGGAATTTGAGGAGGACATGATCTTGAAGTATCAGGTCATGCCCGAAGATCTTGATGTGCTGGTGACTGTAAGAACGGATGAGGATTTGAGGCACATGCTTGATGAATATGATCGTCAGGGAAGTGAAGGAAATCCAAAGCTCCGATGCTTCCTTTTCCCTTCTAATCCTCTGGTAGTTGAGAATCAAATTATGCCAATGGATCCAAATGCAATAGAGCAACGTTATATTGAAGCTATCAATGGTACAATTCACATGGCAACCACTTTTCGACTTCCTCAAATCAATGCGAAGCATCCCTCCTTCAGTCTTTCAGCCTGCTCTTCCCCAAAATCAACTTCCCCAGAGAGCAACAAGGTTGACTCTATGACTCGTGATCCTACTCTGATGAATGGTTATCATAATAGCAGGCTTCCTATGCATAAAGTACGTAGCTCTCCTAACCTGTGCTGTCTAAATATTGCTCCCCACCAAAGTGTGAACCTTAGCAATCAGCATCTGTATCGGCAACATTACCATTATTCGCAACACCTACAGCAACATCATCCTACTGGGTATCAACCTTCTAGGCCACCTCAGGATACTCACAGGCTGGCATCAACTTTATCCTTTGTGCGGTCTGACTTTGCGAGGGCTTCTATTCCACATGTCCAAAACCAGAGTTACTCTAGCAGACATAATATGGGGAGTGGAACCTACCTGTATGGGCAACAAGATGACCACTCTGGTTATGTGTGCAAGACAATGGATAGATCAGTTAGTGTTCCTCAGAGTCCCAGGAGCAGGATTCTGGAGTAAAGCATGAAATATTTGGTTTCCAGGCTCGCGATTTTTTGTCAGTCGAGTTGAAGAGCCAAAGTTGTTGAAGAAAATTCTTTCTTATTCTCGCCTTCTGCATGGACGGGAAGAGCTATACATGTCTTTTCTATTTGCATTTTTTAAGGCTGCTGTATGTGCTCGCCCCTTTGCTGTATGCATGTTACTTGTGAATAAGCCTTACAGAATTGAGGTCTTAGCCGTTACTGTTCGAGGGAATATTTCTATTAATAATATGTTTCCAGATCTTTATCTGTTCTCTCTGTTTTTTTTTTTAAAATTTTATTTATTATATATATATATATATATATATATATATATGTATATATATGGCGGTAGCTTCTCGGTTCCCTTATATTTTGAGATCAGGAATACTGGAGAGTAGCATCTAAATCAAGAAGGTATGCTCCTGTTGAACCTTGGTCCGATTATTTCGCCAACACCAACACTGAGAACCACTGGAAGAGAAAAGCAAACTGGTCTTAAAAAAATGTAAAACATGCCAACAACCAACTTAGGCCTCTTCGAAATGCCATGTTTGAGAGCAGACACGGAGCCGCATGATCAAGTTTGCCCTAGACTTTACTAATAAGCGACGGGCCGACCGGGCACATTACCGGCAGACAGACAGATTAAAGAAAATTCATTGCCCATCCAACAGTATATTCCACATTTCAATATAAGTTGTAACCAATTATGCGTACAAATCTCGGTTGCTCGACGGTCCAAGTTCTGTTGATGAAGAGGCGTATAATCTGTCAGACCAGAGATTTGACCCTAACAATCCTTCTTGCTAGTCTACATAAATATACTTTTAAAGCACATTGACTCTGAAGTGGTTCATTTCCTATTTACTAACAGTACATTCTCACCTCACCACCAAAAATTCTCATTTCCATGTCCCACAACATATAGTTAAACAAAAATTTAAGATTAACTGGCACAAAAAAACCTATCCAATCACTTTTATCTCACTTGCTGTCAGTGAAATCTGCATCAATGACATCTCCCTCCGGTCCTTTGCTTGATGAATCTGTGGATCCAGTATCACTGCCAGGAGCAGGGCCAGTACCAGGTGCTCCAGGTTGGTTGTAAAGGGACTGCCCAAGTTGCATGACTTCTTGATTTAGAGCAGCCATGGCATCCTTAATTGCCTGGGTTGACCCACCTGCGATTGCCTCCTTGAGCTTTTTGAGTTCTCCTTCAACCCTTTCTTTGACCGGGCCTGGAACCTTGTCTCCCAGCTCCTTCAGCTGCTTCTCAGTCTGGTAGACAACAGAATCTGCCTGGTTCTTTGTGTCAATAGCATCTCTCTTCTCCTTGTCCTCTTTTGCAAATTTCTCAGCTTCCTTGACCATTCTATCAACCTATACAAGTTCACTCAGATGTTTATTGACATTGACCTCCAATAATAAGTTTGATCTGCTAACATAACAAAACTCCTAATATCATGCCAGTCTTGCAAATTATTAATAAATACAATAACCTCAAAATTTTGACCCAAGGTCCTTAAAAGTGTAGTCCCCTTTAAAGAAAATTTCTTGAGTCTCTTTTTGGAAAGGCCTGCCATTCTGAGGTATAATAATTTAAATCTAATTCAAATCAGCATTTCAGAAATACACAGACGGCATACCTCATCACTGGGCAAGGTGCTAGCACCGGTGATGGTGATATCTTGTTTCTTCCCAGTTCCTTTGTCGACAGCAGTGACAGAGAGGATGCCATTGGCATCAATGTCAAACTTGACCTCAATTTGAGGGATCCCACGTGGTGCTGGGGGAATACCATCCAGGCGGAAGCTGCCAAGAGACTTGTTGTCCCTCACAAACTCTCTCTCACCTTGGAGGACATTAATTTCCACACTTGTCTGTCCATCTGCAGCAGTTGAGAACACCTCTGATTTGGAGGTGGGCAAGGTAGTATTTCTTGGGATGATCTTAGTCATAACACCTCCAAGGGTCTCCAGCCCAAGGGACAATGGTGTCACATCCAACAGCACAATGTCACTGACTTCTCCACCCAAAACACCAGCCTATAGCCAAACAAGAACATGCAGGGAAAGTTTTTATTCGCAATCAAGTCAAAGCATAAATTTGGAAAGGAATTAACCTATATAAATCAAAGCACACAAATCTTTATCTATGACATTTTCAAGAGCAATGTCAGAATATATGTTATTGATGTATGCAAGAGCCAACTATACCTGAACTGCAGCCCCTAGAGCAACTACTTCATCTGGATTAACAGTGACATTGGGATCTTTTCTTGTCATTTTCTTTACAAGCTCCTGGACAGCAGGTATACGTGTTGAACCACCAACAAGTATCACTTCATCTATGTCCTTAAAGGAGAGCTTTGCATCCCTCAAGGCATTCTCAACTGGGGTTTTAAGCCTAGGAAAATATAACAAAGCGATTTAGTTCAGGATGCAGCATCAAATTCCTATCACTAGCTGAAAAACACAAACCTTGAAGAAAATACATGGTGCAAATGCATATGCAAAGCAGTAACCAAGGACAGTAATCCATAGAAATTTTACAGGAAAAAACAGTTGACAGCTTTGCCATATCTACACTACATACCTGTCAAGAAGGTCAGAGCACAATTCCTCAAACTTGACCCTTGTAAGGGAGGTTTCAATGTGCTTTGGGCCGTCAGCGGTGGCAGTGATGAAAGGCAAGCTGATCAAGAACAGAAACCTTTTCAATCAATTGAAATCTGGGAGAACCATTTGAGCCATGGCAATGTCTGTGCAAGTATGCACATGCATGCATACATGTGTGGAGATACCTGGGTAAAACTCTGGCACAGATGGAACCTTATATTGTTTACCTGATGTTGGTCTGAGTCAGAGAAGACAGCTCCATTTTGGCTTTCTCTGCTGTCTCAGTTAGCCGCTGAAGTGCTTGCTTGTCTTTCAAAAGATCAATGCCTTCATCTCTCTTAAAGTTAGTGGCGAGCCAATCAACAATTCTCTGAACAAAAATTGCACAAAAAGGGATAAGTGTTAGTGTTACTTGCTCCATTGACCAAATAAAAAAGGGAAAACTGAACATAAATCTTGCAATAAAGCAACACAGAAGCCCAACCTTGTCAAAGTCATCACCACCCAAATGTGTATCACCTGAAGTAGAAAGCACTTCAAACACTCCATCACCAACCTCGAGCACTAAAACAAAAGGATGGAATAAGGTGATATCAAAAAAGACAAAAAGCTAATATGACACCAATTTTTAACTTTCTATTGTAGAATAGAAAGGAAAACATCTCCATAGGCTTTCAATTCATGGAACTAATAGAACATTGAACTTGTCCACATATAATTTTCAAGGAATAAGATCTGTTTACAGAAATTTAATCTCCAAAGCCCAAATATAATGAGGCAAAGGCAAAGCTGTGGGCACAGTTACTTGAAGAAAAGCTGCAATACCTGAAACATCAAAAGTTCCTCCACCAAGGTCAAAAACCAGGATGGTTTCATTGTTCTTCTTCTCAAAGCCATATGCCAATGATGCTGCTGTAGGCTCATTGATGATTCGAAGAACTTCTAGCCCAGCAATACGACCAGCATCCTTTGTTGCTGTTCTTTGAGAATCATTAAAGTAAGCAGGCACGGTGACAACAGCCTTAGTCACTTTATCATTCAAAAATTTGGAAGCATCATCCACAAGCTTTCTCAAGACCTGAATACGGAAAGAGATGAATCATCGTAAGGGTGATAGTCCAATCACGACATCTCATCAAATATGCTGCGCTTTGTAAGCACAAATACTCCAAACGTAATTATCCAACAAAGAGAAGATGAAAGAGGCACTATAGCATGCACAAACAATGACCATGCGATAGTTTTCCACAAGATAAAGAGAAAATTCTTACAGCGTATGTTATGTAGCAAATCTTGGCACTGCCACAACACACTAACTAATAATAGGAGAAAATAGAGAAAGGTGCCTTGAGAAAAAATGAGGTTGAATTGAAGTTCAAATGCATTTAATTTTATTGTTCCAAAACTATTTTGTGAGATGTGGCAACAACAATGGCATCCAGCTTGTAGGAACTTCTATAACACAGGTTGTTTGAAAACTCCCAAAGAACCTTGTGTCTTATCATCCTAGACCTTACAATAAGGGAAAAGGGTTCAACAGAACTATTTTAGTGACTTCGATTGCTTTACATTGGTTCCCTGTTGTTGCAATATCGTGTAAATCGAAATCATCAGAAAAATAATGCATAACCGAGGAAGAATGTTAGAAAAATTCAATTTCAACCCATAACCCAAAGTGACACAAATATTAAACCAAGGGAAACATGCGAATCCCCGCCACAATCCAGAGTCCATTAAACATCCAGATAGCCATAATTCACCAAAAGAAAAAAAAGAATAAAAAAAAAAAACCAAAAGAGTACCTGAGCAGAAATCTCTTCGGCAGCAAACTGCTTGCCAATTGCAGGACACTCCAACTTGACATTTCCATTGTCATCCCTCACCACCTTATAAGAGACCTGCCTGGACTCCTCGTCCACCTCCGACATCTTCCTCCCAATGAACCTCTTCACTGAAAAGAATGTGTTCTCCGGGTTCACCACTGCCTGCCTCTTGGCAATTTGCCCCACCAGTCTATCCCCATTCTTCCTGTAAGCCACCACAGAGGGCGTCGTCCTCTGCCCCTCGGCGTTCGTCACTATCGTCGGCTTCCCTCCTTCCATCGCCGCCACCGCCGAATTGGTGGTCCCCAGATCGATTCCCACCACTTTCTCATTCACTACCCTCACAGGTCCCGTGCTGCTGTAACCCCTCCTCCTCGCTGCTCCTGTATTATTATGCCTCAAAAACGCTGCCGTTTTGCTGCCCCCCAAAACACTTCGACCAAAGAAAACCTTTTTTGGGGCAAATGAAAAATTGGGTTCTTTGGAGGAAAACGAGGGGAGACCAGCACCAGCACCAGCACCACCACCTAGAACATTAATCTGGGCCGTGCAGGAAGCCATTTTCGAGTTCTCCCCGGACGGGAACTACAGTCGAAATTGAAGGATATATATATATTTCTTTTAAATAAAAAACTTTTATTAGAAACAAACAAAATGAGTAGAGGAAGAGATTTTAAGATGAAAAAACCCCTGTACACACTATATCTCTAAGTTTCTAGCTTGTGTGTTCTTCGTGGCGTCCAGGAGAATGAAGAAGAACAAGACGAAGGAGCGAGAGAAACAAAGGGACTTGGGTTTACAAAATAAATGAGAGATGCAGTGCGTTTCTGCGAGAGAGGGGAGGGTTGAACGGTGACATATGGATGGATGGATGGATTCTAAAATGATCTAGAGCTGTCTAGGTGGTGTTTACGGACAGCTATAGCGGCCTTTCAGGCTTCGTTCCGCCCAATTGGAAAAGTGTGGTCCAGTTTTGGTTGGGTTATGGGCAGTTTTTATTTTTAGTGGGCTACCAAAAAAAATGCCACCGGTTGGCCGCCAAGCAATGAACTTTAAATTTAAAGGTAAATTATAAAACTAATTTACAAATAAATTTATATTTTTTTATATTTTAATTAAATTTAATTTAATTTTTAAAAATTAATATTTTGTTAATTATATAATTATTTTGATAACAAATTTTATTATTAACTTCATTAAGTGAAAATAGTTAAACTCTATGATGTGATAAGTTGATATGTACATAAAATAAAGTGTTAAAATTAATTATATATTGAGTTTCGTAGAATTAAATTAAAATATAAATATATAAATATAATTAAATAAAAATATATAAAATATAATAAAATATTATTTCATTTTTTTCTTTTCTTTTTTAGTTCTCCCTTTAACAACGAATTTTTAAGCGAATTTAAACAAATCTTTTTGTTTTTATTTTTCTCAAATTAAAAATAAAAGGAAAACAAATTTTACTATGTAAGTTCAAACTTCAAATATCAAATTAGTGTTACTAATTAATTTATTAAAAATAGACCTGTAAATAAAATATTGGTAAATATTTATTATGTATAGTTACCTCTTCATTGAGTGAAATTGTAGTTGGTAGGCAAATCCCTCCTTAAGTTTTGCGAAAACTATTAAAGAAACTAAGTCACAATTGCATTGTATAAAGAAAGAAGGTGAAGTAGTTACATTTTTTTTAAATTGTTGCTTGGGTAATAATGTAGAAGTGGTTGTGCCCTCTCTGTTAAAGGACTAAAGAGAAGTGTTTTCCTAGTAGAGGAGGGACTCTACTTCCACTTTAAACATCAAAATTCTAAAAAGGTATGTCTTAATTGTTATATTGTGTAAAAATTTTCAAACCTTAGAAACTTGTATTAAAATTAGAATCATAATCTCAAATTGAATATGAGTATAGATTTAGGCATACCTTTCATTACCATATCACATAAATGAATGATGAATATAATTATGATATTACACGCACTAACAAGTACATAAAGATCAACATCTTCCTTTCTTACACCATCAAAAGTTTAAAATTCATTCTAATTTAGAGAATGAAAGGTAGCCTTTTATATGAAGAGATAACTCATATCTTTATTTATATTGAAATCCTAATTGAGTTCACCTATTATAAACTCAATAATAGGCTTTGCACCAAATAACTTGCTTAGTTTAAATTTAAAACGCAATATAATACATGTAAGAGTTTAAGGTAAATATAACCCATTAGATCATTTTATGATATATAAGGTTTAAAAAATAACTCTCGGTCAAATAATCACTTTAATAGCCACAAAAAAATCATAAATTAATATATTTACTTTAAAACATGTCCAAGTCTAATGATATATTCAATTCCAAACTGTGAATTATGATATGATATTTATCAGTTTAGTATCTCCATAATTACTAAAGTGAACTAAACATATTAAAATGATTACAAAAATGTGTATGTGTAATTACACTTATAGTATAATCAAGTGATCTTTCTATACTAATGTGTAAAAAGTCCTTATTGTGGTTTTTATAAAAGAGCCACCATATATAAAAACATATATCCCCAAAGAGATAATTATAACTCATAATCTGTGGATGCAAACATTGTTTTTATCAAAAAACTAATCATATTTAGAGATAAAATGTATTTAAAAAGAACTTTTATTAAAAGCAAACAAAATGAGTAGACTAAGAGACTTTGAGCTATAAAACCCCTAAACAACCTCTTTCTCGCTTTAAGTTTATAGCTAATGTGTTTTTTGCGGTGTTAAAGAGAAAGAAGAAGATGAGAGAAAGGAAGGGTTTTGTGCTTATATGGTAAATGACAAAGAGAGGGAGTGCATTTTTGTGAAAGAGGTATGGGTTAGGTAAAGGCACATGGATGGATTCTAGAATGATGTAAAGTTGCTTGGGTAGGGTACATAGGTAGCCATGTGGGCATTTGGACTTTGGCCCATCTAGTTTGAAAAATTAAAGTGGTCAAGTTCTATTCTTGTTGACGGGTGGTTGTTATTTTTAGCGAGTTGCTAGGAAAATGCCACCAATCATTGATCGTTAAATATTAATTGTTCCCTCATTAGTTTGTAAGTTTAAAGGTGAAAATGAGCTTAACGTAAATTAAATAACTAATATACAAATAAATTTATAATTTTTTGTATTTTAATAAATCTCGTCCAACTTTTAAAAATTAATATTTTGATAATTGTAGAATTTTTTTATAACAAATTTTTCATTAACTTCATTATATGTAAATAGCTAAAATTATATGTGTGACAAGTTTACATATGAAATTTGTTAATGCATACAAAGATAAGGTATTGAAATTGATTACTTTCATTTCATGTAATATTAAATTTAAAAGTTAAAAGCAAAAATATAATTAAATAAAATGAAAAAAAATGATATAAAAAATTATTTCTTTTTTTTCTCTTTTTTTATTTTCTCCTTAGCAACTAATTTTTAGGCAAATCTAAATAAATCTTCTCTATCCTTATTTCTTCTCAAATCAAAGATGAAATAGATGCAAATTTTATCGCATTAACTTAAATTTCAAATATTTAATTAATGTCACTAATTAATTTGTAAAAAATGGATCTATAAATATAATATAAATATATACTTATTAGGTATAATTACTTTTTTGTTGAGCAAACTCATGGTTAGAGGTTGAATTGCTCTCTAAGTCTTGTGAATACCATTAGAGAAATTATTCAATGTAATCGTATTGTAGAAGGAGGAGGCAAAGTAGTTATGTTTTTACTAGAGTGTTGCTTAGGTGATAATACAGAGATGGCAGTTGCCCTCTTTTTTGAAAGGGTAGAGAGAAGTTTTTTCCTAGCAGAAAGATTCCAACTCCACTCTAAGCATTAAAATTCCAAAAACGTATACCTTAATTACCACATTGTGTAAAATTATAAATTGAATATGGGTATAGGTTTAGTCATACCTTTTATTATCATATCACAAAGATGAATGATGAATATGGATCATAATATTACATGCACCAATAAGCATGTATAAATCATTATCTTCCTCTCTTACACTATTAGTAATTTACAATATGTTTTAATGGAGAGAATGAAATGTAACTTCTTATGTGGAGAGAGAACCTATCTCCTTATTTATACTAAAATCCTAGTAGAGTTCACTTATCATAAGCTCAATAATAGACTATATAGCAAATAACTCTATTAACCTAAGCCCAAAACCCAAACATATTCTTATTTTATATAACACATATAAGAGTTTGAGGTAAATAACTCTTTGAATTATTTTATGACATCTATATCCATAATTAAGTTACACATTTGATTTGATTTTAATTCAAACAAAAAACTTAATTAACATTAGTCCAAAATAAGAAAATATTTTTACATTCTTTTATTTGTAAAACATCAATTTTTTTATTAGTTTTGAAAAATGAGTCAAGAAAACAACTCCTAGTCAAATAATCACCTTAATGGCCACAAAAGGAATCATAGTTTAATAAATTTACCTTAAAACTTGATTGGGTCTAATGAACTTTTAGCACCGAATTATGAATGATGATATACTATTTATTAGTTTAATACATCTATAATTACTGAAACAAACTAAACACATTAACATGATCACAAGAATGTATAAGTGTAATTATACTTATAGTATAATCAAGTGATCTTTCTATACTAATATATAAAAGATCCTTATTGTGGTTTCTTATAAAAGAAACAATATAAATAAAAAAAAATCTCGTTAAGGAGACAATTACATCTAATAATTATGCAGATGGATACATTGTTTTCACCAAGAAAACAATTATATTTTGAGATAAAATATAATTTTTAAAAACTTGTATTAAAAACAAATAAAATGAGTGGAGTAAAAGACTTTGAAATAATAAAACCCCCAAACACTTTCTCTCTCTAAGTTCGTAACATGTGTGTTTTTTGTGGTGTTAGAGAAAAAAAAGAAGAACAAGAAAAAGACTAGAGAAGCAAAGAGCTTTGGGCTTATAGGATACGTAAGAGAGAAAGGGTGTGCATTTTTGTAAGAGAGGTAAGGGTTAAGTGGTGACATGTTGATGGATTTTAGAGTGATCTAGAGTTGCTTGGGTGGGGTTCATAGGCAGCCATGGTGGCGTTTTGGACTTTAGCCCATTTAATATGAAAAATTAAGGTGGTCAAATTTTATGCTTAATTATGAGCAGTTGTTACTTTCAATAGGTTACATAGAAAATGCCACCAATCATCAACTATTAAGTAATGATTGTTCCCTTATTAGCTTGTATGCTTAATGTTGAAAGTGGGTTTAAAGTAGATTAAATTACTAATATACAAATAAATTTATAACTTTTATATTTTAATAAATCTAGTTTGACTTTTAAAAATTAATATTTCCATAATTGCAAAATTTTTTAATAACAAATCTTATTATTGACTTCATCAAATGTAAATAATTAAACTTTATACATGACAAGTAGGCATGTAAAATTCATTAATGTGTATAAAAGATAAGGTGTTAAAATTGATTACTTTCATGTTACGTAATATTAAAGTAAAAATCTAAAAATAAAAATATAACTAAATAAAAATACAAAAAATGTAATAAAAAAATTATCTCCCCTCCTTTTCTTTTTGTCTTTTTGCTCTCTCCTTAATAACTAATTTTTATGCCAATTTAAATAAGTCTTTTTTGTCCTTATTTCTCTTCAAATCAAAGATGGAGGAAAAGCAGATTTTTCCATAAAAGCTTAAACTTTAAATATCTAATTAGTGTTACTAATTAATTTGTTAAAAATGGATTTGTAATTATAAATATAACATAAGTAAATACTTATTATGTATAATTATCTCTCCATGGAACGAACTCATGTTTGGATAGTTAGTCATTCCTCAAGTCTTTTGAAAACCATCAAAGAGGCTAAATGACATTATAACATTATAGAAAAAGAATGAGGCAAAGTAGTTATATTTTTTCTAGTGTGTTGCTTGGGCATTGATGCAAAGGTAGGTGGCTATTGCCCTCCCTATTGAAAGAGTAGAGAGAAGTATTTTCCTAGCAAAAAGCCTCTAACTCCACTTTAAGCATCAAAATTCCAAAAAAGGTATGCCTTAATTGCCATATTATGTAAGAATTTTCAAATTTTAGAATCTTATATTATAACTAAAATCACAATTATAAATTGAATAAAAGTATAGTCTTAGTCATACCTCTTATTGTCATATTACAAAGATGAATGATGAATATGAATTATGATCCAATAAGAATGTAAAGATTAACATCTTCCTTTTTTACATCATTAGTAGTTTATAATTCATTCTAATGGGGAGAACGAAATGTAACCTTTTATGTGGAAAGGGAGCCTGCCTCTTTATTTATACTAAAACCTTAATTAAGTTCACCTATCGTAAGCTCAATAACAAACTTTACATTAAATAACTTTTATATCTCAAATCCAAAACCTAAATACATTCTTATTTTATATAACACACATAAGAGTTTAAAGTAAATATAATCCATTTGATCACTTTATGATATCTAGGTCCATAATTAAGCTACACATTTAATTAGATTTTAATTAAAATAAAAAATGCAATTAATGGTAGCCTAAAACTCCTATTTGAACAAAATTAATTGTTTTTATTTTCCTTATGAATTGGAAAATCAAGTTAAGAAAATGACTCTTGATCAAATAATCACTAAAGTGTGATTATATGTTATTTTGTAGTCTAGTACATTTGTAATTATTAAAGTGAACCAAACACATTAAAATAATCACAAGAATGAGTAAATGTCATTACACTTATAGTATAATTAAGTGATCTTTCTATATTAATGTATAAAAGGTCCTTATTATGGTTTTTTATAAAAGAACCACTATAAATAAGAACACATCTCACTAAGGAGATAATTATAGTTCATAATTGTGTAGATGTAAATATTGTTTTCATTAAGAAAATAATAATGTTTTGAGATAAAATATATATTTTTTAAAAAAACTTTTATTAGAAGCAAAAGTGATAACTATTCCCTCGTTGAGCTATAAGTTTAAAGGTAAAAATGGGTTTGAGGTAAATTAAACAACTAATATACAAATAAATTTATAATTTTTTTGTATTTTAATAAATTTAGTATGACTTATAAAAATTAATATTTTGATAATTCTAGAACTTTTTTTTTCATAACAAATCTTGTTGTTAACTTCATCAAATGTAAATAGTTAGACTTTATGCATGACAAGTAGACATGTGAGATTCATTGTTGTGTACAAAAAATAGGGTGTTGAAATTGATTACTTTTATGTCTTATGATATCAAATTAAAATTTTAAAAATAAAAATATAATTAATATAAATACAAACAAATGTAATAAAAAATTATCTCTCTCTTTTTTCTCCCTTTTTATTCTCTTTTTAATAACTAATTTTTCAACAAATCTAAATAAATCTTTTTTGCCTTCATTTCTTCTCAAATCATAAATGGAGGAAAAGCAAATTTTACCATATAAGTTTAAACTTCAACTATCAAATTAATGCCATTAATTAATTTGTTAAAAATGAATCTATAAATGGAATATAAGTAAGTACTTATTATGAATAGTTAGCTCTTTATTGAGCAAATTTGTGGTTAAAGGTGAGTCACTCCCAAGTTTTGCGAAAATAATTAGAGAGGCTTAATAATGGGTCATAGTGTTGAAAAAGGAAAAGGTGAAGTAGTTACATCTTTTCTAGAGTGTTGTTTTGGCAATGATGCGAAGGTGGTTGTCGCCCTTTTTGTTTAAGGACTAGAGGGACTTGACCTCCTCTTCAAGTATTGAAATTTTAAAAAGGTATGCCTTAATATTTGCTTTGTTCCTTTTGATTTCATCTTTACTTACGGATTTCAACAAAATCCAATTTCAATTTTACCATAATGTATGTCATTATTTTGGGTTTTTGATAACCACCAATTAATTCTAGTAAACTTGCTTAAATTTTCTAGTATCTAGTATTTTTCAATTGATAACTTTTTATTTTTGTTGAGATTTATTTATTTATTTATTTTTGTCTTGGTCTATTAGAAGACCATTTGAGTTTTGAACTACATAATAAGAGTAGCTCTCCTTATTCTCATAAATTCATATTCCATTCTCAAGATTAGGACTTAAAACATCTAAAGTATAAGTCTACATACATAATTATTGGGATGTCCCATAAGAGACTTTTTGTAGATATTTTTGATAAACACCTCTTTGCAATCTCTAACAATAACAATTACTTACCTTTATTTAAAATCACATAGCTTTGGACATACCCAAAAGAGAAGACTAAGAGACCCATTGCCAAGAGGAGAAAATTGAGATTAAACTTATCATCTTTAGCATAATTGCCACTACTAAGCTATATGTCACAAAGATACCTTGATCCAACTCATTCAAGTATCCTTAAAGTACAAATTTGGGTTAAAACTGAACCTCTATGGGCTGCCAGTATTGCCTAGCCCGTTTACTACCTATTAAAGGTCCTAGAAGCTTGTAGAAGTGTCTTCATCTAGAGAATTTCAAAAGAGACCACATTAAATGCATATCTAGAATATTCCTTGTAAATATCTAGGATATACCATTCTAGCACCTTCTCTTGAGATGTATAAATAGGTGACCCCCTTTCATAATCCTTTCTCTTAATACAAATTCACTTACAAAGCTCTCTTGTGCTCTCTCTCTCTCTTCCTTCAGCACTTCCAACTCGCTTACTTACCTCTCACATGGCTTCTGCTGATTCTCTCAAACTCTCAAAGGTTTACTTAGCTCATCTTTGCATGCAAGATCGACTAAGTGTTGCGCATGTTAGTATACACAAAGCCTAACTCCGTGATAGGTGGTATTAGAGCCAAGGTTCAAACCTTAAGTGCAACTTGTTTGTTTGTTGTTTGCTAAGACAACGAGCATGGCAAGTGAAGAAGGATTTGTTGTGACCATTATGGAGGAGCAACAAGCAGGGCAATAATCTCGTGGGTGTGAGGAGCAGTGTGCTCCAGCCAAGCCTAGCAAGTTTAAGGCTCTAACAAGGGAGACCATGGATTCTCGTGTTGGTGGCTTGGAAAGGAGCGTCACTAATATAAACTCCATTGTGGGCAACCTCAATGTTTAAGTTGATAACTTGATTCATGAAAATGCAGAGATCACTTAGGTTGCCAAAGTCATGATCGAAAAGTTTGGGCGTTCGTTTAGGGGAGAACTATGCTCCCTGAATCAAGATCTGTCTAACCTGCGCGAGTTTGTTAAAGGAGAGATTCACGACCTCCATAGGGAGATGGATTCTCTGCGCCGAAACAACTCATTTGCTAGTATAGTTGCCACTACTAGCGCCACTGCAGTGCATGGCTTAAAGGTCCCGAAGCCTGCCATGTACAACAGCACACATAATGCCACTATTGTGGAGAACTTTCTATTCACCCTTAAGCAGTACTTTGAGGCCATGGGGGTTGTTGATGACCTTATTAAGGTAGGTAATGCCCTAATCTTCTTAAAGGATGCTACCCAACTTTAGTGGAGACGTAAGTACTCCGAGAGGGAGAAGGGCTTGTGCATCATTGACATTTGGGAGTAATTTAAGACTGAAGTACATAAGTACTTTGTTTATCACAATGCAAATAATGAAATGAAGAGAAAGTTGTGTTGCCTATGTCAGATAGGTAGTATTTTCGAATACATAAAGGAATTTACTACCCTTATACTTGAAATCAATATGTCCGATAGGGAGCTTCTCTTTTACTTTAAAGACGACTTGAAGGATTGGGTGAGAGTCAAGCTGGATAGACGTGATATGCAGACCCTGGATGCTGCCATTGTCGCTGCTGAGACCTTTATTAACTACTCTGCCCACTCCAAGAGCAAGAAGCCAAACTTTGGCAAATGTGGGGGAGAGAAAACCATACAGAAGAAGCAAGATTCTGGTCACAATGAAGGTGGACAGTAAAGACCCTCAAGTGGCCGTCCCAAGTATGAGAAGAAGTCTGCGGGTAAGCGCAACTCAGGTAATCTCCCTAGTCCTTGTTTCATTTATGATGGACCACACTGGGTGAGAGATTGCCCTAAACGTAAAGTAATGAATGCTATGATGGTAGTACTTGACTCGAATAAAGCTGACGATAAGCCCCAAGTTGACATGGGATGTATCCAACAATTGGGTAATCTCTTAAAACGTGTCTTCCCAATAGTTTCTAAGGAGAGGGGACTGTTGTACACTGACATTGACATTGAAGGCAAAGCAGCTTGTGCGATACTAGATACAGGGGCAACGCATAACTTCATAGATGTGTAAGAGGCCAAACGTCTAGGCCTCAAATTGACAAAGGGAAATGACACTATCAAAGCAATAAACTTGGAAGCAAAGCTTGTCCAAGGCATAACACACGGAGTAGCTGTCCAGATTAGTGAATAGACCAGTAAGTTAGACTTTACCATTGTTCTCATGGATGACTTCAAGGTGGTGTTAGGTCTTACATTTTTCTGTGAAGCCTTGGCTTTTCCCATTCTTGCCTTAAGTTCTTTTGTGGTCATCGATGTTTGTAAGATCCAAGTAATTCCCTTGAAGTGAAAGGAGAAGTCTTAACTATCGATGATTTTTGCCTTGCAATTCAAATAGGGTCTCAAGTTGGGTCCAGGCTACGTGGCTACCATAAGGGAGCTGAGCGATGGAGAAGACGTAGCAGCACCATCTCCCGCATTGCTGCAACTAATCCAAGTTGTCTTTATCAAGTTCAAGGATGTCATGCCTTCCGAGCTGCCGAAGAAGTTTCCACTAAAGTGAGATGTGGATCACCACATTGAGTTGGAACCCGGTGCCAAACCTCTTGCCATAGCCCTTTATCGCATGACACCCCTGGAACTCACTGAACTGAGGAAGCAGCTTTATGATCTGATTGATTCGAGCTACATTCGACCATCAAAAGTTCCTTTCAGTGCCCCAGTCCTCTTCCAGAAGAAGAAGGACGGATCGCTACGTATGTGTATCGACTACCAAGCCTTAAACAAGATCACTATCAAGAACAAGTGCCTAATACCCTTGATA
>JAIRCJ010000319.1:56183-89785 GCA_020883675.1 Bruguiera gymnorhiza | reverse complement strand
CTGCTAGGGATAAATGAACTGTAAATTCCCTGTTGCATTTAAATTCTGCTATTTTCTGTATTATCTCCTTTGCCTCAACGCAATTTGAAATGATTTATATAATTCATCAGGCAAATTACTTATAAAAAAACAAAGCAAAAGGAATCGACTGTAATAAAAAGGTTCTCACCCCCATCTAGGGATATATGCTTAGCACAATATTGAAACTTGAGACTGCTATTTATCATATTCATCCACTAAAGTGTATTTTATGCAATTAACTCCATTACTTGTATTTTTGTTAAATTTAGATATTCAAATATTGTATTTTCTCGCCAATCAAATCAAACGACATTAACAATAAATTTAAAAAGCAAAATATTGCATTTTGCAATTTTTAGAATTTAAAAATCTGTTAGGCATAAATGAATTGTCAATACTCTGTTGAATTTAAATTTTGCAATTTTCATAATTGTCTCTTTTGCCTCAATGCAAATTGAAATGATTTATAGAATTCTTGTCTTGAGACAAATTACTTAAGAAAAAGGAAAAGCAATGGACTTTAATAAGGTGGTTCCCCACTCCTATCTAAGGATATATGCTTCACACAACCTTGAAACTTGAGATTGTTATTTATAATATTCATCCACTAAAATGTCTTTTATGCAATTGAGTTCATTACTTGTATGTTTGCTAAATTAACATATTCAAATTTTATATTTTTCTGATTAATTAAATCAAACGACAATAACAATAAATTTAAAAATCAAAATATTTCAATTTTGCAATTTTTTGAATTTTAAAATCTATTAGGGATAAATGAATAGTGAATACTCTGTTGAATTTAAATTTTGCAATTTTCTAAATTGTCTCCTTTGCCTCAATGCAATTTGAAATAGTTTATATAATTTTCACGCAAATTACTTAAGAAAAAAGAAGAGCAATGGACTGTAATAAGAAGGTTCTACACTCCCATCAAAGGATATATACTTAACATTGAAACTTGGGATTGCTGTTTATAATACTTATCCACTAAAGTGTATTTTATGCAAATAAGTCCATTACTTGTAATTTTGTTCAATTAAGATATTCAAATATTGTATTTCTCTCCCCAATCAAATCAAATGACATTAACAACAAATTTAAAAATCAACATAGTGCATTTTTATAATTTTTAGAATTTTAAAATCTACTAGGCATAAATAAATTATCAATAATCTATTTAATTTAATTTTTTAAATTTTTTTAATTGTCTCCTTTGCCTTAATGCAATTTGAAATGATTTATAGAATTCTTGTCTTTAGACAAATTAGTTAAGAAAAAGGAAAAGGAATGGACTCTAATAAGACGGTTCCCCACTCCCATCTAAGGATATATGCTTCACACAACCTTGAAATTTGAGATTGTTATTTAGAATATTCATCCACTAAAGTGTCTTTTATATAATTGAGTCCATTATTTGTATTTTTGTTCAATTAACATATTCAAATATTATATTTTTCACATATTATATTTTTCTCACCCATTAAATCAAATGACATTAACAATAAATTGAAAAATAAAAATATTTCAATTTTGCAATTTTTTGAATTTTAAAATCTACTATGGGTAAGTGAATTGTCAATACTTTATTCAATTTAAATTTTTCAATTTTCTAAATTGCCTTTTTTGCCTCAACGCAATTTGAAAGGATTTATACAAGAAGGTTTTGCACTCCCATATAGAGATATATGCTTAACACAACATTGAAACTTGAGATTGCTATTTATAATATTCATCCACTAAAATGTATTTTATGCAATTGAGTCCATTACTTGTATTTTTGTTCAATTAAGATATTCAAATATTGTATTTTTCTCACCAATCAAATCAAACGACATTCACAATAAGTTTAAAAATCAAAATATTGTTTTTTTGCAATTTTTAGAATTTTAAAATATGTTAGGGATAAATGAATTGTCAATACTTTGTTGAATTTACATTTTGCAATTTTCTAAATTTTCTCCTTTACCTCAACGCAATTTGAAGTAATTTATATAATCTTCAGGCAAATTACTTAAGAAAAAATAAGAGCAATGAATTGTAATAAGAAAGTTCTACACTCCCATCTAGGGATATATGCTTAACACAACATTGAAATTTAGGATTGCTATTTATAATATTCATCCACTAAAGTGTATTTTATGCAATTGAGTCCATTACTTGTAATTTTGTTCAATTAACATACTCAAATATTGTATTTCTCTCACCAATCAAATCAAAGGACATTAATAATAAATTTAAAAATCAAAATATTTCATTTTTGCAAGTTTTAGAATTTTAAAATCTGCTAGGGATAAATAAATTGTCAATTCTCATTTGAATTGAAATTTTGCTATTTTCTGAATTGTCTCCTTTGTCTCAACGCAATTTGAAATGATTTATATAATCTTTAGGCAAATTACTTAAGAAAAAGCAAAAGGAATGGACTGTAATAAGAAGGTTCTGCACTCCTATCTAGGGATATGTGCTTAACACAACATTGAAACTTGGGATTGCTATTTATAATATTCATCCACTAAAGTGTCCTTTATGCAATTAAGTCCATCACATGTACTTTTGTTCAATTAAGATATTCAAATATTGTATTTTTCTCACCAATCAAATCAAACGACATTCACAATAAGTTTAAAAATCAAAATATTGTTTTTTTGCAATTTTTAGAATTTTAAAATATGCTACGGATAAATGAATTGTCAATACTTTGTTGAATTTACATTTTGCAATTTTCTAAATTTTCTCCTTTGCCTCAACGCAATTTGAAATAATTTATATAATCTTCAGGCAAATTACTTAAGAAAAAATAAGAGCAATGGATTGTAATAAGAAAGTTCTACACTCCCATCTAGGGATATATGCTTAACACAACATTGAAATTTAGGATTGCTATTTATAATATTCATCCACTAAAGTGTATTTTATGCAATTGAGTCCATTACTTGTAATTTTGTTCAATTAACATACTCAAATATTGTATTTCTCTCACCAATCAAATCAAAGGATATTAATAATAAATTTAAAAATCAAAATATTTCATTTTTGCAAGTTTTAGAATTTTAAAATTTGCTAGGGATAAATGAATTGTCAGTACTCTTTTGAATGGAAATTTTGCTATTTTCTGAATTGTCTCCTTTGCCTCAACGCAATTTGAAATGATTTATATAATCTTCAGGCAAGTTACTTAAGAAAAAACAAAAGCAATGGACTGTAATAAGAAGGTTCAGCACTCCCATCTAAGGATATCTGCTTAACACAACATTGAAACTTGGGATTGCTATTTATAATATTCATCCACTAAAGTGTATTTTATGCAATTGAGTCTGTTACTTAAAAATCAAAATATTTCAATTTTGCAATTTTTCAAAATTTAAAATCTGCTAGGGATAACTAAATTGTCAATACTCTGTTGAATTTAAATTTTGCAATTTTCTAAATTGTCTCCTTTGCCTCAACACAATTTGAAATGATTTATATAATCTTCAGGCAAATTACTTAAGAAAAAGCAAAAGCAATTCACTGTTATAAGAAAGTTATGCACTCCCATCCAGGGATATATGCTTAACACAACATTGAAACTTGAGATTGCTATTTATAATATTCATCCACTAAAGTGTATTTTATGCAATTGTTTCCATTACTTGTTTTTCTGTTGAATTAACATATTCAAATAATATATTTTTCACAATTTATATTTCTCTCACCAATTAAATCAAACGACATTAACAATAAATTTCAAAATCAAATATTTCAATTTTGCAATTTTTCGAATTTTAAAATCTTATAGGGATAAGTGAATTGTCAATACTCTGTTGAATTTAAATTTTTCAATTTTCTAAATTATCTCTTTTGCCTTAACGCAATTTGAAATAATTTATATAATCTTTAGGCAAATTACTTAAGAAAAAAATTAAGAGCAATGGACTGTAATAAGAAAGTTCTACACTCCCATGTAGGGATATATGCTTAAAACAACATTGAAACTTGGGATTGTTATTTAGAATATTCATCCACTAAAGTGTATTTTATGCAATTGAGTCCATTACTTGCATTTTTGTTCAATTAACTTATTCAAATATTGTATTTTTTTCACCAATCAAATCAAACAACTTTAACAACAAATTTAAAAATCAAAATATTGCATTTTTGCAATTTTTAGAATTTTAGAATCTGTTAAGGACAAATAAATTGTGAATAATCTATTGAATTTAAATTTGCAATTTTCTTTATTGTCTCCTTTGCCTCAATGCAATTGGAAATGATTTATAGAATTCTTGTCTTCAAACCAATTACTTAAGAAAAAGGAAAAGCAATGGACTCTAATAAGATAGTTCCGCACTCTTATCTAGGGATATATGCTTCACACAACCTTAAAACTTGAGTTTGCTATTTATAATATTCATCCACTAAAGTGTCTTTTATGCAATTGAGTCTCTTACTTGTATTTTTGTTCAATTAATATATTCAAATATTATATTTTTCACATATCATATTTTTCTCACCAATTAAATCAAACGACATTTACATTAAATTTACAAATCAAAATATTGCATTTTTGCAATTTTTAGAATTTTAAAATCTGCTAGGGACAAATAAATTGTAAATAATATATTGAATTTAAATTTTGCAATTTTCTTAATTCTCTCCTTTGCCTCAATGCAATTTGAAATGATTTATAAAATTCTTGTCTTCAAACAAATTACTTAAGAAAAAGGAAAAACAATGGACTCTAATATGATGGTTTCGTGCTCCCATCTAGGGATATATGCTTCACACAATCTTCAAACTTGAGATTGCTATTCATAATATTGATCCACTAAAGTGTCTTTTATGCAATTAAGTCCATTACATGTATTTTTGTTCAATTGACTTATTCAAATATTATATTTTTCTCACCAATTAAATCAAACGACATTAACAATAGATTGAAAAATCAAAATATTTCAATTTTGCAATTTTTTGAATTTTAAAATCTGCTAGGGATAAGTGAATTGCCAAAACTCTATTGAATTTAAATTTTGCAATTTTCTAAATTGTCTCCTTTGCCTCAATGCAATTTGAAATGATTTATATAATCTTCAGGTAAATTACTTAAGAAAAAGCAAAAGCAATGGACTGTAATAAGATCGTTTTGCACTCCCATCTAGGGTATATGCTTAACACAACATTAAAACTTGGGATTGCTATTTATAATATTCATCCACTAAAGTGTATTTTATATAATTGAGTCCATTACTTGTATTTTTGTTCAATTAACTTATTCAAATATTGTATTTTTCTCACCAATCAAATCAAACGACATTAGCAACAAATTTAAAAATCAAAATATTGCATTTTTGCAACTTTTAGAATTTTAAAATCTACTAGGGACAAATAAATTGTAAATAATGTATTGAATTTAAATTTTGCAATTTTCTTAATTCTCTCCTTTGCCTCAATGCAATTTGAAATGATTTATAGAATTCTTGTCTTCAGACAAATTATTTAAGAAAAAGGAAAAGCAATGAACCCTAATAAGATGGTTTCGAACTCCCATCTAGTGATATATGCTTCACACAACCTTGAAACTTGAGATTGCTATTGATAATATTGATCCACTAAAGTGTTTTTTATGCAATTGAGTCCATTACTTGTATTTTTGTTCAATTGACATATTCAAATATTATATTTTTCTCATATTATATTTTTCTCACCAATTAAATCAAACGACATTAACAATAAATTTAAAAATCAAAATATTTCATTTTTGCAATTTTTAGAATTTTCAAATCTGCTAGGGATAAATGAATTGTCAATACTCTATTGAATTTAACTTTTGCAATTTTCTAAATTGTCTCCTTTACCTCAACGCAATTTGAAATGATTTATATAATATTTAGGCAAATTACTTAAAAAAAAGTAAAAACAAAGGACTGTAATAAGAAGGTTCTGCACTCCCATCTAGGGATATATGCTTAACACAACATTGAAGCTTGGGTTTGCTATTTGTAATATTCATCCACAAAAGTGTATTTTATGCAATTGAGTCCATTACTTGTATTTTTGTTCAATTAACATATTCAAATATTATATTTTTCACATATCATATTTTTCTTACCAATTAAATCAAACGACATTTATATTAAATTTAAAAATCAAAATATTTCAATTATGCACTTTTTCAAATTTTAAAATCTACTAGGGATAAATGAATTGTTAATACTCTATTGAATTTAAATTTTGCAATTTTCGGAATTGTCTCCTTTGCCTTAACGCAATTTGAAATAATTTATATAATCTTTAGGCAAATTGCTTAAGAAAAAGTAAAAGCAATCGACTATAATAAAAAGGCTCTGCTCTCCCATCTAGGGATATATGCTTCACACAACATTGAAACCTGGGACTGCTATTTATAATATTCATCCACTAAAGTGTATTTTATGCATTTGAGTCCATTACTTATATTTTTCTTCAATTAACATATTCAAATATTATATTTTTCACATATCATATTTTTCTTACCAATTAAATCAAACGACATTTATATTAAATTTAAAAATCAAAATATTTCAATTATGCACTTTTTTGAATTTTAAAATCTGTTAGGGATAAGTGAATTGTCAAAACTCTATTGAATTTAAATTTTGCAATTTTCTAAATTGTCTCCTTTGCCTCAACGCAATTTGAAATGATTTATATAATCTTCAGGCAAATTACTTAAGAAAAGGCAATAGCAAAGGACTGTAATAAAAAGATTTGACACTCCCATCTAGGGATATATGCTTAACACAACAATGAAACTTAGGATTGCTATTTATAATATTCATCCACTAAAGTGTATTTTATGCAATTGAGTCCATTACTTGTATTTTTGTTCAATTAACATATTCAAATATTATATTTTTTGCACCAATCAAATCAAACGACATTAACAATAAATTTAAAAATCAAAATATCTCATTTTTGCAATGTTTAGAATTTTAAAATCTGCTGGGGATAAATGAATTGTTAATACTCTGTTGAATTTAAATTTTGCAATTTTCTTAATTGTCTCCTTTGCCTCAATGCAATTTGAAATGATTTATAGAAATCTTGTGTTCAGACAAATTACTTAAGAAAAATGAAAAGCAATAGACTCTGTTGTTCCAACAACCTTGTATGGGTTGTAATTGTTGTCGACTAGGGTTAAGTGTGCAAGCAAGTAAAGCCACATGGAAGGGCAAGAAAGTAAATTTGCCGCGTAAGGGCAAGAACGTAAATTCGCCACGTAAGCCCTATTAGGGTTTCATGGAAGAGAGTATATAAAGGCCTTAGAAGACAAAACTAGGCCAAGGCCAACACAATTGAAGAAACGGCAACCCTACAACAACCAGCCAAAAAGAAGAGAAAATAATATACCAAAAGGGAACCCTACTGTCGGCCAAAAAAAAAAAAGAGAAAAAGAGGAGACGACCAAAGGAGGGGCTGAACGAAGAACAAAGGTCGAAAGGAGACGGCTGAAAAGAGAGCAAAACGACAAGAGATCATAAACGACACCACTTGGAGAGCAAACCAGAAACGTCACCACCGGGAGAGCAAACCAGAATGTGCGACCTTTTGCAAGGAAACCAGAAACACGTCCTGCAAGCAAACCAAAAATGCACAACTAGCAAGAGGAGAAATAAGAAACAACCCTCCTGGAGGAGAAGACAACAGACCTGGTATCTGTGAGACCACCCGAAAGAGAAGACAACAGACCTGGTATCCGTGACACCATGACACCACCCGGAAGAGAAGACAACAGACCAAAAGCGTAAGGCAGGCCGAGAGACATGAACCAGAAAAACCAGTAGTGTGAGGCAGGCCAAGAGACGTGAAACGACAGACCAGAAGCGTGGGTGTACATCAGGAGACGGTGTAAGGCCAGAATGTGCAACAATGTGACAGACCAAAACTGTGAGGATAGGCCGTGAAATAGTAAGACCGTGAAATAGGAGACGGGTGAGACCGTGAGACAGTGAAAGCAGGAGCTGTGTGAGACAACTTAGAGAAGGAATTCGGCGAAGCATCGGAAAAAACTCAACGTATTTCCATATTTCTTCAAGAGAGGTTAGAGAGCGTTGCGGTGAACTTCTAAGCGGCAGTGGAGCAGCCTTTCAATTCAATAGAGACAAGACAAACTAGAAGAAGGGTAGACACAGTAAGTAACACTCTTTGTATTATACTTGCTTAGTAATTGCAATAGTGAAAGGAGCAAAAGATTAAGACATCCATTGTAATTGGAATTCTCAAGTATAGTAGATAGTCTTAGTAAGGGAGAGTCCCTACCACCATGGATGTACGTCACGTTGATGGAACCATGTAAATCTCGTGTGTCCTTAATTTGCTTTATGTTCTGTGTTTTGAATTGAGTTATGAACGCAGCTAAAGTATCAGCCAACCCATAACCTAACGAATACCTAAACAAGAACATCTGAATTGTTTATTAGGCAAGGTGTTTGAAAGGTGACTTTGGGGACTATTGTGATTAGTAGGTAGCAATAGATTACCTCAGTTGAATCTGAGAAAGAGTTCACTTTTAAGAAGAGATTGAAGTTGTTCACTTACCTGCGAATTGCGAATTGTGGTGATACTGATTCACCCCCCTCTCAGTATCACAAACTAGTAGATCCTAGGGTGAAGTTGGGAACTTTAGACTCTAATAAAATGGTGCCTCACTCCCATCTAGGGATATATGCTTAACACAACATTAAAAAATGAGACTACTATTTATAATATTCATCCACTAAAGTGTATTTTATGCAATTGAGTCTATTACTTGTATTTTTGTTCAATTAACATATTCAAATATTATATTTTTGACATATTATATTTTTTTTCACCAATTAAATCAAACGACATTAATAATACATTGAAAAATCAAAATATTTCAATTTTGCAATTTTTTGAATTTTAAAATCTGTTAGGGATAAGTGAATTGCCAAAACTCTGTTGAATTTAAATTTTGCAATTTTCTAAATTGTCTCCTTTGCCATAACACAATTTGAAATGATTTCTATAATCCTCTGGCAACTTACTTAAGAAAAAGCAAAAGCAATCGACTGTAATAAGAAGGTTCTGCACTCCCATCTAGGGATATATGCTTAACACAACATTGAAACTTGGGATTACTATTTATAATATTCATCCACTAAAGTGTATTTTATGCAATTGAGTCCATTACTTGTATTTTTGTTTAATTCACTTATTCAAATATTGTATTTTTCTCACCAATCAAATCAAACGACATTAACAACAAATTTAAAAATCAAAATATTACATTTTTGCAATTTTTAGAATTTTAAAATCTGCTAGGGATTAATAAATTGTCAATAATCTGTTGAATTTAAATTTTGCAATTTTCTTAATTCCCTCCTTTGCCTCAATGCAATTTGAAATGATTTATAGATTTCCTGTTTTTAGACAAATTACTTAAGAAAAAG
The DNA here is from genome assembly GCA_020883675.1 of Bruguiera gymnorhiza. Lineage (NCBI taxonomy): Eukaryota > Viridiplantae > Streptophyta > Magnoliopsida > Malpighiales > Rhizophoraceae > Bruguiera > Bruguiera gymnorhiza. The sequence continues at coordinate 80,330 of JAIRCJ010000319.1, read as the reverse complement.
GAAAAGTAATGCACTCTAATAAGATGGTTCCGAACTCCCATCTTGGGATATATGCTTAACACAACATTGAAACTGGGGACTGCTATTTATAATATTCATCCACTCAAGTGTATTTTATGCAATTGAGTCCATTACTTGTATTTTTGTTTAATTCACTTATTCAAATATTGTATTTTTCTCACCAATCAAATCAAATGACATTAACAACAAATTTAAGAATCAAAATATTACATTTTTGCAATTTTTAGAATTTTAAAATCTGCTATGGATCAATAAATTGTCAATAATCTGTTGAATTTAAATTTTACAATTTTCTTAATTCCCTCCTTTGCCTTAATGCAATTTGAAATGATTTATAGATTTCCTGTTTTTAGACAAATTACTTAAGAAAAAGGAAAAGTAATGCACTCTAATAAGATGGTTCCGAACTCCCATCTTGGGATATATGCTTAACACAATATTGAAACTTGGAACTGCTATTTATAATATTCATCCACTAACGTGTATTTTATGCAATTGAGTCCATTACTTGTATTTTTGTTCAATTAACATATTCAAATATAATATTTTTCCCATATTGTATTTTTCTCACCAATTAAATTAAACAATATTAACAATAAATTTAAAAATCAAAATATTTCAATTTTGCAATTTTTTCAATTTTAAAATCTCTTAGGGATAACTGAATTGTCAATACTCTGTTGAATTTAAATTTTGCAATTTTCTGAATTGTCTCCTTTACCTCAACGTAATTTGAAATGATTTATATAATATTCTGGCAAATTACTTAAGAAAAAGCAAAAGCAATGGACAGTAATAAAAAGGTTCTGCACTCTCATTTAGAGATATATGCTTAACACAACATTGAAACTTGGGACTGCTATTTATAATATTTATCCACTAAAGTGTATTTTATGCAATTGAGTCCATTACTTGTATTTTTGTTCAATTAACATATTCAAATATAATATTTTTTGCATATTATATTTTTCTCACCAATTAAATCGAAAGACATAAACAATAAATTTAAAAATCAAAATATTTCAATTTTGTAATTTTTTGAATTTTAAAATCTGTTAGGGATAATTGAATTGTCAATACTCTATTGAATTTAAATTTTGACAATTTTTTGAATTGTCTTCTTTGCCTCAACGCAATTTGAAATGATTTATATGCTTAACACAACATTGAAACTTGGCACTACTATTTATAATATTCTTCCACTAAAGTGTATTTTATGCAATTGACTCCATTACTTGTATTTTTGTTCAATTAAGATAATCAAATATAATATTTTTCGCATATTATACTTTTTTCACCAATTAAATCAAGCGATATTAACAATAAATTTAAAAACCAAAATATTTCAATTTTGCCATGTTTTGAATTTTAAAATCTGCTAGGGATAACTGAATTGTCAATACTTTGTTGAATTTAAATTTTGCAATTTTCTGAATAGTCTCCTTGACCTTAACGTAATTTCAAATAATTTATATAATCTTCTGGAAAATTACTTAAGAAAAAGCAAAAGCAATGGACTGTAATAAAAAGGTTCTGCACTTCCGTCTAGGGATATATGCTTAACACATCATTGAAACTTGGGTTTGCTATTTATAATATTCATCGAATAAAGTGTATTTTATACAATTGAGTCCATTACTTGTATTTCTGTTCAATTAACATATTCAAATATTATATTTTTCTCACCAATTAAATCAAACGACATTAACATTAAATTTAGAAATCAAAATATTGCAATTTTGCACTTTTTCTAATTTTAAGATCTGCTAGGGATAAATGAATTGTCAATACTCTGTTGAATTGAAATTTTGCAATTTTTGGAATTGTCTCCTTTACCTCAGTGCAATTAGAAATAATTTATGTAATCTTCAGGCAAATTACTTAAGAAAAAGCAAAAGCACTCGACTGTAATAAGAAGGTTCTACACTCCCATCTAGTGATATATGCTTAACACAACATTGAAACTTGGGACTACTATTTATAATATTTATCCACTAAAGTGTATTTTATGCAATTGAGTCCATTACTTGTATTTTTGTTTACTTAACTTATTCAAATATTGTATTTTTCTAATTTTAAGATCTGCTAGGGATAAATGAATTGTCAATACTCTGTTGAATTGAAATTTTGCAATTTATCGAATTGTATCCTTTGTCTCAACGCAATTTGAAATGATTTATATAACCTTCAGGCAAATTACATAAGAAAAAGCAAAAACAATGGACAATAATAAGATGGTTCTGCACCTCTATCTTGGGATATATGCTTAACACAACATTGAAACTTGGGATTGCTATTTATAATATTCATCCACTAAAGTGTATTTTATACAATTGAGTCCATTGCTTGTATTTTTGTTTAATTAACTTATTCAAATATTGTATTTTTCTCACCAATCAAATCAAACGACATTAGCGACAAATTTAAAAATCAAAATATTCCATTTTTGCAATTTTTAGAATTTTAAAATTTGATAGGGACAAATAAATTGTCCATAATCTGTTGAATTTAAGTTTTGCAATTTTCTGAATTGTCTCCTTTACCTCAATGCAATTTGAAATGATTTATAGAATTCTTGTCTTCAGACAAATTACTTAAGAAAAAGGAAAAGCAATGCACTCTAATAAGATGGTTCCCTGCTCCCATCCAAGGATATATGCTTCACACAACCTTGAAACTTGAGATTGCTATTTATAATATTTATCCACTAAAGGGTATTTAATGCAATTGAGTCCATTACTTGTATTTTTATTCAATTAACATATTCAAATATAATATTTTTTGCATATTATATTTTTCTCACCAATTAAATCAAATGATATTAACAATAAATTTAAAAATCAAAATATTTCAATTTTGCAATTTTTCAAATTTTAAAATCTGCTAGGGATAAGCGAATTGTCAATACTCTGTTGAATTTAAATTTTGCAATTTTATGAATTTTCTCCTTTGCCTCAACGCAATTTGAAATGATTTATATAATTTTCATGCAAATTACTTAAGAAAAAGCAAAAGCAATGGACTGTAATAAGATGGTTCTGCACTCCCATCTTGGGATATATACTTAACACAACATTGAAATTTGGGATTGCTATTTACAATATTCATCCACTAAAGTGTATTTTATGCAATTGAGTCCATTACTTGTATTTTTGTTCAATTAACATATTTAAATATTGTAATTTTCACATATTATATTTTTCTCACCAATTAAATCGAACGATATTAATAATAAATTTAAAAGTTAAAATATTTCAATTTTCCAATTTTTAGAATTTTAAAATCTACCAGGGATAAATGAATTGTGAGTTCTCTATTGAAATTAAATTTTGCAATTTTCAGAATTGTCTCCTTTGTCTCAACACAATTTGAAATGATTTATATAATCTTCACGCAAATTACTTAAAAAAAAAAGCAAAAGCAATGGATTGTAATAAGATGGTTCTGCACTCCCATGTTGGCATATATGCTGAACAAAACATTGAAACTTGGGATTGCTATTTATAATATTCATCCACTAAAGTGTATTTTATGCAATTCAATCCATTACTTGTACTTTTGTTCAATTAACATATTTAAATATTATAATTTTCACATATTATATTTTTCTCACCAATTAAATCGAACGACATTAATAGTAAATTTAAAAGTTAAAATATTTCAATTTTCCAATTTCTAGAATTTTAAAATCTGCTAGGGATAAATGAATTGTCAATTCTCTGTTTAAGTTAAATTTTGCAATTTTCAGAATTGTCTCCTTTGCCTCAAAGCAATTTGAAATGATTTATATAATCTTCACGCAAATTGCTTAAGAAAAAGCAAGAGCAATGGGCTGTGATAAGAAGGTTCTGCACTTCCATCTTAGGATATATGCTTAACACAACATTGAAACTTGGGATTGCTATTTATAATATTCATCCACTAAAGTGTATTTTAAGCAATTGAGTAAATTACTTGTATTGTTGATCAATTAACATATTTAAATATTATAATTTTCACAAATTATATTTTTCTCACCAATTAAATTAAACGACATTAATATTAAATTTAAAAATCAAAATATTTCAATTTTGCACTTTTTCAAATTTTAAGATCGACTAGGGATAAATGAATTGTCAATACTCTGTTTAATTTAAATTTTGCAATTTTTGGAATTGTCTCTTTTGCCTCAACGCAATTCGAAATAATTTATGTAATCTTCAAGCAAATTACTTAAGAAAAAGCAAAATCAATCGACTGTAATAAGAAGGCTCTACACTCCGATATAGTGATATATGCTTAACACAACATTGAAACTTGGGATTGCTACTTATAATATTCATCCACTAAAGTATATTTTTTGCAATTGAGTCCATTACTTGTATTTTTATTCAATTAACATATTCAAATATGATATTTTTCACATATTATATTTTTCCCACCAATTAAATCAAATGACATTACCAATAAATTTAAAAATCAAAATATTTTAATTTTGCAATTTTTCGAATTTTAAAATCTGCTAGGAATAAGTGAATTGTCAATACTCTGTTGAATTTAAATTTTGCAATTTTTTGAATTGTCTCTTTTGCCTCAACGCAATTTGAAATGACTTATATGATATTCAGGCAAATTATTTAAGAAAAAGCAAAAGCAATGGACTGTAATAAGAAGGGTCTGCACGCCCATCTAGGGATATATGCTTAACACAACATTGAAACTTGAGTTTGCTATTTATAATATTCATCTAATAAAGTGTATTTTATGCAATTGAGTCCATTACTTGTATTTTTGTTCAATTAACATATTCAAATATTATATTTTTCACATATTATATTTTTACCACCAATTAAATCAAAGGACATTAACGATAAATTTAAAAATCAAAATATTTTAATTTTGTAATTTTTAGAACTTTAAAATCTTCTACGGATCAGTGAATTGTCAATACTCTATTGAATTTAAATTTTTCAATTTTTTGAATTGTCTCTTTTGCCTCAACGCAATTTGAAATGATTTATATAATCTTCATGCAAATTGATTAAGAAAAAGCAAAAGCAATGGGCTGTAATAAGAAGGTTCTGCACTCCCATCTAGAGACATTTGCTTAACACAACATTGAAACTTGGGATTGCTATTTAAAATATTCATCCACTAAAGTGTATTTTATGCAATTGAGTCCATTATTTGTATTTTTGTTCAATTAACTTATTCAAATATTGTATTTTTCTCACCAATCAAATGAAACGACATTAATAATATATTTAAAAATCAAAATATTGCACTTTCGCAATTTTTGGAATTTTAAAATCTACTAGGGATAAATGATTTGTCAATACTCTGTTGAATTTAAATTTTGCAATTTTTTGAATTGTCTCCTTTGCCTCAACACAATTTGAAATGATTTATATAATCTTCAGGCAAATTACTTAAGAAAAAGCAAAAGCAATGGACTGTAATAAGAAGGTTTTTGAAGTTCCCAACTTCATCCTAGGATCTACTAGTTTGTGATACTGAGAAGGGGGGTGAATCAGTATCACCACAATTCGCAATTCGCAGGTAAATGAACAACTTCAATCTCTTCTTAAATGCAAACTTTTTCTCAGATTCAACTAAGGTAGATCTATTGCTACCTACTAATCACAATAGTCCCCAAAGTCACCTTTCTGACGCCTTGCCCAATAGACAATTCGGATGTCCTTGTTTAGGTCTTCATTAGGTTATGGGTTGGCTGATACTTTAGCTGCATTCACAACTCAATTCAAAACACATAACGTAAAGCAAATTAAGGACACATAAGATTTACGTGGTTCCGTCAACGTGACGTACATCCACGGTGGTAGGGACTCTCCCTTACCGAGACTATCCACTATACTTGAGAATTCTAGTTACAATGGATGTCCTAATCTTCTACTCCTTTCACTATTGCAATTACTAAGCAAGTACAATACAAAGAGTGTCACTTATTATGTCTACCCTTCTTCTAGCTTGTCTTGCCTCTGTTAAATTGAAAGGCTGCTCCACTGCCACTTAAAAGTTCACCGCAACGCTCTCTAACCTCTCTTGAAGAAATCTAGAAATACGTTGAGTTCTTTTCGATGCTTTGCCGAATTCCTTCTCTAGGTTGTTTCACACAACTCCTGCTTTCACCGTCTCACGGTTTCACAGCTTGCACTTAAGCTTCTGTTCTATCGTTTCACGTCTCACAACCTGCCCCACGCTTCTGATCAGTCATGTCGTTGCACATTCTAGTCTCACGCTTCTGGTCTGCTGTTTCAAGTCTCTTGGCCTGCCTCATGCTATTGGTTTTTCTGGTTCACGTCTCTCGGCTTGCCTCACGCTTCTAGTCTACTGTCTTCTCTTCTGGGTGGTCTCACGGATGCTAGGTCTGCTGTCTTCTCTACCGGGTGGTCTATTTCTTATTTCTCTTGCCATTCTGCTCTCTCTTCCTTTTGGCCGGTTGTTGTAGGGTTGCCGTTTATTCAATTGTGTTGGCCCTCTGCCCTAGTTTTGTCTTCCAAGGCCTTTATATATTCTCTTCCATGAAACCCTAATAGGGCTTACATGGCGGATTTACGTTCTTGCCCTTACATGTGACTTTACTGCCCTTCCATGTGACTTTACTCTCTTGCACACTTAACCCTAGTTGACAACAATTATAACCCATACAAGGCTGTGGGAACAACAATCTCCCCCTTTGTAATTGTTGGCAACACTCATAACAAAAGCCATTATGCAGCAGTCTTTCATAATCTAGAAGCAGATGGATTACAACTCTCCCTAAATATGCACTCCCCCTTCCTTAATAGCTCCCCCTGCACTGTTGCTTCTATCCCCCTTTGCCAACCAATTACAAATTTGAAAAACCTGCATAGTAGAGATGGAGGATTCACCTGAACTTCAGGCTTGAGGAGGCATTTGCACAGACAGACTCATTCTGTGCTTTTCAAACAGCTATGTAGACAAAGGTTTAGTTAAAATATCTGAGATTTGATCTTTAGTGCCGACATACTCCAACTGAATTGTGCCCTCTTCTACTTAATCCTTGATAAAGTGATACCGGATGTCAATATGCTTGCTCCTTGAATGTTGAACTAGATTCTTGCTAAGATCAATTGCACTTTGATTATCACAAAGTACACTCACTGGTAACTTCACTTCAACACCCAAATCGGCCAATTGTCTTTGCATCCATATCACCTGAGTACATGCTGCACAAGCAGCCATATACTCAGCCTCCACTGTTCTCAAAGCAACACTATTTTGCTTTTTACTTAGCCATGCAACACACTTTGAACCTAAGTAGAAGCTGCAGCCACTGGTTGATTTTCTATCATCTGTGCTTCCTGCCTAGTCTGCATCAGTGTATGCTCGTAGTTTTACAGAATCCATGGTAGGATACCATAAGCCCATTTCCAGTGTCCCCTTGAGGTATCTTAGGATTCTTTTCACTGCCAACACATGAGATTCCTTAGGATCAGCTTGGAATCTACTGGCAATGCACACAGCTTACATGAGATCAGGCCTTGATGTTGTAAGGTACAGAAGGCTCCCTATCATCTTCCTGTATTCTGTAGGGCTTGTACTCCTTCCTTTCTGATCTTTTGTTAACTTGTAGCCTACTGGCATAGGGGTACTGACAGGTCTGCTATCCTCCATGCCAAACTTTTTCAGCATCTCTTCGGCATATTTTGTCTGAGAAATAAAAATACCTTCTTCACATTGTTTTATTTGTAATCCAAGAAAGTAAGTCATTTCTCCAATCAATGACATTTCAAATTCCTCACTCATCTTCTGTGCAAATTCTTAGCATAGCTCAGAGTGATCCCCTCCAAAGATGATGTCATCTACATATACTATGGTTATCAGTTGGCCTTTCTCTAAGTTGAACACATATAGGTTATTATCAACTGTTCCTCTTTTGAAGTTCAACCTTCTCAAATACGCATCCAGCCTGATGTACTCTTGGGGCTTGTTTAAGGCCATACAAGGCTTTTTTCAGCTTGCACATGTGTGTCTCATCCTCACTGATTTGTACTCCATTAGGTTGTTCAATATACACTTCTTCTTTCAGGAGCCCATTCAGAAAGGCTGATTTCATATCCATCTGGTAAACTTTATACCTCTTATGTGCTGCCAAAGCTAAGAACATTCTGATAGTTTCCAACCTTGCTACTGGTGTAAAAGTTTCATCAACATCTACTCCTTCTATCTAAGTGTAGCCTTTGCAAACCAGCCTAGCTTTGTTCCTCACCACTTTGCCATCTTTATTGTGTTTATTTTTAAACACCCATTTTGTTCCTATGACATTCTTGTTAGTAAGTCTTGGAACCAGCTCCCATGTTTCATTCTTCTCGATTTGATCCAGCTCCTCATTAATAGCTTTGATCCAAGCTTTGTCTTATGCAGCCTCTTCAACAGATTTAGGTTCAACTTGTGAGAGTAAAGCAGTAGCTCTCACAATTCTTCTTCTTGTTGTAACTCCTACTGATGGGTCACCTATTATCTGATTTCCTTGATGAGCACTGGTCCATGTCTTCTTTGTCTTTCTCTCTTACACAGTCTTAGTTGCAACAGAATCTCCTTCTTCATCTTCAAACTCACTCTTCTCTAAGTCTGAACTTACTTCTTTTCCCACTTCTTCATGTTGGTCAGATTCTTCATCTATCTTGAAGTCATCTTCTTCATTATCCTCAGCTTCTCCATTATACGTTGTTTTCCAGTTTTCATTTATTCTCACATCACTAGAAGTGACCACTTTTCCCAGTTTATGCAGAAAAACTCTGTAACCTTTTGTCTTTGCTAAGTATCCCACAAAAATGCCTTCATCTGACCTAGCATGGAATTTTCCCAAGTTTTGCTCCTTGTTCTTCATAAAACATGGGCTGCCAAAGATTCTAAGATACTTGGCTATTGTCTTCTTCCCACTCCATAGCTCATATGGAGTCTTATCAGTATTGGGCCTTAGTGAAACTCTGTTCAATAGGTGCACGGCTGTAAATGTTGCTTCTGTCCAAAATCTTGTGTGAAGCTTGGATTCCAGCAGTAGAGTTCTTGCCATTTCAACTACAACTTTATTTTTCCTCTTTACCACCCTGTTCTGTTGAGGAGTTCTTGCTGCTACCATATGATGGTGAATTCCATGCTTCTCAAGGTAATCTTCAAAAGCTCCATTTGTGAATTCAGTGCCTTGATTTGACCTCAATACTTTGATCTTCTTTCCACTCTCATTTTCAGCCAATCTTCTGTATCTCTTGAAGCATTTCAAAACTTCTGACTTATGTGTGAGGTGCATGATGCAGGTCCTTCTGGAATAATCATCAACAAACAAGATGAAGTACCTCTCACCATTCAACCCTTTTGTTCTCATCGGCCCACACAAATCAGTATGTACAATGTCAAGCACTGCTTCAGAACTGACCTCTTTGGTCTTATACTACTTTCTGACCTATTTTCCTTTAGAGCATGCTGAGCAGACATACTCATTCTCTCCCTTAAGGTATGGAATGTCTCTGATTGCATGAGTAGTGGTCAGCTTCCTCATGTTCTTCTGTGTTAAGTGTCCCAGCCTCCTATGTTAAAGTTGATTTTCTTCTTCTTTTGTAAGTAAACAACTGTTTATCTTGTCCTCATCAATTACATATAAATTTCCAGTTATTCTTTTCCCAGCTGCAACAGTATTGCCTTTTTTACTCTTTACTTGGCAACTTGTTTTTGTGAATATCACTTTATGGTCTTCATTGCATAGTTGGCTGACAGATGTTAGATTATATTTGAGTCCTTCAACATGCAAAACATCTTTCAACTTTCCTTTTTTCAATATTTACTAACCCTTGACCACTGATGTTGAGTGAATCATCATTGCCAAACTTGACTCTGCCTTTTCTTGACTTGTTCAATTTTGATAATTTACTCTTGTCTCCTGTCATGTGTGAAATGCACCCACTATCAAGGATCCACTACTTATCCTTGTAGTCAGCCTTTAGTGCAATTTCAGCTATATTAGCCACCTCCCTTTTAGCTTTATATTTCTTCTTTTGAACTGGCTTGATGATAGCTTTCTCCTTTTTCTTAGCTTTGACTTTACTAATTGCTTTCACTGTGCCATTGAGTGCCTTCTCTTGCTCAGGGAGAAGTGTCATGCATCTCTTGGCATTATGGCCATCCTGCCCACACCTTTCACACTGTTCCAAGTGTCCCAATGTAGCAAACTTATTCTTTGAAACCACTAGTTTGGGCTTTCACCAACAATCCTTGTTAGTGTGTCCTTGCTTTTTACAGTATGTGCAAGAACTCACGACAGGTGTTCTTTTCTGAATTTTGTATTGTCTCCCCTTGTATGCAGTATTGTATCTTCTCAAGTTGGAGACATATACTAGCCTTCTCCACCAGCAGTTACTTGCCTCATGACCCCAAACTCCACAATAAAGACAGTGACCTTGAAACTGCCTCTTCTTGTGTCTAATCACAGCTTGTTTTCTTTTGTTCATTACTTGCTGTGTATTTTCTGCAATTGAGTCCATTACTTGTATTTTTTTTCAATTAACATATTCAAATATAATATTTTTCACATATTATATTTTTCTCACCAATTAAATCAAATGACATTAACAATAAATTTAAAAATCAAAATATTTCAATTTTGCAATTTTTTGAATTTTAAAAACTGCTAGGGATAACGGAATTGTCAATACTCTGTTGAATTTAAATTTTGCAATCCTCTAAATTGTCTATTTTGCCTCAACACAATTTGAAATGATTTATATAATCTTCTGGCAACTTACTTAAGAAAAAGCAAAAGCAATGGACTGTAATAAGAAGGTTCTGCACTCTCATCCAGGGATATATGCTTAACACTACATTGAAATTTGGGATTGCTATTTATAATATTCATCTACTAAAGTGTATTTTATGCCATTGAGTCTATTACTTGTATTTTTGTTTAATTCACTTATTCTAATATTGTATTTTTCTCACCAATCAAATTAACCGACATTAACAACAAATTTAAAAATCAAAATATTGCATTTTTGCAATTGTTAGAATTTTAAAATCTGCTAGAGATAAATAAATTGTCAATAATCTGTTGAATTTAAATTTTGCAATTTTCTTAATTCTCTCCTTTGCCTCAATGCAATTACAAAAGATTTATAGAATTCCTGTTTTCAGACAAATTACTTAAGAAAAAGGAAAAGCAATGGACTCTAATAAGATGCTTCCGCACTCCCATATAAGGATATATGCTTAACACAACATTGAAACTTGGGACTGCTGCTTATAATATTCATCCACTAAAGTGTACTTTATGCAATTGAGTCCATTACTTGTATTTTTGTTCAATTAACATATTCAAATATAATATTTTTCACATATTATATTTTTCTCACCAATTAAATCAAACGACACTAACAATAAATTTAAAAATCAAAATATTTCAATTTTGCAATTTTAAGAATTTTAAAATCTGCTAGGGATAATTGAATTGTCAATATTCTATTGAATTTAAATTTTGCAATTTTCTGAATTGTCTCCTTTGCCTCAATGCAATTTGAAATGATTTATATAATCTTCTAGCAACTTACTTAAGAAAAAGCAAAAGCAATGAATTGTAATAAGAAGGTTCTGCACACTCATCTAGGGATATATGCTTAACACAACATTGAAACTTGGGACTGTTATTTATAATATTCATCCACTAAATGTATTTTATGAAATTGAGTCCGTTACTTATATTTTTCTTCAATTAACATATTTAAATATTATATTTTTCACATGTTATACTTTTCTCACCAATTAAATCAAACGATATTAACAACAAATTTAAAAATCAAAATATTTCAATTTTGTAATTTTTTGAATTTTAAAATCTGTTAGGGATAACTTAATGGTCATTACGCTGTTGAATTTAAATTTCGCAATTTTTTGAATTGTCTCCTTTGCCTCAACGCAATTTGAAATGATTTATATAATCTTCTAGCAATTTACTTAAGAAAAAGCAAAAGCAATCGACTGTAATAAGAAGGTTCTACACTCCCATCTAGGGATATATGCATAACATAACATTGAAACTTGAGTTTTCTATTTATAATATTCATCCAATAAAGTGTATTTTATACAATTGAATCCATTACCGGTATTTTTGTTCAATTAACATACTCAAATATTATAGTTTTCACATATTATATTTTTCACACATATTAAATCAAATGACATTAACATTAAATTTAAAAATCAAAATATTTCAAATTTGCACTTTTTCAAATTTTTAAATCTGCTATGGATAAATGAATTGTCAATCTTTGTTGAATTTAAATTTTGCAATTTTCTGAATTGTCTCTGTTGCCTCAACGCAATTTGAAATGATTTATATATTTTTCAGGCAAATTACTTAAGATAAAGCAAAAGCAACGGACTCTAATAAGAAGGCTCTACACTCCCATATAGGGATATATGCTTAACACAACATTGAAACTTGGGATTGTCATTTATAATATTCATCCACTAAAGTGTATTTTATGCAATTGACTCCATTACTTGTATTTTTGTTTAATTAACTTATTCAAATATTGTATTTTTCTCACCAATCAATTCAAACGACATTAATAACAAAGTTAAAAATCAAAATATTGCATTTTTGCAATTCTTAGAATTTTAAAATCTGCTAGGGACAAATAAATTGTCCATAATCCGTTGAATTTAAATTTTCCAATTTTCTTAATTGTCTCTATTGCCTTAATGCAATTTGAAATGATTTATAGAATTCTTATCTTCAGACAAAATTACTTAAGAAAAAGGAAAAGCAATGGACTCTAATAAGAAGGTTCCCTACTCGCATCAAGGGATATATGCTTCACACAACCTTGAAACTTGAGATTGCTATTTATAATATTCATCCACTAAAGTGTATTTTATGCAAATGAGTCTATTACTTGTATTTTTGTTCAATTAACAAATTCAAATATAATATTTTTCGCATATTATATTTTTCTCACCAATTAAATTAAACGACATTAACAATAAATTTAAAAATCAAAATATTTCAACTTTCCAATTTTTCGAATTTTAAAATCTAGTAGGGATAACTGAATTGTCAATACCCTGTTGAATTTAAATTTTGCAATTTTCTGAATTGTCTCCTTTGCCTCAACCCAATTTGAAATTATTTATATAATTTTCACGCAAATTGCTTAAGAAAATGCAAAAGTAATGGGCTGTAATACAAAGGTTCTTCACTCCCATCTAGGGATATATGCTTAACGCAACATTGAAACTTGGGACTGCTACTTATAATATTCATCCACAAAAGTGTATTTTATGAAATTGAGTCCATTACTTGTATTTTTGTTCAATTAACATATTGAAATATAATATTTTTCGCGTATTATATTTTTCTTACCAATTAAATCAAATGACATTAATAATAAATTTAAAAATCAAAATATTTCAATTTTGCAATTTTTTGAATTTTAAAAACTACTAGGGGTAACTGAAATGTCAATACTTTGTTGAATTAAAATTTTGCAATCCTCTGAATTGTCTACTTTGCCTCAACACAAATTGAAATGATTTACATAATTTTCTGGCAACTTACTTAACAAAAAGCAAAAGCAATGGACTATAATAAGAAGGTTCTGCACTCCCATCCGGGGATATATGATTAACTCTACATTGAAATTTGGGATTGCAATTTATAATATTCATCCACTAAAGTGTATTTTATGCCATTGAGTCCGTTACTTGTATTTTTGTTTAATTCACTCATTCAAATATTGTTTTTTTCTCACCAATAAAATCAAACGACATTAACAAGAAATTTAAAAATCAAAATATTGCATTTTTGTAATTTTTAGAATTTTAAAATCTGCTCGGAATATATAAATTATCAGTAATCTGTTGAATTTAACTTTTGCAATTTTCTTAATTCTCTCCTTTGCCTCAATGCAATTTGAAATGATTTATAGAATTCCTGTTTTCAAACAAATTACTTAAGAAAAAGGAAAAGCAATGGACTATAATAAGATGGTTCTGCACTCCCATCAAGGGATATATGCTTCACACAACAATGAAACTTGGGATTGTTACTTCTAATATTCATCCACTAAAATGTATTTTATGCAATTGAGTCCATTACTTGTATTTTTGTTTAATTAACATATTCAAATATAATATTTTTCACATATTATATTTTTCTCACCAATTAAATCAAACGACATTAATAATAAATTTAAAAATCAAAATATTTCAATTTTGCAATTTTTTTAATTTTAAAAACTACTAGGGATAACTGAATTGTCAATACTTTGTTGAATTCAAATTTTGCAATCCTTTGAATTGTTTGCTTTGCCTCAACACAATTTGAAATGATTTATATAATTTTCTGGCAACTTACTTAAGAAAAAGCAAAAGCAATGGACTATAATAAGAAGGTTCTGCACTCCCATCCGGGGATATATGCTTAACTTTACATTGAAATTAGGGATTGCGATTTATAATATTCATCCACTAAAGTGTATTTTATGCCATTGAGTCCATTACTTGTATTTTATTTAATTCACTGATTCAAATATTGTTTTTTTCTCACCAATAAAATCAAACGACATTAATAAGAAATTTAAAAATCAAAATATTGCATTTTTGCAATTTTTAGAATTTTAATATCTGCTAGGAATAAATAAATTACTAGTAATCTGTTGAATTTAACTTTTGCAATTTTCTTAATTCTCTCCTTTGCCTCAATGCAATTTGAAATGATTTATAGAATTCCTGTTTTTAGACAAATTACTTAAGAAAAAGGAAAAACAATGGACTATAATAAGATGGTTCCACACTCCCATCAAGGGATATATGCTTAACACAACATTGAGACTTGGGACTACTACTTATAATATTGATCCACCAAAGTGTATTTTATGCAATTGAGTCCGTTACTTGTATTTTTGTTCAATTAACATATTCAAATATTATATTTTTCGCATGTTATACTTTTCTCACCAATTAAATGAAATGACATTAACAATAAATTTAAAAATCAAAATATTTCAATTTTGCAATTTTTTAAATTTTAAAATCTAGTAGGGATAAATGAATTGTCAATACTCTGTTGAATTTAAATTTTGCAATTTTCGGAATTTTCTCCTTTGCCTCAACGCAATTTGAAATAATTTATGTAATCTTCAGGCAAATTACTTAAGAAAAAGGAAAAACAATCAACTGTAAGAAGAAGCCTTTACACTCCCATCTAATGATATATGCTTAACACAACATTGAAACTTGAGACTACTACTTATAATATTGATCCACTAAAGTGTATTTTATGCAATTGAGTCCATTACTTGTATTTTTGTTTAATTAACATATTCAAACATAATATTTTTCACATATTATATTTTTCTCGCCAATTAAATCAAACGACATTAACAATAAATTTAAAAATCAAAATATTTCAATTTTGCAATTTTTTGAATTTTAAAATCTACTAGGGATAACTGAATTGTCAATACTCTATTGAATTTAAATTTTGCAATTTTCTAAATTGTCTCCTTTGCCTCAACACAATTTGAAATGATTTATATAATATTCTGGCAACTTACTTAAGGAAAAGGAAAAGCAATGAACTATAATAAGAAGGTTCTGCACTCCCATCTAGGGATATATTGAAGTTCCCAACTTCACCCTAGGATCTACTAGTTTGTGATACTGAGAGGGGGGGTGAATCAGTATCACCACAATTCACAATTCGCAGGAAAGTGAACAACTTCAATCTCTTCTTAAAAGCGAACTCTTTCTCAGATTCGACTAAGGTAGATCTATTGCTACCTACTAATCACAATAGTCCCCAAAGTCACCTTTCAGACACCTTGCCTAATAGACAATTTGGATGTTCTTGTTTAGGTCTTCGTTAGGTTATGGGTTGGCTGATACTTTAGCTGCGTTCACAACTTAATTCAAAACACAGAATGTAAAGCAAAATAAGGACACACGAGATTTACGTGGTTCCGTCAACGTGACGTACATCCACGGTGGTAGGGACTCTCCCTTACCGAGACTATCCACTATACTTGAGAATTATAGTTACAATGGATGTCTTAATCTTCTGCTCCTTTCACTATTGCAATTACTAAGCAAGTACAATACAAAGAGTGTCACTTACTGTGTCTACTCTTCTTCTAGCTTGTCTTGCCTCTGTTGAATTGAAAGGCTGCTCCACTGCCGCTTAGAAGTTCACCGCAACGCTCTCTAACCTCTCTTGAAGAAATCTAGAAATACGTTGAGTTCTTTCTGATGCTTCGCCAAATTCCTTCTCTAGGTTGTCTCACACAGCTCCTGCTTTCACCGTCTCACGGTTTCACAGCTTGCACTCAAGCTTCTGGTCTGCCGTTTCACGTCTCACAGCCTACCCCACGCTTCTGATCAGTCACGCCGTTGCACGTTCTGGTCTCACACTCCTGGTCTGCTATTTCACGTCTCTTGGCCTGCCTCACACTACTGGTTTTTCTGGTTCACGTCTCTCGGCCTGCCTCACGCTTCTAGTCTGCTGTCTTCTCTTCCGGGTGGTCTCACGGATACCAGGTCTGCTGTCTTCTCTTCCGGGTGGTCTGTTTCTTATTTCTCCTCTTGCTGGTTGTGCGTTTCTGGTTTGGTTGCAGGATGTGTTTCTGGTTTGCTTGCAGGAGGCGTTTCTGGTTTGCCTGCAGGATGTGTTTCTGGTTTGCTTGCAGGACGTGTTTCTGGTTTGCTTTCCTGGTGGTGTTGTTTCTGATCTCTTGCCGTTCTGCTCTCTCTTCCTTTTGGCCGGTTGCTGTAGGGTTGCTGTTTATTCAATTGTGTTGGCCCTCTTCCCTAGTTTTGTCTTCCAAGGCCTTTATATACTCTCTTCCATAAAACCCTAATAGGGCTTACATGGCGGATTTACGTTCTTGCCCTTACGCGACAGATTTACTTTCTTGCCCTTCCATGTGACTTTACTGCTCTTCCATATGACTTTACTCTCTTGCACACTTAACCCTAGTTGACAACAATTACAACCCATACAAGGCTGTGGGAACAACATATATGCTTAACACTACATTGAAATTTGGGATTATGATTTATAATATTCATCCACTAAAGTGTATTTTATGCCATTGAAGCCATTACTTGTATTTTTGTTTAATTCACTTATTCAAATATTGTATTTTTCTCACCGATAAAATCAAACGACATTAACAACAAATTTAAAAATCAAAATATTGCATTTTTGCAATTTTTAGAATTTTAAAATCTGCTAGGGGAAAATAAATTGTCAGTAATCTGTTGAATTTAAATTTTGCAATTTTCTTAATTCTCTCCTTTGCCTCAATGCAATTTGAAATGATTTATAGAATTCCTGTTTTCAGACAAATTACTTAAGAAAAAGGAAAAGCAATGAACTATAATAAGATGGTTCCACACTCCCATCAAGGGATATATATGGTTAACACAACATTGAGACTTGGGACTACTACTTATAATATTGATCCACTAAAGTGTATTTTATGCAATTGAGTCCGTTACTTGTATTTTTGTTCAATTAACATATTCAAATATTATATTTTTCGCATGTTATACTTTTCTCACCAATTAAATGAAATGACATTAACAATAAATTTAAAAATCAAAATATTTCAATTTTGCAATTTTTTAAATTTTAAAATCTGGTAGGGATAAATGAATTGTCAATACTCTGTTGAATTTAAATTTTGCAATTTTCGGAATTTTCTCCTTTTCCTCAACGCAATTTGAAATAATTTATGTAATCTTCAGGCAAATTACTTAAGAAAAAGGAAAAACAATCGACTGTAAGAAGAAGCCTTTACACTCCCATCTAATGATATATGCTTAACACAACATTGAAACTTGAGACTGCTACTTATAATATTGATCCACTAAAGTGTATTTTATGCAATTGAGTCCATTACTTGTATTTTTGTTTAATTAACATATTCAAACATAATATTTTTCACATATTATATTTTTCTCGCCAATTAAATCAAACGACATTAACAATAAATTTAAAAATCAAAATATTTCAATTTTGCAATTTTTTGAATTTTAAAATCTACTAGGGATAACTGAATTGTCAATACTCTATTGAATTTAAATTTTGCAATTTTCTAAATTGTCTCCTTTGCCTCAACACAATTTGAAAAGATTTATATAATCTTCTGGCAACTTACTTAAGAAAAAGGAAAAGCAATGAACTATAATAAGAAGGTTCTGCACTCCCATCTAGGGATATATGCTTAACACTACATTGAAATTTGGGATTATGATTTATAATATTCATCCATTAAAGTGTATTTTATGCCATTGAGTCCATTACTTGTATTTTTGTTTAATTCACTTATTCAAATATTGTATTTTTCTCACCGATAAAATCAAACGACATTAATAACAAATTTAAAAATCAAAATATTGCATTTTTGCAATTTTTAGAATTTTAAAATCTGCTAGGGGAAAATAAATTGTCAGTAATCTGTTGAATTTAAATTTTGCAATTTTCTTAATTCTCTCCTTTGCCTCAATGCAATTTGAAATGATTTATAGAATTCCTGTTTTCAGACAAATTACTTAAGAAAAGGGAAAAGCAATGGACTATAATAAGATGGTTCCGCACTCCCATCAAGGGATATATGCTTAACACAACATTGAGACTTGGGACTGCTACTTATAATATTGATCCACTAAAGTGTATTTTATGCAATTGAGTCCGTTACTTGTATTTTTGTTCAATTAACATATTCAAATATTATATTTTTCGCATGTTATACTTTTCTCACCAATTACATCAAAAGACATTAACAATAAATTTAAAAATGAAAATATTTCCATTTTGCAATTTTTTGAATTTTAAAATCTGTTAGGGATAATGACAAATGACTCTGTCAAATTTAAATTTCACAATTTTCTGAATTGTCTCCTTTGCCTCAACGCAATTTGAAATGATTTATATAATCTTCTGGCAACTTACTTAAGAAAAAGCAAAAGCAATCGACTGTAATAAGAAGGTTCTGCACTCCCATCTAGGGATATATGCATAACACAAAATTGAAACTTGGGTTTTCTATTTATAATATTCATCAAATAAAGTGTATTTTGTGCAATTGAATCCATGACCGGTATTTTTGTTCAATTAACATATTCAAATATTATAGTATTCACATATTATATTTTTCTCACATATTAAATCAAATGACATTAACATTAAATTTAAAAATCAAAATATTTCAATTTTGCACTTTTTCAAATTTTTAAATCTGCTATGGATAAATGAATTGTCAATACTTTGTTGAATTTAAAGTTTGCAATTTTCTGAACTGCCTCCTTTACCTCAATGCAATTTGAAATGATTTATATAATCTTCAGGCAAATTACTTAAGATAAAACAAAAGCAATGGACTCTAATAAGAAGGCTCTACACTCCCATATAGAAATATATGCTTAACACAACATTGAAACTTGGGATTGCCATTTATAATATTCATCCACTAAAGTGTATTTTATGCAATTGACTCCATTACTTGTATTTTTGTTCAATTAACATATTCAAATATTATATTTTTCTCATATTATATTTTTCTCACCAATTAAATCAAACGACATTAACAATAAATTTAAAAATCAAAATATTTCAATTTTGCAATTTTTAGAATTTTAAAATCTGCTAGGGATAAATGAATTGTCAATACTCTGTTGAATTTAAATTTTGCAATTTTCTGAATTGTCTCCTTTGCCTCAACGCAATTTGAAATGATTTATATAATCTTCAGGCAAATTACTTAAGAAAAAGCAAAAGCAATGGACTGTAATAAGAAGGTTCTGCACTCCCATCTAGGGATATATGCTTAACACAACATTGAAACTTGGGATTGCTATTTATAATATTCATCCACTAAAGTGTATTTTATGCAATTGAGTCCATTACTTGTATTTTTGTTCAATTAACATATTCAAATATTATATTTTTCACATATTATATTTTTCTCACCAATTAAATCAAACGACATTAACAATAAATTTAAAAATCAAAATATTTCAATTTTGCAATTTTTAGAATTTTAAAATCTGCTAGGGATAAATGAATTGTCAATACTCTGTTGAATTTAAATTTTGCAATTTTCTGAATTGTCTCCTTTGCCTCAACGCAATTTGAAATGATTTATATAATCTTCAGGCAAATTACTTAAGAAAAAGCAAAAGCAATGGACTGTAATAAGAAGGTTCTGCACTCCCATCTAGGGATATATGCTTAACACAACATTGAAACTTGGGATTGCTATTTATAATATTCATCCACTAAAGTGTATTTTATGCCATTGAGTCTAGTACTTGTATTTTTGTTTAATTCACATATTCAAATATTGTATTTTTCTCACCAATAAAATCAAACGACATTAACAACAAATTTAAAAATCAAAATATTGCATTTTTGTAATTTTTAGAATTTTAAAATCTGCTAGGGACAAATAAATTGTCAGTAATTTGTTGAATTTAAATTTTGCAATTTTCTTAATTCTCTCCTTTGTCTCAATGCAATTTGAAATGATATATAAAATTCCTGTTTTCAGACAAATACATTGAAAAGGAAAAGCAATGGACTTTAATAAGATGGTTCTGCCCTCCCATATAGGGATATATGCTTAACACAACATTGAAACTTAGGACTGTTACTTTATATTTCATCCACTAAAGTGTATTTCATGCAATTGAGTCCACTACTTGTATTTTTCTTCAATTAACTTATTCAAATATAATATTTTTCGCATATTATATTTTTTTTACCAATTAAATCAAACGACATTAACAATAAATTTAGAAATCAAAATATTTCAATTTTCCAATTTTTAGAATTTTAAAATTTGCTAGGGATAACTGAATTGTCAATACTCTGTTGAATTTAAATTTTGCAATTTTCTGAATTGTATCCTTTGCCTCAAGGCAATATGAAATGATTTATATAATCTTCAGGCAATTTACTTAAGATAAAGCAAAAGCCATAGACTTTAATAAGAAGGTTCTGCACTCCCATATAGGGATATATGCATAACACAACATTGAAGCTTGGGATTGCCATTTATAATATTCATCCACTAAAATGTATTTTATCCAATTGAATCCATTACTTGTATTTTGTTCAATTAACTTCTTCAAATATTGAATTTTTCTCACCAATCAATCAAACAACATTAACAACAAATTTAACAATCAAAATATGCATTTTTGCATTTTTAGATTTTTAAAATCTGCTAGGACAAATAAATTGTCCATAATCTGTTGAATTTAAATTTTGCAATTTTCTTAATTGTCTCTGTTGCCTCAATGCAATTTCAAATGATTTCTAGAATTCTTGTCTTTAGACAAATTACGTAAGAAAAGGAAAAGCAATGGACTCTAATAAGAAGTTTTCCTACTCCCATCAAGGGATATATGGTCACCACGAACCTTGAAACTTGAGATTGCGATTTATAATATTCATCCATTGAAGCTGTATTTTATGCAAGTTGAGTCCATTACTTGTATTTTTGTTCAATTAACATATCAAAATAATATTTTTCCCATATTATATTTTTTCCCACCAATTAAATAAACGACATTAACAATAAATTTAAATATCAAAATATTTCAATTTTGCAATTTTTAGAATTTTAAAATCTGCTAAGGATAACTAAATTGTCAATACTCAGTTGAATTTAAATTTTGCAATTTTCTGAGTTGTTCTCCTTTGCCTCAACCCAATTTGAAATGATTTATATAATCTTCTGGCAACGTACTTAAGAAAAAGCAAAAGCAATGGATTGTAATAAGAAGGTTCTTCACTCCCATCTAGGGATATATGCTAACACTACATTGAAATTTGGGATTGCTATTTATAATATTCATCCACTAAAGTGTATTTTATGCCATTGAGTCCAATACTTGTATTTTGTTTAATTCACTAATTCTAATATTGATTTTTTGTCACCAATCAAATCAAACGACATTAACAACAAATTTAAAAATCAAAATATTGCATCTTTGCAATTTTTAGAATTTTAAAATCTGCTAGGGATCAATAAATTGTCAATAATATGTTGAATTTAAATTTTGCAATTTTCTTAATTCTCTCTTTTGCCTTAATCCAATTACAATGATTTATAGAATTCCTGTTTTCAGACAAATTACTTAGAAAATGGAAAAGCAATGGACTCTAATAAGATGGTTCCACACTCCCATCTAAGGATATATCCTTAACACAACATTGAAACTTGGGACAGCTACTTATAATATTCATCCACTAAAGTGTATTTTATGCAATTGAGTCCATTACTTGTATTCTTGTTCAATTAACATATTCAAATATAATATTTTTTCCCATATTATATTTTTATCACCAATTAAATCAAACGACATTAACAATAAATTTAAAAATCAAAATATTTCAATTTTGCAATTTTTAGAATTTTAAAACTCTGGCTAGGGATAACTGAATTGTCAATACTCTGTGGAATTTAAATTTGCAATTTTCTAAATTGTCTCCTTTGCCTAAACCCAATTTGAAGTGATTTATATAATCTTTTAGCAACTTACATAAGAAAAAAACAAAAAGCAATAGACTGTAATAAGAAGATTCTGGACACCCCATCTAGTGATATATGCTTAACACAACATTGAAACTTGGGACTGCTATTTATAATATTCATCCACTAAAGTGTATTTTATGCAATTCAGTCCATTACTTGTATTTTTGTTCAATTAACATATTCAAATATAATATTTTTCGCATATTATATTTTTCTCACCAATTAAATCAAACGACATTAACAATAAATTTAAAAATCAAAATATTTCAATTTTGCAATTTTTAGAATTTTAAATTCTGCTAGGGATAACTGAATCGTCAATACTTTATTGAATTTAAATTTCGCAATTTTCTAAATTGTCTCCTCTATCGAAACCCAATTTGAAATGATTTATATAATCTTTTGGGAACTTACATAAGAAAAAGCAAAAGTAATAGACTGTAATAAGAAGGTTCTGCACACCCATTTAGTGATATATGCTCAACACAACATTGAAACTTGGGATTTGGGATTACTATTTATAATATTCATCCACTAAAGTGTATTTTACGCAATTGAGTCCGTTACCTGTATGTTTGTTGAATTAACATATTCAAATATTATATTTTTCACATGTTATACTTTTTCTCACCAATTAAATCTAACGACATTAACAATAAATTTAAAAATCAAGATATTTCAATTTTGCAATTTTAGAATTTTAAAATCTGCTAGGGACAAATAAATTGTCCATAATCTGTTGAATTTAAATTTTGCAATTTTCTTAATTTTCTCCATTGCCTCAATGCAATTTCAAATGATTTATAGAATTCTTGTCTTTAGACAAATTTACTTAAAAAAAGGAAAAGCAATGGACTCTAATAAGAAGGTTTCCTTCTCCCATCAAGGGATATATGCTTCACACAACCTTGAAACTTGAGATTGCTATTTATAATATTCATCCACTAAAGTGTATTTTATGCAATTGAGTCCATTACTTGTATTTTGTTTAATTAACATATTCAAATATAATATTGTTCGTATATTATAGTTTTCTCACCAATTAAATAAACGACATTAACAATAAATTTAAAAATCAAAATATTTCAATTTTGCAATTTTTAGAATTTTAAAATCAGCTAGGGATAACTGAATTGTCAATACTCTGTTGAATTTAAATTTTGCAATTTTTTCAATTGTCTCCTTTGCCCTCAACTCAATTTGAAATGATTTATATAATCTTCTAGCAACTTACTTAAGAAAAAAGCAAAAGCAATGGACTGTAATAAGAAGGTTCTTCACTCCCATCTAGGGATATATGCTTAACACTACATTGAAATTTGGGATTGTTATTTATAATATTCATCCACTAAATTGTATTTTATGCCATTGAGTGCAATACTTGTATTTTTGTTTAATTCACTAATTCTAATATTGTATTTTTCTCACCAATCAAATCAAATGACATTAACAACAAATTTAAAAATCAAAATATTGCATTTTTGGAATTTTTAGAATTTTAAAATCTGCTAAGGATAAATTAAATTGTCAATAATCTGTTGAATTAAATTTTGCAATTTTCTTAAATTCT
>JAIRCJ010000319.1:0-55903 GCA_020883675.1 Bruguiera gymnorhiza | reverse complement strand
TATATTTTTCTCACCAATATAATCAAACGACATTAATAATAAATTTAAAAATCAAAATATTTCAATTTTGCAATTTTTTGAATTTTTAAAATTTGGTAGGATAAATGAATTGTCAATACTCTGTTGAACTTAAATTTTACAATTTGCGGAATGTCTCCTTTGTCTCAACGCAATTTGAAATAATCATGTAATCTTTAGGCAAATTACTTAAGAAAAAGCAAAAACAATCGACTGTAAGTAGAAGCCTCTACACTCCCATGTAATGATATACGCTTAACACACATTGAAATTTGGGACTGCTATTTATAATATTCATCCCACTAAAGCGTATTTTATGCAATTGAGTCCATTACTTGTATTTTTGTTCAATTAACATATTCAAATATATATTTTTCGCATATTATATTTTTCTCACCAATTAAATCAAACAACATTAACAATAAATTTAAAAATCAAAATATTTCAATTTTGCAATTTTTAGAATTTTAAAATCTGCTAGAGATAACTGAATTGTCAATAGTCTGTTGAATTTAAATTTTGCAATTTTCTGAATTGTCTCCTTTGCCTCAACCCAATTTGAACTGATTTATATAATCTTTTGGCAACTTACTTAAGAAAGCAAAAGCAATGGACTGTAATAAGAAGGTTATACACTCCCATCTAGAGATATATGCTCAACACAACATTGAAACTTGGGACTGCTATTTATAATATTCATCCACTAAAGTGTATTTCATGCAATTGAGTCCGTTACTTGTATTTTGTTGAATTAACATATTCAAATATAATATTTTTCGCATTTATACTTTTCTCACCAATTAAATCAAACGACATTAACAATAAATTTAAAAATCAAAATATTTCAATTTTGCAATTTTTTGAATTTTAAAATCTGTTAGGGATAACTGAATTGTCAATACTCTGTTGAATTTAAATTTCACAATTTTCTGAATTGTCTCGTTTGCCTCAACACAATTTGAAATGATTTATATAATCTTCTGGCAATTTACTTAAGAAAAAGCAAAAACAATCGGCTGTAATAAGAAGGTTCTGCACACCCATCTAGGGATATATGCATAACACAACATTGAAACTTGGGTTTTCTATTTATAATATTCATCCAATAAAGTGTATTTTATGCAATTGAGTCCATTACTGTATTTTTGTTCAATAACATATTCAAATATTATAGTTTTCACATATTATATTTTTCTCACCTATTAAATCAAACGTCATTAACAATAAATTTAAAATCAAAATATTTCAATTTTGCAATTTTTAGAATTTTAAAATCTGCTATGGATAAGTGAATTGTTAATACTCTGTTGAATTTAAATTTTGCAATTTTATGAGTTGTCTCCTTTGCCTCAATGCAATTTGAAATGACTTATATAATCTTCACGGCAAATTAGATAAGAAAAAGCAAAAGCAATGGACTCTAATAAGAAAGTTCTGCACTCCCATCTATGGATATATGCATAACACAACATTGAAACTTGGATTTTCTATTTATAATATTCATCCAATAAAGTGTATTTTATGCAATTGAGTCCATTACTTGTATTTTTGTTTAATTAACATATTCAAATATTATATTTTTCACATATTATATTTTTCTCACATATTAAATCAAACGACATTAACATTAAATTTAAAAATGAAAATATTTCAATTTTGCACATTTTTGAATTTTTAAATTTGTTATGGATAAATGAATTGTCAATACTCTATTGAATTTAAATTTTGCAATTTTCGGAATTGTCTCCTTTGCCTCAATGCAATTTGAAATAATTTACGTAATCTTCAAGCAAATTACTTAAGAAAAATAAAAAGCAATTGACTATAATAAGAAGGCTCTACACTCCATCTAGTGATATATACTTAACACAACATTGAAACTTGGGACTGCTATTTATAATATTAATCCACTAAAGTGTATTTTATGCAATTGAGTGCATTACTTGTATTTTTGTTCAATTAACTTATTCAAATATTGTATTTTTCTCACCAATCAAATCAAACGACATTAACAACAAATTTAAAAATCAAAATATTGCATATTTGCAACTTTTCGAATTTTAAAATCTGCTTGGGATCAATAAATTGTCAATAATCTGTTGAATTGAAATTTTGCAATTTTCTTAATTCTCTCCTTTGCCTCAATGCAATTTGAAATGGTTTATAAAATTCCTGTTCTTAGACAAATTTCTTAAGAAAAAGAAAAAGCTATGGACTCTAATAAGATGGTTCCGCACTCCAATCTATGGATATATGCTTCACACAACCTTGAAACTAGAGATTGCTATTTATAATATTCATCCACTAAATTGTTTTTTATGCAATTGAGTTCATTACTTGTATTTTTGTTCAATTTGCATATTCAAATATTATATTTTTCACATAGTATATTTTCCTCACCAATTAAATCAAACGACATTAATGATAAATTTAAAAATCAAAATATTTCAATTTTACAATTTTTAGACTTTTAAAATCTGCTACGGATAAGTGAATTGTCAATACTGTGTTGAATTTAAATTTTGCAATTTTTTGAATTGTCTTTACTGCCTCAACGCAATTTGAAATGATTTATATAATATTCAGGCAAATTATTTAAGAAAAAGCAAAAGCAATGGACTGTAATAAGAAGGTTTTGCACTCCCATCTAGGGATATATGCTTAACACAACATTGAAACTTGGGTTTGCTATTTATAATATTCATCCAATAAAGTGTATTTTATGCAATTGAGTCCATTACTTGTATTTTTGTTCAATTAAAATATTCAAATATTATATTTTTCACATATTATATTTTTCTTACCAATTAAATTAAACGACATTAACATTAAATTGAAAAATCAAAATATTTAAATTTTTCACTTTTTCGAATTTTAAAATCTGCTAGGGATAAATGAATTGTCAATACTCTGGTAAATTTAAATTTTGCAATTTTGGAATTGTCTCCTTTGCCTCAACGCAATTTGAAATTATTTATGTAATCTTTCAGGCAAATTACTCAAGAAAAAGCAAAAGCAATTGACTGTAATAAGAAGCCTCTACACTCTCATCTAATGATATATACTTAATACAACATTGAAAACTTGGGACTCCTATTTATAATATTCATCCACTAAAGTGTATGTTATGCAATCGAGTCCATTACTTGTATTTTTGTTCAATTAACATATTTAAATATTATAATTTTCACACATTATATTTTTATCACCAATTAAATCGAATGCCATTAATAATAAATTTAAAAGTTAAAATATTTGAATTTTCCAATTTTTAGAATTTTGAAATCTGCTAGGGATAAATGAATTGTCAATTCTCTGTTGAAGTTAAATTTTGCAATTTTCATAATTGTCACCTTTGCCTCAACGCAATTTCAAATGATTTATATAATCTTCACATAAATTGCTTAAGAAAATGCAAAAGCAATGGATGTAATAAGAAGGTTCTGCACTCCCATATAAGGATATATTCTTAACACAACATTGAAACTTGGGATTGCTATTTATAATATTCATCCACTAAAGTGTATTTTATGCAATTGAGTCCATTACTTGTATTTTTGTTCAATTAACTTATTCAAATATTGTATTTTTCCCACCAATCAAATCAAACGACTTTAACAAATTTAAAAATCAAAATATTGCAATTTTGCAATTTTTAAAATTTTAAAATCTACTAGGGATAAATAAATTGTCAAAGATCTGTTGAATTTAAAATTTTCAATTTTCTTAATTGACTCTTTTGCCTCAATGTAATTTGAAATGATTTATAGAATTCCTGTCTTGAGACAAATTACTTGAGAAAAAGGAAAAGCAATGGACTCTAATAAGATCGTTCCGCACTCCCATTTAAGGATATATGCTTCACGCAACCTTGAAACTTGAGATTGCTATTTATAATATTCATCCACTAAAGTGTCTTTTATGCAATTAAGTCCATTACCTATATTTTTGTTCAATTAACATATTCAAATATTATATTTTTCACATATTATATTTTTCTCACCAATTAAGTTAAACGACATTAACATTAAATTTAAAAATCAAAATATTTCAATTTTGCAATTTTTTGAATTTTAAAATCTGGTAGGGATAAATGAATTGTCAATACTCTGTTGAATTTAAATTTTGCAATTTTCTGAATTGTCTCCTTTGCCTCAACGCAATTTGAAATGATTTATATAATCTTCAGGCAAATTACATTAAGAAAAAGCAAAAGCAATAGACTGTAATAAAAAGGTTCTGCACTCCATCTAGGAATATATGCTTAACACAACATTGAAACTTGGGATTGCTATTTATAATATTCATCCACTAAAGTGTATTTCATGCAATTGAGTCCATTACTTGTATTTTTGTTCAATTAACATATTCAAATATTATATTTTCACATATTATATTTTTCTCACCAATTAAATCAAACATCATTAACGATAAATTTAAAAATCAAAAATATTTCAATTTTTCAATTTTTATAATTTTAAAATCTGCTACGGATAAGTGAATTGTCAATACTCTATTGAATTTAAATTTTGCAATTTTTTGAGTTGTCTCCTTTGCCTTAACGCAATTTGAAATGACTTATATAATTTTCAGGCAAATTACATAAGAAAAAGCAAAAGCAATGGACTCTAATAAGAAAGTTCTGCACTCTCATCTATGGATATATGCATAACACAACATTGAAACTTGGGTTTTCTATTTATAATATTCATCCAATAAAGTGTATTTTATGCAATTGAGTCCATTACTTGTATTTTTGTTCAATTAACATATTCTAATATTATAATTTTCACACATTATATTTTTATCACCAATTAAATCGAATGCCATTAATAATAATTTAAAAGTTAAAATATTTGAATTTTCCAATTTTTAGAATTTTGAAATCTGATAGGGATAAATGAATTGTCAATTCTCTGTTGAAGTTCAATTTTGCAATTTTCATAATTGTCACCTTTGCCTTAATGCAATTTCAAATGATTTATATAATCTTCACATAAATTGTTTAAGAAAATGCAAAAGTAATGGGATGTAATAAGAAGATTCTGCACTCCTATATAAGGATATATTCTTAACACAACATTGAAATTTGGAATTGCTATTTATAATATTCATCCACTAAAGTGTATTTTATGCAATTGAGTCCATTACTTGTATTTTTGTTCAATTAACTTATTCAAATATTGTATTTTTCCCACCAATCAAATCAAACGACTTTAACAAATTTAAAAATCAAAATATTGCTATTTTACAATTTTTAAAATTTTAAAATTTACTAGGGATAAATAAATTGTCAAAGATCTGTTGAATTTAAATTTTTCAATTTTCTTAATTGACTCTTTTGTCTTAATGTAATTTGAAATGATTTATAGAATTCCTGTCTTGAGACAAATTACTTGAGAAAAAGGAAAAGCAATGGACTCTAATAAGATCGTTCTGCACTCCCATTTAAGGATATATGCTTCACGCAACCTTGAAACTTGAGATTGCTATTTATAATATTCATCCACTAAAGTGTCTTTTATGCAATTAAGTCCATTACCTGTATTTTTGTTCAATTAACATATTCAAATATTATATTTTTCACATATTATATTTTTCTCACCAATTAAGTTAAATGACATTAACATTAAATTTAAAAATCAAAATATTTCAATTTTGCAATTTTTTCAATTTTAAAATCTGGTAGGGATAAATGAATTGTCAATACTCTATTGAATTTAAATTTTGCAATTTTTTGAATTGTCTTCACTGCCTCAACGCAATTTGAAATGATTTATATAATTTTCAGGCAAATTATTTAAGAAAAAGCAAAAGCAATGGACTGTAATAAGAAGGTTTTGCACTCCCATCTAGGGATATATGCTTAACACAACATTAAAACTTGGGATTACTATTTATAATATTCATCCCTAAAGTGTATTTCATGCAATTTAGTCCATTACTTGTATTTTTGTTCAATTAACATATTCAAATATTATATTTTTCACATATTATATTTTTCTCACATATTAAATCAAACGACATTAACAATAAATTAAAAAATCAAAATATTTCAATTTTGCAATTTCTTGAATTTTAAAATCTAGTAGGGATAAATGAATTGTCAATACTCTGTTGAATTTAAATTTTGCAATTTTTTGAGTTGTCTCCTTTGCCTCAACGCAATTTGAAATGATTTATATAATCTTCTGGCAACTTACTTAAGAAAAAGCAAAAGCAATCAACTGTAATAAGAAGGTTCTGCACTCCCATCTAGGGATATATGCTTAACACAACATTAAAACTTGGGATTGCTATTTATAATATTCATCCACTAAAGGTATTTTATGCAATTGAGTCCATTACTTGTATTTTTGTTCAATTAACTTATTCAAATATTGTATTTTTCCCACCAATCAAATCAAATGACTTTAACAACAAATTTAAAAATCAAAATATTGCATTTTTGTAATTTTTAAAATTTTAAAATCTGCTAGGGATAAATAAATTGTCAAAGATCTGTTGAATTTAAATTTTTCAATTTTCTTAATTGACTCATTTGCCTCAATGTAATTTGAAATGATTTATAGAATTCCTGTCTTCAGACAAATTACTTAAGAAAAAAAAAAGCAATGGACTCTAATAAGATCGTTCCGCACTCCCATCTAAGGATATATGCTTCACACAACCTTGCAACTTATGATTGCTATTTATAATATTCATCCATTAAAGAGTCTTTTATGCAATTGAGTCCATTACTTGTTTTTTTGTTCAATTAACAAATTCAAATATTATATTTTTAACATAGTATATTTTTCTCACCAATTAAATCAAACATCATTAACGATAAATTTAAAAATCAAAATATTTCAAATTTGCAATTTTTAGAATTTTAAAATCTGCTACGGATAAGTGAATTGTCAATACTCTGTTGAATTTAAATTTTGCAATTTTTTGAGTTGTCGCTTTTGCCTTAACGCAATTTGAATGACTTATATAATCTTCAGGCAAATTACATAAGAAAAAGCAAAAGCAATGGACTCTAATAAGAAAGTTCTGCACTCCCATCTATGGATATATGTTTAACACAACATTGAAACTTGTGTTTTCTATTTATAATATTCATCCATTAAAGTGTATTTTATGCAATTGAGTCCATTACTTGTATTTTTGTTTAATTAACATATTCAAATATTATATTTTTCACATATTATATTTTTCTCACATATTAAATCAAACGACATTAACATTAAATTTAAAAATGAAAATATTTCAATTTTGCACGTTTTCGAATTTTTAAATTTGTTATGGATAAATGAATTGTCAATACTCTATTGAATTTAAATTTTGCAATTTTTGGAATTGTCTCCTTTGCCTCAATGCAATTTGAAATAATTTACTTAATCTTCAAGCAAATTACTTAAGAAAAAGAAAAAGCAATTGACTATAATAAGAAGGCTCTACACTCCCATCTAGTGATATATACTTAACACAACATTGAAACTTAGGACTGCTATTTATAATATTAATCCACAAAAGTGTATTTTATGCAATTGAGTGCATTACTTGTATTTTTGTTCAATTAACTTATTCAAATATTGTATTTTTCTCACCAATCAAATCAAACGACATTAACAACAAATTTAAAAATCAAAATATTGCATTTTTGCAACTTTTCGAATTTTAAAATCTGCTTGGGATCAATAAATTGTCAATAATCTGTTGAATTGAAATTTTGCAATTTTCTTAATTCTCTCCTTTGCCTCAATGCAATTTGAAATGATTTATAGAATTCCTGTTCTTAGACAAATTTCTTAAGAAAAAGAAAAGCTATGGACTCTAATAAGATGGTTCCGCACTCCAATCTATGGATATATGCTTCACACAACCTTAAAACTAGAGATTGCCATTTATAATAGTTATCCACTAAATTGTTTTTATGCAATTGAGTTCATTACTTGTATTTTTGTTCAATTAACATATTCAAATATTATATTTTTCACATAGTATATTTTCTCACCAATTAAGTCAAACGACATTAATGATAAATTTAAAAATCAAAATATTTCAATTTTACAATTTTTAGACATTTAAAATCTGCTACGGATAAGTGAATTGTCAATACTGTGTTGAATTTAAATTTTGCAATTTTTTGAATTGTCTTCACTGCCTCAACGCAATTTGAAATGATTTATATAATCTTCAGGCAAATTATTTAAGAAAAAGCAAAAGCAATGGACTGTAATAAGAAGGTTTTGCACTCCCATCTAGGGATATATGCTTAACACAACATTAAAACTTGGGATTGCTATTTATAATATTCATCCACTAAAGTGTATTTCATGCAATTGAGTCCATAACTTGTATTTTTGTTCAATTAACATATCAAATATTATATTTTTCACATATTATATTTTTCTCACATATTAAATCAAACGACATTAACAATAAATTAAAAAATCAAAATATTTCAATTTTGCAATTTCTTGAATTTTAAAATCTGGTAGGGATAAATGAATTGTCAATACTCTGTTGAATTAAGTTTTGCAATGTTTTGAGTTGTCTCGTTTACCTCAACGCAATTTGAAATGATTTATATAATTTTCTGGCAACTTACTTAAGAAAAAGCAAAAGCAATCAACTGTAATAAGAAGGTTCTGCACTCCCATCTAGGGATATATGCTTAACACAACATTAAAACTTGGGATTGCTATTTATAATATTCATCCACTAAAGTGTATTTTATGCAATTGAGTCTATTACTTGTATTTTTGTTCAATTAACTTATTCAAATATTGTATTTTTCCCACCAATCAAATCAAACGACTTTAACAACAAATTTAAAAATCAAAATATTGCATTTTTGCAATTTTTAAAATTTTAAAATCTGCTAGGGATAAATAAATTGTCAAAGATCTGCTGAATTTAAATTTTTCAATTTTGTTCATTGACTCATTTGCCTCAATGTAATTTGAAATGATTTATAGAATTTCTGTCTTCAGACAAATTACTTAAGAAAAAGGAAAAGCAATGGACCCTAATAAGATCGTTCCGCACTCCCATCTAAGGATATATGCTTCACACAACCTTGAAATTTGAGATTGCTATTTATAATATTCATCCATTAAAGAGTCTTTTATGCAATTGAGTCCATTACTTGTATTTTTGTTCAATTAACATATTCAAATATTATATTTTTCAGATAGTATATTTTTCTCACCAATTAAATCAAACGTCATTAACGATAAATTTAAAAATTAAAATATTTCAATTTGTAATTTTTAGAATTTTAAAATCTACTACGGATAAGTGAATTGTAAATACTCTGTTGAATTTAAATTTTGCAATTTTTTGAGTTGTCTCCTTTGCCTCAACGCAATTTGAAATGACTGATATAATCTTCAGGCAAATTACATAAGAAAATGCAAAAGCAATGGACTCTAATAAGAAAGTTCTGCACTCCCATCTATGGATATATGCATAACACAACATTGAAACTTGGGTTTTCTATTTATAATATTCATCCAATAAAGTGTATTTTATGCAATTGAGTCCATTATTTGTATTTTTGTTTAATTAACATATTCAAATATTATATTTTTACATATTATATTTTTTCACATATTAAATCAAACGACATTAACATTAAATTTAAAAATGAAAATATTTCAATTTTGCACATTTTCAAATTTTTAAATTTGTTATGGATAAATGAATTGTCAATACTCTATTGAATTTAAATTTTGCAATTTTCAGAATTGTCTCCTTTGCCTCAATGCAATTTGAAATAATTTACGTAATCTTCAAGCAAATTACTTAAGAAAAATAAAAAGCAATTGACTATAATAAGAAAGCTCTACACTCCCATCTAGTGATATATACTTAACACAACATTGAAACTTAGGACTGCTATTTATAATATTAATCCACTAAAGTGTATTTTATGCAATTGAGTGCATTACTTGTATTTTTGTTCAATTAACTTATTCAAATATTGCATTTTTCTCACCAATCAAATCAAACGACATTAACAACAAATTTAAAAATCAAAATATTGCATTTTTGCAATTTTTCGAATTTTAAAATCTGCTTGGGATCAATAAATTTTCAATAATCTGTTGAATTGAAATTTTGCAATTTTCTTAATTCTCTCCTTTGCCTCAATGCAATTTGAAATGGTTTATAGAATTCCTGTTCTTAGACAAATTTCTTAAGAAAAAGAAAAAGCTATGGACTCTAATAAGATGGTTCTGCACTCCAATCTATGGATATATGCTTCACACAATCTTGAAACTAGAGATTGCTATTTATAATATTCATCCACTAAATTGTTTTTTATGCAATTGAGTTCATTACTTGTATTTTTGTTCAATTTGCATATTCAAATATTATATTTTTCACATAGTATATTTTCTTCAACAATTAAATCAAACGACATTAATGATAAATTTAAAAATCAAAATATTTCAATTTTACAATTTTTAGACATTTAAAATCTGCTACGGATAAGTGAATTGTCAATACTGTGTTGAATTTAAATTTTGCAATTTTTTGAATTGTCTTTACTGCCTCAACGCCATTTGAAATGATTTATATAATATTAAGGCAAATTATTTAAGAAAAAGCAAAAGCAATGGACTGTAATAAGAAGGTTTTGCACTCCCATCTAGGGATATATGCTTAACACAATATTGAAACTTGGGTTTGCTATATATAATATTCATCCAATAAAGTGTATTTTTTGCAATTGAGTCCATTACTTGTATTTTTGTTCAATTAAAATATTCAAATATCATATTTTTGACATATTATATTTTTCTTACCAATTAAATTAAACGACATTAACATTAAATTGAAAAATCAAAATATTTAAATTTCGCACTTTTTCGAATTTTAAAATCTGCTAGGAATAAATGAATTGTTAATACTCTGGTAAATTTAAATTTTGCAATTTTGGAATTGTCTCCTTTGCCTCAACGCCATTTGAAATTATTTATGTAATCTTCAGGCAAATTACTCAAGAAGAAGCAAAAGCAATTGACTGTAATAAGAAGCCTCTACACTCTCATCTAATGATATATACTTAATACAACATTGAAACTTGGGACTCCTATTTATAATATTCATCCACTAAAGTGTATTTTATGCAATCGAGTCCATT
This sequence comes from Bruguiera gymnorhiza, assembly GCA_020883675.1. Classification (NCBI taxonomy): domain Eukaryota; kingdom Viridiplantae; phylum Streptophyta; class Magnoliopsida; order Malpighiales; family Rhizophoraceae; genus Bruguiera; species Bruguiera gymnorhiza. The sequence continues at coordinate 44,742 of JAIRCJ010000319.1, read as the reverse complement.
ACTTGTATTTTTGTTCAATTAACATATTTAAATATTATAATTTTCACACATTATATTTTTATCACCAATTAAATCGAATGCCATTAATAATAAATTTAAAAGTTAAAATATTTGAATTTTCCAATTTTTAGAATTTTGAAATCTGCTAGGGATAAATGAATTGTCAATTCTCTGTTGAAGTTCAATTTTGCAATTTTCATAATTGTCACCTTTGCCTCAACGCAATTTGAAATGATTTATATAATTTTCACATAAATTGGTTAAGAAAATGCAAAAGCAATGGGATGTAATAAGAAGGTTCTGCACTCCCATATAAGGATATATTCTTAACACAACATTGAAACTTGGGATTGCTATTTATAAAATTTTGCAATTTTGCAATTTTTAAAATTTTAAAATCTACTAGGGATAAATATATTGTCAAAGATCTATTGAATTTAAATTTTTCAATTTTCTTAATTGACTCTTTTGCCTCAATGTAATTTGAAACGATTTATAGAATTCCTGTCTTGAGACAAATTACTTGAGAAAAAGGAAAAGCAATGGACTCTAATAAGATTGTTCCGCACTCCCATTTAAGGATATATGCTTCACGCAACCTTGAAACTTGAGATTGCTATTTATAATATTCATCCACTAAAGTGTCTTTTATGCAATTAAGTCCATTACCTATATTTTTGTTCAATTAACATATTCAAATATTATATTTTTCACATATTATATTTTTCTTACCAATTAAGTTAAACGACATTAACATTAAATTTAAAAGTCAAAATATTTCAATTTTGCAATTTTTTGAATTTTAAAATCTGGTAGGGATAAATGAATTTTCAATACTCTGTTGAATTTAAATTTTGCAATTTTTTAAATTGCCTCCTTTGCCTCAACGCAATTTGAAATGATTTATATAATCTTTTGGCAACTTACATTAGAAAAAGCAAAAGTAATAGACTGTAAGAAAAAGGTTCTGCACTCCCATCTAGGAATATATGCTTAACACAACAATGAAACTTGGGATTGCTATTTATAATATTCATCCACTAAAGTGTATTTCGTGCAATTGAGTCCATTACTTGTATTTTTGTTCAATTAAGATATTCAAATATTATATTTTTCACATATTATGTTTTTCTCACATATTAAATCAAACGATATTAACAATAAATTAAAAAATCAAAATATTTCAATTTTGCAATTTCTCGAATTTTAAAATCTGGTAGAGATAAATGAATCGTTAATACTCTGTTGAATTTAAATTTTGCAATTTTCTGAGTTGTCTCCTTTGCCTCAACGCAATTTGAAATTATTTATATAATCTTCTAGCAACTTATGTAAGAAAAAGCAAAAGCAATCGACTATAATAAGAAGGTTCTGTACTCCCATCTAGGGATATATGCTTCACACAACATTGAAACTTGGGATTGCTATGTATAATATTCATCCACTAAGGTGTATTTTATGCAATTGAGTCCGTTACTTGTATTTTTGTTTAATTAACTTATTCAAATATTGTATTTTTCCCACCAATCAAATTAAACGACTTTAACAACAAATTTAAAAATCAAAATATTGCATTTTTGCAATTTTTAAAATTTTAAAATCTGCTAGGGTTAAATAAATTGTCAAAGATCTGTTGAATTTAAATTTTTCAATTTTCTTAATTGACTCCTTTGCCTCAATGTAATTTGAAATGATTTATAGAATTCCTATCTTCAGACAAATTGCTTAAGAAAAAGAAAAGCAATGAACTCTAATAAGATCGTTCTGCAGTCCCATCTAAGGATATATGCTTCACACAACCTTGAAGCTTGAGATTGCTATTTATAATATTCATCCACTAAAGTGTCTTTTATGCAATTAAGTCCATTACTTGTATTTTTGTTCAATTAACATATTCAAATATTATATTTTTCACATATTATATTTTTCTCACCAATTAAATTAAACGACACTAACATTAAATTTAAAAATTAAAATATTTCAATGTTGCAATTTTTTGAATTTTAAAATTAGGTAGGGATAAATGAATTTTCAATACTTTGATGAATTTGAATTTTGTAATTTTCAGAATTGTCTCCTTTACTTCAACACAATTTGAAATAATTTATGTAATGTTCAAGCAAATTACTTAAGAAAAGACAAAAACAATCAAGAGTAATAAGAAGGCGCTCCACTCCCATCTAGTGATTTATGCTTAATACAACATTGAAACTTGGGACTGTTATTTATAATATTCATCCACTAAAGTGTATTTTGATGCAATTGAGTCCATTACTTGTATTTTTGTTCAATTAACATATTCAAATATTATATTTTTCACATATTATATTTTTCTCACATATTAAATCAAACGACATTAACAATAAATTAAAAAATCAAAATATTTCAATTTTGCAATTTCTCGAATTTTAAAATCTGGTAGGGATAAATGAATTGTCAATACTCTGTTGAATTTAAATTTTGCAATTTTCTGAGTTGTCTCTTTTGCCTCAACGCTATTTGAAATGATTTATATAATCTTCAGGCAAATTACTTAAGAAAAAACAAAAGCAATGGACTATAATAAGAATGTTCTGCACTCCCATTTAAGGATATATGCTTAACACAACATTGAAACTTGGGATTGCTATTTATAATATTCATCCACTAAAGTGTATTTTATGCAATTGAGTCCATTACTTGTATTTTTGCGAGAAATGCTAGAAATCTTCAAAGACTCTTTATTTAATACAATTTGACATATTCCTAGTCCCGAGAGAGTATAGATGAGGTTGTTGCAATGAATTTAGTGAATGATGAGCTCAAACAAGTTGTTTTCAAGATCTTTAAGTGTGAATGAGTCATTACAATGAAAAGTGGAGCCTTGTTAGGAAGAAATGAAGAGACAGTCTCATTTTTGAGTAATTAAGCATCAAATACTTTTGAGAAATGCTAGAAATCATCAAAGACTCTTTGTTCAATGCAATTCAACATATTCATAGTCCCAAGAGAGTATAGATGAGGTTGTTGCAATGAATTTTGTGAATGATGGGGTCATACAAGCTGTTTTCAAGATCATTAAGTGTGAATGAGTCATTACAATGAAAAGTGGATCCTTATTAGGAAGAAATGAAGAGACGGTCTCATTTTTGAGTAATTAAGCATCAAATGCTTTTGAGAAATGCGATAAATCATCAAACACTATGTTTAATGCAATTCAACATATTCCTAGTCCCAAGAGAGTATAAATGAGGTTGTTGAAATGAATTTAGTGAATGATGTGGTCATACAAGCTGTTTTCAAGATCTTTAAGTGTGAATCAGTCATTACGACGAAAAGTGGAGCCTTGTTAGGAAGAAATGAAGAGACGGTCTCATTTTTGAGTAATTAAGCATCAAATACTTGTGAGAAATGCTAGAAATCATCAAAGACTCTATGTTTAATGCAATTCAACATATACCTAGTCCCACGAGAGTATAGATGAGGTTGTTGCAATGAATTTAGTGAAAGATGTGGTCGTAAAAGCTGTTTTCAAGATCTTTAAGTGTGAACCAGTCATTACAATGAAAAGTGGAGCCTTGTTAGGAAGAAATGAAGAGACGGTCTCATTTTTGAGTAATTAAGCATCAAATACTTGTGAGAAATGCTAGAAATCAACAAAGACTCTATGTTTAATGCAATTCAACATATTCCTAGTCCCAAGAGAGTATAGATGAGGTTGTTGCAATGAATTTAGTGAATGATGAGGTCATACAACCTGTTTTCAAGATCTTTAAGGGTGAATGAGTCATTACAACGAAAAGTGGAGCCTTGTTAGGAGAAAATGAAGAGACGGTCTCATTTTTGAGTAATTAAGCATCAAATACTGGTCAGAAATGCTAGAAATCATCAAAGACTCTTTGTTTAATGCAATTCAACATATTCCTAGACCCCAGAGAGTATAGATGAGGTTGTTGCTGTGAATTTAGAGAATGATGTGGTCATACGTGCTGTTTTCAAGATCTTTAAGTGTGAATGAGTCATTACAACGAAAAGTGGGGCCTTGTTAGGAAGAAATGAAGAGACGGTCTCATTTTTTACTAATTCAGCATAAAAAATGCTACAAATGATCAAAGACTCTTTGTTTAATGCAATTCAACATATTCCTAGAACCAAGAGAGTATAGATGAGGGTGTGCAATGAATTTAGTGAATGTCGTGGTCATACAACCTGTGTTCAAGAACTTTAAGGGTGATTGAGTCAGTACAACGAAAAGTGCGGCCTTGTTAGGAAGAAATGAAGAGACAGTCTCATTTTTGAGTAATTAAACATCAAATGCTTGTGAGAAATGCTAGAAATCGTCAAAGACTCTTTGTTTAATGCAATTCAACATATTCCTATACACCGGAGAGTATAGATGCGGTTGTTGTAGCGAATTTAGGGAATGATGTGGTCATACATGCTGTTTTCAAGATCTTTAAATGTGAATGAGTCATTACAACGAAAAGTGGAGCCTTGTTAGGAAGAAATGAAGACATGGTCTCATTTTTGAGTAATTAAGCATCAAACACTTGTGAGAAATCCTTTAAATCATCAACCACTCTTTGTTTAATGCAATTCAACATATTCCTAATACCAAGAGAGTATAGATGAGGTTGTTGCAATGAATTTAGTGAATGGTCTAGTCATACAACCTGTTTTCAAGATCTTTAAGGGTGATTGAGTCAGTACAATGAAAAATGGGGCCTTGTTAGGAAGAAATGAAGAGACGGTCTCATTTTTGAGTAATTAAGCATCAAATGCTTGTGAGATATGCTAGAAATGAACAAAGACTCATTGTTTTATGTAATTCAACATATTCCTAGTCCCAAGAGAGTATAGAGGAGGTTGTTGCAATGAATTTAGTGATTGATATGGTCATACATGCTGTTTTCAAGATTTTTAAGTGTAAATGAGTCATTACAATGAAAAGTGGAGCCTTGTTAGGAAGAAATGAAGAGACGATCTCATTTTTGAGTAATTCAGCATCAAAAATGCTACAAATGATCAAAGTCTCTTTGTTTAATGCAATTCAACATATTCCTAGAACCAAGAGAGTATAGATGAGGTTGTGCAATGAATTTAGTGAATGTTGTGGTCATACAACCTGTTTTCAAGAACTTTAAGTGTGATTGAGTTAGTACAACGAAAAGTGCGGCCTTGTTAGGAAGAAATGAAGAGACAGTCTCATTTTTGAGTAATTAAACATCAAATGCTTGTGAGAAATGCTAGAAATGAACAAAGACTCATTGTTTTATGTAATTCAACATATTCCTAGTCCCAAGAAAGTATAGACGAGGTTGTTGCAAAGAATTTCGTGATTGATGTGGTCATACATGCTGTTTTCAAGATCTTTAAGTGTGAATGAGTCATTACAACGAAAAGTGGAGCCTTGTTAGGAGGAAATGAAGAGACGGTCTCATTTTTTAGTAATTAAGCATCAAATGCTTGTGAGAAATGCTAGAAATTATCAACGACTCATTGTTTTATGCAATTCAAAATATTCCTAGTCCCGAGAGAGTATAGATGAGGTTGTTGCAGTGAATTTAGTGAATGATGTGGTCCTACAAACTGTTTTCAAGATCTTTAAGGTTGAATGAGTCATTACAACGAAAAGTGGTGCCTTGTTAGGAAGAAATGAAGATAAGGCCACATTTTTTAGTAATTAAGCATCAAATACTCATCAGAAATGCTAGAAATCGTCAAAGACTCTTTGTTTAATGCAATTCAACATATTCCTAGACCCAAGACAGTATACATGAGGTTGTTGCAGCGAATTTAGTGAACGATGAGGTCATACATGCTGTTTTCAAGATCTTTAAGTGTGAATGAGTCATTACAACGAAAAGTGGAGCCTTGTTAGGAAGAAATGAAGAGCCGGTCTCATTTTTGAGTAATCAACCATCAAATACATGTGAGAAATGCTAAAATCAACAAAGACTCATTGTTTTATGTAATTCAACATATTCCTAGCCCCAAGAGAGTATAGACGAGGTTGTTGCCATGAATTTTGGGAATGATGTGGTCTTACATGCTGTTTTCAAGATCTTTAACTGTGAATGAGTCATTACAACGAAAAGTGGAGCCTTGTTAGGAGGAAATGAAGAGACAGTCTCATTTTTGAGTAATTAAGCATCAAATGCTTGTGAGAAATGCCAGAAATTATCAAAGACTCATTGTTCAATGCAATTCAACATATTCCTAGTCTTGAAAGCGTATAGATGAGGTTGTTGTAGTGAATTTAGTGAATGATCTGGTCGTACAAACTGTTTTCAAGATCTTTAAGGTTGAATGAGTCATTACAACGAAAAGTGGAGCCTTGTTCGGAGGAAATGAAGACAAGGTCACATTTTTGAGTAATTAAGCATCAAATAGTTGTGAGAAATGCTAGAAATCGTCAAATAATCTTTGTTTAATGCAATTCAACATATTCCTAGACCAAAGAGAGTATGGATTAGGTTGTTGCAGTGAATTTAGCAAACGATGTGGTCCCACATGCTGTTTTCAAGATCTTTAAGTGTGAATGTGTGATTACAATGAAAAGTGGAGCCTTGTTAGGAAGAAATGAAGAGACCGTCTCATTTTTGAGTAATTATGCATGAAATACTTGTGAGAAATGCTAGAAATCAACAAAGACTCATTGTTTTATGTAATTCAACATATTCCTAGTCCCAAGAGAGTATAGACGAGGTTGTTGCAATGAATTTAGTGAATGATGTGGTTGTACATGCTGTTTTCAAGATCTTTAAGTGTGAATGAGTCATTACAACAAAAAGTGGAGCCTTGTTAGGAGGAAATGAAGAGATGGTCTCATTTTTTAGTAATTAAGCATCAAATGCTTCTGAGAAATGCCATAAATTATCAAAGACACATTGTTTAATGCAATTCAACATATTCCTAGTCCCGAGAGAGTATAGATGAGGTTGTTGCAGTGAATTTAGTGAATGATGTGGTTGTACAAACTGTTTTCAAGATCTTTAGGGTCGAATGAGTCTTTACAACAAAAAGTGGTGCCTTGTTAGGAAGAAATGAAGACAAGGTCACATTTTTGAGTAAATAAGCATCAAATACTTGTCAGAAATGCTAGAAATCGTGAAAGACTCCTTGGTTAATGCAATTCAACATATTGCTAGACCCAAGAGAGTATAGATGAGGTTGTTGCAGTGAATATAGATAATGATGTGGTCATACATGCTGTTTTCAAGATCTTTAAGGGTGAATGAGTCATTACAACGAAAAGTGGAGCCTTGTTAGGAAGAAATGAAGAGACAGTCTCATTTTTGAGTAATTAAGCATCAAACACTTGTGAGAAATCCTATAAATCATCAAAGACTCTTTGTTTAATGCAATTCAACATATTCCAAGTCCCAAGAGAGTATAGATGAGGTTGTTGCAATGAATTTAGTGAATGTTGTGGTCATACAACCTGTTTTCAAGATCTTTAAGGGTGATTGAGTCATTACAACCAAAAGTCGGGCCTTGTTAGGAAGAAATGAAGAGACGGTCTCATTTTTGAGCAATTAAGCATCAAATGCTTGTGAGAAATGCTAGAAATCAACAAAGACTCATTCTTTTATGTAATTCAACATATTCCTAGTCCCGAAAGAGTATAGATGAGGTTGTTGTAATGAATCTAGCGAATGATTTGGTCATACAACCTATTTGCAAGTTCTTTAAAGGTGAATGAGTCATTACAACGAATGGTGGAGCCTTGTTAGGAAGAAAAGAAGATACGGCCTCATTTTTGAGTAATTGAGCATCAAATCCTCGTGAGAAATGCTATAAATCATCAAAGACTCTTTCTTTAATGCAATTCAACATATTCCTAGTCCCAAATAGAGTATAGATGAGGTTGTTGCAATGAATTTAGCGAATGATTTGGTCATACAACCTGTTTTCAAGTTCTTTAGGGGCGAATGAGTCATTACAACGAAAAGTGGAGCCTTGTTAGGAAGAAATGAAGAGATGGTCTCAATTTTGAGTAATTAAGCATCAAGTACTTGTGAGAAATGCTATAAATCATCAAAGACTCTTTGTTTAATGCAATTCAACGTATTCCTAGTCCCAAGAGAATATATATGAGGTTATTGCATTGAATTTAGTAAATGATTTGTTCATACAACCTGTTTTCAAGATCTTTAAGGGTGAATGAGCCCATAAAATGAAAAGTGGATCCTTGTTAGGATGAAATGAGGAGACGGTCTCATTTTTAAGTAATTAAGCATCAAATGCTTGTGAGAAATGCCATAAATCATCAAAGACTCTTTCTTTAATGCAATTCAACATATTCCTAGTCCCAAGAGAGTATAGATGATGTTGTTGCAGAGAATTTAGTGAATGATGTGGTCATGGAAGCTATTTTCAAGATTTTTTAGTGTGAATGTGATATGAACTCCGATTATTTGTAAACAGAACCCAACACCAATGTTGGTATAGGATCATTCTAACAAAGGTTAAGGGATTTTGGAGTTCTGACCCAATGATTATAAACAACCAAGAACTAGAACTATAAGATTCAGAGGCCACTCCCAACAACAAAACATTGAAGAAGATAAGTCTATTGAACCAACACACTCAAGTATGAAAGTTCAGAATTAGTTCTCAAAGAACCAGAGAAAATAGCTGATGCGGAAAACCCCAAAAAGACATGGCTTAGGGACCCAACGCACACAATGAATCAAAGAACAACCAGGAAAGCTAAATTAGAGTTTAATAACAGAAGCCCTAGACCCAATATTCGAAGGAACACGAACCTAGGGTATTGAAAAAGGATAGGGACGCCACACTCCAGAAAAGAAAGGAATTAGGAGTGATAAGTCGATTTGAACGCCATAAGAAGAAGTACCTCTTGATAAGTTCTTTAGTTCTTAAAAGAACCGAGGGAGAAAAACCCTTACTTTCTATTTCACTCAAAGTTGTCTGATTTTCAGAGCTTACAAGGGGTGCCTATTTATAGGCTTAGATAGCAATCCTAAAGAGGCAAAATTCCTATTGAGGAGAAATCCCTATTTTGGAGGAATTTTGGACTAATTCTAGCACATACAATGAACTCCTATTTAGGAGTGAATGCTATCACTTAGTCTGACCCATTAAGTAGTCCAATTATATTAATTAGGCCCGGACTCTCCTTAAAACTTGAATTCGCACCATTTGAAGCTTTGTTGGCCTGAATGTCCTGAATCAGCCCATTTAGTGCTTCTTTAATCTTTTTGGCCCTAGCTCGTGTTATTGGGCCTTCTGGAATGTGCAATGGACCTCTTGCATCCATTGAAGCTCTAGCTCGTGTTATTGGGCCTTTTGGAATGTGCAATGGACCTCTTGCATCCATTGAAGCTCTATCTTGTGTTATTGGGTCTTCTGGAATGTGCAATGGACTTCTTGCATCTATTGAAGCCTTCCACCCATTATCTCCATAGTTCTCATCAATAGCTCATACATTCATCATCTGCCGTCCTCCCTTCTAACCACCCTTTTTATATATGCTAGCCCCCCCCCAAAACCCTAGCTAATAAGATGGGCTTATTAAGGAAATTCGTCCAATCTGCCAGCCACCCTTGTTATATGCTAATAAGATGGGTTTATTAAGGAAATTTGTCCAATCTGCCAGCCACCCCTTTTTATATGCTAATAAGATGGGCTTATTAAGGAAATTGGTCCAACCCACTAAATAATAATAATAACCCATTTAAATGCCCAAACATGGGCTCCCAAATCCAACTTCCTTCCCAAGGTCATGGTTCTCGATTTCCTCCACAGATGACACATTTGCAAGCCTTGGTGAAGCCTCCATCATCCTTAACTCGTACCTAGCAACTTCCTGATAGTAAATGTCACACAACAAGTTGTTGAGAGCTTCCTTTATTTTCTTTGACCTTGCCCTTGCCCTTGTCATTAGTCCTCCAAGGTTTTGCAAAGCATCAACTCCCTTGTTGATTTGAGCTGGTACAATATGGCTTCCATCATTCCCGCTCTCCTCAAAATGATTTGTCCTCAAATCAGCACCCCACAATGTTTTCCAAAAATGACTCAAAAATTTTACATCACGGTCTGACATAATACTCTTCGGCACTGCACATGGACTCATGCTCTCCCTTACATGTCCCCTCTTCATCAACTCATCAACTTACCTCTGAAGCTCCTTTGTCTCCTTAGGATTACTTCTATATGCTGGCTTATTGGAAATGTGCGCCCCAGGTATAAGATCAATGTGGTGTTCAATCCCTCTCCTTGGTGGTAAACCATCTGGGATCTTCTCAAGGAATACATCATTATAATCCTGCAACAAAGATGAAATAGCACTAGGCAAAGATGAATCAAGGTCAGTGTTAGAGAAATAAGAATCCTTGTAAAGGATCAAGATTATTTGTTGCCTCGCTTGGAAGGCAACCCTAACATCTGCCCCTTTTGCAAACACACTCACTTGTTTTCTTTCATCTTCACTCTTGTGAACTTGACCCCCCTTGTACTTAGCACTCTCACATGCGCTTACCTTCTTTTTCTCTCCCTCACTTTCTTTTCTCTTAACTCTCTCTTTCTTTTCACTCCTCCTCTTCTACTCACTTTCATAAAGTCTCATTTGGTCTTCATACACCTGTTTTGGAGTCAATGGAACAAGTGTAAATGATTTTCCATCCATGGTGAAAGAATAGCGGTTCTTGTAACCATCATGCAAAAATTTTCTATCAAATTGCCAAGGACGGCCCAATAATAAATGCCCAGCCTGTATAGGTACAACATCACAAAACAGCTTGTCCTTATATCTACCAATGGAAAATGGAACCACAACTTGTTTAGTCACTTTCACCACTCCACTGTCATTCAACCATTGCAAATTATATGGTCTATGATGTTTGGTTGTAGGCAAGTTCAATTTTTCCACCAACTCTGTACTTGCTACATTAGTGCAACTACCGCCATCGATGATCAAGCAACAAAGTCTATCTTGAACTAAACATCGAGTATGGAAAATATTTTCCCGCTGCATCTCAACATCATCCTCCTTCTTAACCTGCACACTAAGGGCTCTCCTTCCTACTAAAAGTCATTCACCATGCTCTGGATACTCTATCCCTTCATCAACATCGCTAGCATCCTCTAGTGGTGGCATTTGGTCTTCATCACTAGCATCACTGCCAGACAAATAGTCACCATTCTCCTTAAGGTATATGGTTCTCTTGTTAGGACATTGTGAAGCCACATGACCCCTACCCAGACATCTAAAGTATTTGATGTCTCTAGTTTTTCCTTAGGTGCCCTCAAGTTGTTCTTCAAATTTGCCCCTTTCCAGGCTGCCCCCACTAGTCTGGGGTCTATGTGAATTGGTTTTAAGCTTAGAAGTCATCTTCTCTTCCTTCTTCCCCCAGTTTGACTTCCAAACAGATAAACCTAAGTTCTGATTATATCTATAAGTGCTCCTTCCCTTAAGTTGCCTCTCAACTTTCATGGCAATGTGTACCATGTCTTCAAGCTCTACATAGTGTTGCAGTTCTACACATCAGCTATGCTCTATTCAACCCTGGAGGAACCTAGCCATGGTTGCCTCCCTATCCTCCATTACATTTGCCCTAACCATAGCAATTCCCATCTCCTTATGGTACTACTCTTCCACACTCTTGGAACCTTGCGTAAGGCTGTGCAACTTGTTATACAAGTCCCTATAATAAGAGCTGGGAACAAATCTCCTTCTCATCACAGTCTTTACTCATTCCAAGTTTCTACAGTTCTCTCAAATTTTCTTCTCCTAGTGGTAACTTGCTGGTCCCACCATACTACAGCATATCAGTGAACTCTGCACAACTAACTTCACTCCTTCTCCACAGAGAGTTGTGGCAACTCATATATTAATTCTACCCTTTGTTCCCAATTCCAAATAGACATCAGGGTCAGTTTTCCCTTGGAAGAAGGTATTTCATTTTAATACTACTAGATTTTTGTTCTAACTCTTCCTCCACTCTATTTCTGTTATCCCAACCTCCATTAACTTATCATGAACATTTCCATTTGCCTCTTACTCCTCTACCATTCCTATTACCACGTCCTCCTCTAAACCACCTTTGAAGTTTCTACTAGCATTATCACCATCATCACAATAATCATCACCATCTTCACAATAGTCATGTTCAAATTGCTCCTTCGTGACCCTCCTAGCTGGCCTCTTAGGATTGACACTCGATCCCTCTCTATTTTATCCATCCTGTCTCGAACTTCCCAAAACATTGGTCCAATCCTATCAAACTTCTACGCTAAGGATTTCATAAGCAATTTGAAATCTGGAACAACTACTTCNAACACCAATGTTGGTATAGGATCATTCTAACAAAGGTTAAGGATTTTGGAGTTCTGACCCAATGATTATAAACAACCAAGAACTAGAACTATAAGATTCAGAGGCCACTCCCAACAACAAAACATTGAAGAAGATAAGTCTATTGAACCAACACACTCAAGTATGAAAGTTCAGAATTAGTTCTCAAAGAACCAGAGAAAATAGCTGATGCGGAAAACCCCAAAAAGACATGGCTTAGGGACCCAACGCACACAATGAATCAAAGAACAACCAGGAAAGCTAAATTAGAGTTTAATAACAGAAACCCTAGACCCAATATTCGAAGGAACACGAACCTAGGGTATTGAAAAAGGATAGGGACGCCACACTCCAGAAAAGAAGGAATTAGGAGTGATAAGTCGATTTGAACGCCATAAGAAGAAGTACCTCTTGATAAGTTCTTTAGTTCTTAAAAGAACCGAGGGAGAAAAAACCCTTACTTTCTATTTCACTCAAAGTTGTCTGATTTTTAGAGCTTACAAGGGTGGTGCCTATTTAAGGCTTAGATAGCAATCCTAAAGAGGCAAAATTCCTATTGAGGGAAAATCCCTATTTTGGAGGAATTTTGGACTAATTCTAGCACATACAATGAACTCCTATTTAGGAGTGAATGCTATCACTTAGTCTGACCCATTAAGTAGTCCAATTATATTAATTAGGCCTGGACTCTCTTTAAAACTTGAAATTCGCACCATTTGAAGCTTTGTTGGCCTGAATGTCCTGAATCAGCCCATTTAGTGCTTCTTTAATCTTTTTGGCCCTAGCTCGTGTTATTGGGCCTTCTGGAATGTGCAATGGACCTCTTGCATCCATTAAAGCTCTAGCTCGTGTTATTAGGCCTTCTGGAATGTGCAATGGACCTCTTGCATCCATTGAAGCTCTATCTTGTGTTATTGGGTCTTCTGGAATGTGCAATGGACTTCTTGCATCTATTGAAGCCTTCCACCCATTATCTGCCATAGTTCTCATCAATAGCTCATACCTTCATCATCTTCCGTCCTCCCCTTCTAATCACCCTTTTTATATCTGCTAGCCCCCCCCTCGAAACCCTAGCTAATAAGATGGGCTTATTAAGGAAATTCATCCAATCTCACCAGCCACCCTTGTTATATGCTAATAAGATGGGTTTATTAAGGAAATTTGTCCAATCTGCCAGCCACCCCTTTTTATATGCTAATAAGATGGGCTTATTAAGGAAATTGGTCCAACCCACTAAATAATAATACTAACCCATTTAAATGCCCAAACATGGGCTCCCAAATCCAACTTCCTTCCCAAGGTCATGGTTCTCGATTTCCTCCATAGATGACACATTCGCAAGCCTTGGTGAAGCCTCCATCATCCTTAACTCGTACCTAGCAACTTCCTGATAGTAAATGTCGCACAACAAGTTGTTAAGAGCTTCCTTTATTTTCATTGACCTTCCCTTGTCATTGGTCCTCCAAGGTTTTGCAAAGCATCAATTCCCTTGTTGATTTGAGCTGGTACAATATGGCTTCCATCATTCCCGCTCTCCTCAAAATGATTTGTCCTCAAATCAGCACCCCACAATGTTTTCCAAAAATGACTCAAAAATTTTACATCACAGTCTGACATAATACTCTTCGGCACTGCACATGGACTCATGCTCTCCCTTACATGTCCCCTCTTCATCAACTCATCAACTTGCCTCTGAAGCTCCTTTGTCTCCTTAGGATTACTTCTATATGCTGGCTTATTGGGAATGTGCGCCCCAAGTATAAGATCAATGTGGTGTTCAATCCCTCTCCTTAGTGGTAAACCATCTGGGATCTCCTCAGGGAATACATCATTATAATCCTGCAACAAAGATGAAATAGCACTAGGCAAAGATGAATCAAGGTCAGTGTTAGAGAAATAAGAATCCTTGTAAAGGATCAAGATTATTTGTTGGCTCGCTTAGAAGGCAACCCTAACATCTACTCCTTTTGCAAACACACTCACTTGTTTTCTTTCATCTTCACTCTTGTGAACTTGACCCCTCTTGTACTTAGCACTCTCACATGCACTTACCTTCTTTTTCTCTCCCTCACTTTCTTTTCTCTCAACTCTCTCTTTCTTTTCACTCCTCCTCTTCTGCTCACTTTCATAAAGTCTCACTTGGTCTTCATACACCTATTTTGGAGTCAATGGAACAAGTGTAAATGATTTTCCATCCATGGTGAAAGAATAGCGGTTCTTGTAACCATCATGCAAAACTTTTCTATCAAATTGCCAAGGACGGCCCAATAATAAATGCCCAGCCTGCATAGGTACAACATCACAAAACAGCTTGTCCTTATATCTACCAATGGAAAATGGAACCACAACTTGTTTAGTCACTTTCACCACTCCACTGTCATTCAACCATTGCAAATTATATGGTCTATGATGTTTGGTTGTAGGCAAGTTCAATTTTTCCACCAACTCTATACTTGCTACATTAGTGCAACTACCACCATCGATGATCAAGCAACAAAGTCTATCTTGAACTAAACATCGAGTATGGAAAATATTTTCCTGCTGCATCTCAACATCATCCTCCTCCTTAACCTGCACACTAAGGGCTCTCCTTGCTACTAAAAGCCGTCCACCATGCTCTGGATACTCTATCCCTTCATCAACATCACTAGCATCCTCTAGTGGTGGCATTTGGTCTTCATCACTAGCATCACTGCCAGACAAATAGTCACCATTCTCCTTAAGGTATATGGTTCTCTTGTTAGGACATTGTGAAGCCACATGACCCCTACCCAGACATCTAAAGCATTTGATGTCTCTAGTTTTTCCTCAGGTGCCCTCAAGTTGTTCTTCAAATTTGCCCCTTTCCAGGCTGCCCCCACTAGTCTGGGGTCTATGTGAATTGGTTTTAAGCTTAAAAGTCATCTTCTCTTCCTTCTTCCCCTAGTTTGACTTCCAAACAGATGAACCTAAGTTCTGATTATATCTATAAGTGCTCCTTCCCTTAAGTTGCCTCTCAACTTTCATGGCAATGTGTACCATGTCTTCAAGCTCTACATAGTGTTGCAGTTCTACCACATCAGCTATGCTTCTATTCAACCCTTGGAGGAACCTAGCCATGGTTGCCTCTCTATCCTCCATTACATTTGCCCTAACCATAGCAATTTCCATCTCCTTATGGTACTCTTCCACACTCTTGGAACCTTGCGTAAGGCTGTGCAACTTGTTATACAAGTCCCTATAATAAGAGCTGGGAACAAATCTCCTTCTTATCACAGTCTTTAACTCATTCCAAGTTTCTACGGTTCTCTCAAAATTTCTTCTCCTGGTGGTAACTTGCTGGTCCCACCATACTACAGCATAATCAGTGAACTCTGCCACAGCTAACTTCACCTTCTTCTCGACAGAGAAGTTGTGGCACTCATATATTAATTCTACCTTTTGTTCCCAATCCAAATAGACATCAGGGTCAATTTTCCCTTGGAAAGAAGGTATTTTCATTTTAATACTACTAAGATTTTTGTCTACTCCTTCCTCCACTCTATTTCTATTATCCCAACCTCCATTATACTTATCATGAACATTTCCATTGCCTCTTACTCCTCTACCATTCCTATTACCACGTCCTCCTCTAAAACCACCTTTGAAGTTTTTACTAGCATTATCACCATCATCACAATAACCATCACCATCTTCACCAAAGTCATGTTCAAATTGCTCCTTCGTGACCCTCCCAGCTGGCCTCTTAGGATTGACACTCGATTCCCCTTCTATTTTATCCATCCTGTCTTGAACTTCCCAAAACATTTGGTCAATCCTATGAAACTTCTACTCTAAGGATTTTATAAGCAATTTGAAATCTAGAACAACTACTTCCTCTTCTCCATATGGGAAACTGCCTTCTTTAGCATTGGACATCGTGTATACCAGATTATTAGTAAAGAAAGAATATACCTCACAAAACTCACTCCCTGGTGTGTTTGCTCTCCACTCAACTATAGTAGTCCTCAACTCTCATGTTTCACACAATGAATTGCAAGACTCTAAGAGCTCTTTCAATGGTTCCAAGCAAACTAAATTCAAAACAAACAAAACTTGAATATATCAATCCTACCTAACTCTTTAGAGAAGTGACATAGCCAAAAAGATGGGTAATAAAGCAAACAGAATGACAAGGAATTCAATGGTATAGCAGTGCAATCGGACAACAATCAGTTATCGAATATAATTGAGTAAATGACCAATTGAGCAATGAACCCGTTTTTTTTTTTTTTTTGGGTTTACTAATGGGTACTTCTATAGAAGAAACAAATACCAGAAAAGAAACCCACGAAATACACGATTTTGTTTTTGTTTTTGTTTTCTTTTTTGTGTTTTTTTGTTTCTCTTTTTGATTATTCAATCAACAATGAACAATACACGAAAGAGATGATAACAAAAGTATAACTAACCTGAGTTAGAGCCAAGGCTCTAATACCAAATGATATGAACTCCGATTATTTGTAAACGGAACCCAACACCAATGTTGGTGTAGGATCGTTCTAACAAAGGTTAAGGGATTTTGGAGTTTTGACCCAATGATTATAAACAACCAAGAACCAGAACTATAAGATTCAGACGCCACTCCCAACAACAAAACGTTGAAGAAGATAAGTCTATTGAACCAACACACTTAAGTATGAAAGTTCAGAATTAGTTCTCAAAGAACTAGAGAAAATAGCTCATAGATTCATCGTCTGCCATCCTCCCCTCTAACCACCCTTTTTATATGCTAGCCCCCCCTAAACCCTAGCTAATAAGATGAGCTTATGAAGGAAATTCGTCCAATCTGCCAGCCACCCTTATTATATGCTAATAAGATGGGTTTATTAAGGAAATTTGTCCAATCTGCCAGCCACCCCTTTTTATATGCTAATAAGATGGGCTTATTAAGGAACTTGGTCCAACCCACTAAATAATAATAATAACCCATTTAAATGCCCAAACATGGGCTCCCAAATCCAACTTCCTTCCCAAGGTCATGGTTCTCGATTTCCTCCACATATGACACATTCGCAAGCCTTGGCGAAGCCTCCATCATCCTTAACTCATACCTAGCAACTTCCTGATAGTAAATGTCACACAACAAGTTGATGAGAGCTTCCTTTATTTTCTTTGACCTTGCCCTTGTCATTGGTCCTCCAAGGTTTTGCAAAGCATCAACTCCCTTGTTGATTTGAGTTGGTACAATATGGCTTCCATCAGAATGAGTCATTACAACAAAAGGTGGAGCCTTGTTAGGAAGAAATAAAGAGATGGTCTCATTTTTGAGTAATTAAGCATCAAATGCATGTGAGAAATGCTATCAATCATCAAACACTCTTTGTTTAATGCAATTCAACCAATTCCTAGTCCCAAGAGAGTATAAATGAGGTTGTTGGAATCAATTTAGTGAATGATGTGGTCATACAACCAGTTTTCAAGATCTTTCAGGTTGAATGAGTCATTACAACGAAAAGTGGAGCTTTGTTAGGAAGAAATGAAGAGACGGACTCATTTTTGAGTAATTAATCATCAAATACTTGTGAGAAATGCTATCAATCATCAAAGACTCATTGTTTAATGCAATTCAACATATTCCCAATCCCAAGAGAGTATAGATGAGGTTGTGGCAGCGAATGTAGTGAATGATGTTGCCATACAAGCTGCTTTCAAGATCTTTTAGTGTGAATGAGTCATTACAAAGAAAAGTGGAGCCTTGTTAGGATGAAATGAAGAGACGGTCTCAATTTGGAGTAATGAAGCATGAAATGCTTGTGAGAAATGCTATAAATCTTTAAAGGCTCTTTGTTTAATACAATTCAACATATTCCTAGTCTCAAGAGAGTGTAGATGAGGTTGTTGCAATGAATTTTGTGAATGATGTGGTCATACAACCTGTTTTCAAGATCTTTAAGGGTGAATGAGTCATTACAACAAAAAGTGGAGCCTTATTAGGAGGAAACGAAGAGATGGTCTCATTTTTGAGTAATTAAGCATCAAATACTTGTGAGAAATGCTAGAAATCATCAAAGTCTCATTGTTTAATGCAATTCAACATAGTCCTAGTCCCAAGAGAGTATAGATGAGGTTGTTGCAGTGAATTTACTGAAAGATGTCATCATACAAGCTGTTTCCAAGATCATTTAGTGTGAATGAGTCATTACAACGAAAATAAGAGCCTTGTTAGGAAGAAATGAAGGGACAGTCTCATTTTTGAGTAATTAAGCATCAAATGCTTGTGAGAGATGCTAGAAATCATCAAAGACTCTTTGTTTAATGCAACTCATATTTTCCTAGTCGCTGGAGACTACAGATGAGGTTGTTGCAATGAATTTAGTGAATGATCTGGGGGCACAAGCTGTTTTCAAGATCTTTTTGTGTGAATGAGTCATTACAATGAAAAGTGGAGCCTTGCTAGGAAGAAATGAAGAGATGGTCTTATTTTTGAGTCATTAAGCATCAAATACTTGTGAGAAATGCTAGAAATTATCAAAGACTCTTTTTGTAATGCAATTCAACAAATTCCTAGTCCCAAGAGAGTGTAGAGGAGGTTGTTGCACTGAATTTACTGAATGATGTGGTCATACAAGCTGTTTTCAAGATCTTTTAGTGTGAATGAGTCATTACAAGGAAGAAATGAAGAGATGGACTCATTTTTGAGTAATTAAGCATCAAATAATTGTGAGAAATGCTAGAAATCATCAAAGACTCTTTGTTTAATGCAATTCAACATATTCCTAGTCCCAAGAGAGTATAGATGAGGTTCTTGCAATGAATTTAGTGAATGATGTGGTCATACAACCTGTTTTCAAGATCTTTAAGGGTGAATGAGTCATTACAAGGAAGAAATGAAGAGACGGTCTCATTTTTGAGTAATTAAGCATCAAATAATTGTGTGAAATGCTAGAAAACATCAAAGACTCTTTGTTTAATGCAATTCAACATATTCCTAGTCCCAAGAAAGTATAGATGAGGTTCTTGCAATGAATTTAGTGAATCATGTGGTCATACAACCTGTTTTCAAGATTTTTGAGGGTGAATGAGTCATTACAGCCAAAAGTGGAGCCTTGCTAGGAAGAAATGAAGAGACGGTCTCATTTTTGAGTAATTGAACATCAGATACTTATGAGAAATGGTAGAAATCACCAAGGACTCTTTGTTTAATGCAATTCGACATATTTCTAGTCCCAAGAGAGTACAGATGTGGTTGTTGCAATGAATTTAGTCAATGATGTGGTCATACAACCTGTTTTCAATATCTTTAAGGGTGAATGAATCATTACAACGAAAAGTGTAGCCTTGTTAGGAAGAAACAAAGAGACGGTCTCATTTTTGAGTAATTAAGCATCAAATACTTGTGAGAAATGCTAGAAAACATCAAAGACTCATTGTTTAATGCAATTCAACATATTCCCAATCCCAAGAGAGTATAGATGAGGTTGTTGCAGCGAATGTAGTGAATGATGTTGTCATACAAGCTGTTTTCAAGATCCTTTAGTGTGAATGAGTCATTACAAAGAAAAGTGGAGCCTCGTTAAGATGAAATGAAGAGACGGTCTCAATTTGGAGTAATGAAGCATGAAATGCTTATGAGAAATGCTATAAATCTTCAAAGGCTCTTTGTTTAATACAATTCAACATATTCTTAGTCCCAAGAGAGTGTAGATGAGGTTGTTGCAATGAATTTTGTGAATGATGTGGTCATACAACCTGTTTTCAAGATCTTTAAGGGTGAATGAGTCATTACAACAAAAAGTGGAGCCTTGTTAGGAGGAAACAAAGAGATGGTCTCATTTTTGGGAAATTAAGCATCAAATACTTGTAAGAAATGCTAGAAATCATCAAAGACTCTTTGTGTAATGCAATTCAACAAATTTATAGTCCCAAGATAGTATAGATGAGGTTGTTGCAGTGAATTTAGTGAATGATGTGGTCATACAACCTGTTTTCAATATCTTTTAGGGTGAATGGGTTCTTACAACGAAAAATGGAGCCTTGCTGGGAAGAAATAAATAGACAGTCTCATTTTTGAGTAATTAAGCATCAAATACTTGTGAGAAATGCTAGAAATCATCAAAGACACATTTTGTAATGCAATTTAACAAATTCCTAATCCCAAGAGAGTGTAGATGAGGTTGTTGCACTGAATTTAGTAAATGATGTGGGCATACAAGGAAGAAATGAAGAGACAGACTCATTTTTTAGTAGTTAAGCATCAAATAATTGTGGGAAATGCTAGAAATCATCAAAGACTCTTTGTTTAATGCAATTCAACATATTCCTAGTCCCAAGAGAGTATAGATGTGGTTCTTGCAATGAATTTAGTGAATGATGTGGTCATACAACCTGTTTTCAAGATCTTTAAGGGTGAATGAGTCATTACAAGGAAGAAATGAAGAGACAATCTCATTTTTTAGAAATGAAGCATCAAATAATTGTGAGAAATGCTAGAAATCATCAAAAACTCTTTCTTTAATGCAATTCAACATATTCCTAGTCCCACGAGAGTATAGATGAGGTTCTTGCAAAGAATTTAGTGAACGATGTGGTCATACAACCTGTTTTCAAGATTTTTTAGGGTGAATGAGTCATTACAGCCAAAAGTGGAGCCTTGCTAGGAAGAAATGAAGAGACGGTCTCATTTTTTAGTAATTAAGCATCAAATACTTATGAGAAATGCTAGAAATCACCAAAGACACTTTGTTTAATGCAATTCGACATATTTCTAGTCCTAAGAGAGTATATATGAGGTTGTTGCAGTGAATTTAGTGAATGATGTCGTCATACAAGCTGTTTTCAAAATCGTTTAGTGTGAATGAGTCATTACAATGAAAAGTGGAGCCTTGTTAGGAATAAATGTGGAGACGGTCTCATTTCGGAGGAATGAAGCATCAAATGCTTGTAAGAAATGCTATAAATCATCAAAGACACTTTTTTTTATGCAATTCAACATATTCCTAGTCCCAAGAGAGTATAGATGAGGTTGTTACAATGAATTTGGTGAATGATGTGGTCATACAACCTGTTTTCAAGATTTTTAAGGTTGAATGAGTCAATACAACAAAAAGTGGAGCCTTGCTAGGAAGAAATGAGGAGACGGTCTCATCTTTGAGTAATTAAGCATCAAATACTTGTGAGAAATGCCATAAATCACCAAATACTCTTTGTTTAAAGCAATTCAACATATTCCTTGTCCGAAGAGAGTATAGATGAGGTTGTTGCAATGAATTTAGTGAATCATGTGGTCAAACAACCTGTTTTCAAGATTATTAAGGGTGAATACATTATAAGAAAGAAATGAAGAGATGGTCTCATTTTGAGTAATTAAGCATCAAATGCTAGTGAGAGATGCTATAAATCGTGAAAGACCCTTTGTTTAATGCAATTCAACATATTCCTAGTCCCAAGAGAGTATAGATGAGGTTGTTGCAATGAATTTAGTGAATGCTGTGGACATACAACCTGTTTTGAAGATTTTTAAGGGTGAACGAGTCATTAAAACGAAAAGTGCAGCCTTGATAGGAAGAAATGAAGAGACGGACTCATTTTTGTGTAATTAAGTGTCAAATACTTGTGAGAAATGTTAGGAATCATCAAAGACTCTTTGTGCAATGCAATTCAACAAATTCCTAGTCCCAAGAGAGTATAGATGACGTTGTTGCAGTGAATTTAGTGAATAATGTGGTCATACAAGCTGTTTTCAATATCTTTTAGTGTGAAAGAGTCATTACAACGAAAAGTGGAGCCTTGTTAGGAAAAAATGAAAAGACAGTCTCATTTTTAAGTAATTAAGCATCAAATGCTTGTGAGAAATGCTATAAATCATTAAAGACTCTTTGTTTAATGCAATTCATATTTTCCTAGTCCCAAGAGAGTATACATGAGGTTGTTGCAATGAATTTAGTGAATGATGTGGTCATACAACCAGTTTTCAAGATCTTTAAGTGTGAATGAGTCATTACAACGAAAAGTGGAGCCTTGTTAGGAAGAAACGAAGAGACGGTCTCATTTTTGAGTAATTAAGCATCAAATAGTTGTGAGAAATGCTAGAAATCATCAAAGACTCATTGTTTAATGCAATTCAACATACTCCTAGTCCCAAGAGAGTATAAATGAGGTTGTTGCAATGAATTTTGTGAATCATGCGGTTATACAAGCTGTTTTCAAGATCTTTTAGTGTGAATGAGTCCTTAAAATGAAAAGTGGAGCCTTGTTAGGAAGAAATGAAGAGACGGTCTCATTTTTGTGTAATTAAGCATCAAATAATTGTGAGAGACACTATAAATCATGAAAGACGATAAATTTAATGCAATTCAACATATTCCTAGTCCCAAGAGACCATAGATGAGGTTGTTGCAATGAATTTAGTGAATGTTAGTCCAAGAGACCATAGGTTTGCAATGAATTTAGTGAATGATGTGGTCATACAACCTGCTTTCAAGATTTTTAAGGGTGAATGAGTCATTACAACGAAAAGTGGGGCCTTGCTAGGAAGAAATGAGGAGACGGTCTCATCTTTGAGTAATTAAGCATCAAATACTTGTGAGAAATGCTAGAAATCACCAAAGACTCTTTGTTTAATGCAATTCAACATATTCCTAGTCCCAAGAGAGTATAGATGAGGTTGTTGCAATGAATTTAGTGAATGATGTGGTCATACAACCTGTTTTCAAGATTTTTAAGGGTGAATGAGTCATTACAACAAAAAGTGGGGCCTTGCTAGGATGAAATGAGGAGATAGTCTCATCTTTGAGTAATTAAGCATCAAATACTTGTGAGAAATGCTAGAAATCACTGAAGTCTCTTTGTTTAATGCAATTCAACATATTCCTAGTCCCAAGAGAGTATAGATGTGGTTGTTGCAATGAATTTAGTGAATGATGTGGCCATATAACCTGTTTTCAAGATTTTTGAGGGTCAATGAGTCATTACAAGGAAGAAATGAACAGACAGTCTTATTTTTGAGTAATTAAGCATCAAATCCTCGTGAGAGATACTATAAATCATCAAAGACTCTTTTTTTCATGCAATTCAACATATTCCTAGTCCCAAGAGAGTATAGATGAGGTTGTTGCAGTGAATTTAGTGAATGATGTGGTCATACAAGCTATTTTCAAGAACTTTTAGTGTGAATGAGTCATTACAACGACAAGTGGAGCCTTGTTAGGACGAAATGAAGAGACAGTCTCATTTTTGAGTAATTAAGCATCAAATACTTGTGAGAAATGCTAGAAATCATCAAACACTTTTTGTTTAAAGCAATTCATCATATTCCTACTCCCAAGAGAGTATAGATGAGGTTGTTGCAATGAATTTAGTCAATGATGTGGTCATACAACCTGTTTTCAAGATGTTTAAGGGTGAATGAGTCATTACAACGAAAAGTGGAGTCTCGTTAGGAAGAAATGAAGAGATGGTCTCATTTTTGAGTAATTAAGCATCAAATACTTGTCAGAAACTCTAGAAATCATCAAAGACTCTTTGTTTAAAGCAATTCGTATTTTCCTGGCCCCAAGAGAGTACAGATGACGTTGTTGCAATGAATTTAGTGAATGATGTGGTGAGACATGCTGTTTTCAAGATCCTTAACTGTCAATGAGTCATTACAATGAAAGGTGGAGCCTTGTTATAAAGAAATGTGGAGATAGACTCATTTTTGAGTAATTTAGCATCAAATACTTGTGAGAAATGTTAGAAATCATCAAAGACAATTTTTGTAATGCAATTTAACAAATTCCTAGTCCCAAGATAGTATAGATGAGGTTGTTGCAGTGAATTTAGTGAATGATGTGGTAATACAAGCTGTTTTCAAGATCTTTTAGTGTGAATGAGTCATTACAACGAAACTTGGAGCCTTGTTAGGATGAAATGAAGACACGGTCTCATTTTTGAGTAATTAAGCATCAAATACTTGTGAGAAATGCTATAATTCATCAAAGACTCTTTGTTTAATGCAATTCAACATATTCTTAGTCCCAAGATAGTATATATGAGGTTGTTGCAATGAATTTAGTGAATGATGTGGTCATACAAGCTGTTTTCAAGACCTTTTAGTGTGAATGAGTCTTTAGAACGAAAAGTGGAGCCTTGTTAGGAAGAAATGAAGAGACAGTCTCATTTTTTAGTCATTAGGCATCAAATCCTTGTGAGAAATTCTTGAAATCATCAAAGACTCCATGTTTAAGGCAATTCAACATATTCCTAGTCCCAAGAGAGTATAGATGAGGTTGTTGCAGTGAATTTAGTGAATGATGTGGTCAGTCAAGCTGTTTTCAAGATCTTTCAGTGTGAATGAGTCATTACAACAAAAAGTGGAGCCTTGTTAGGAAGAAATGAAGAGACGGTCTCATTTTTGAGTAATTAAGCATCAAATGCTTGTTAGAAATGCTACAAATCATCAAAGACTCTTTGTTTAATGCAATTCAAGATATTTGTAGTCCCAAGTGAGTATAGATGAGGTTGTTTGATGCAGAAAACCCCAAAAAGACGTGGCTTAGGGACCCAACACACACAAGGAATCAAAGAAGAACCAGGAAAGCTGAATCAGAGTTTAATAACTTATACCCTAGTCCCAACATTCAAACGAATACGAACCTAGGGTATTCAAGAAAGATATGGACGCCACACTCCAGAAGTGGAAGGAATTGGGAGTGATAAGTCGATTTGAATGCCACAAGAAAAAAACCTCTTGATAAGTTCTTTAGTTCTTAAAAGAACCGAGGGAGAAAAACCCTTGCTTTCTATTTCACTCGAAGTTGTCTGATTTCCAGAGCTTACAAGGGGTGCCTATTTATAGGCTTAGATAGCAATCCTAAAGAGGCAAAATTCCTATTTAGGGGAAATCCCTATTTTGGAGGAATTTCGGACTAATTCCAGCACATACAATGAACTCCTATTTAGGAGTGATGCTATTACTTAGTTTGACCTATTAAATATTCCAATTATATTTATTGGGCCTGGACTCTCTTTAAAACTTAAATTTGCACCATTTGAAGCTTGGTTGGCCTGAATGTCCTGAATCAGCCCATTCAGTGCTTCTTTAATCTTTTTCGCTCTAGCTTGTGTTATTGGGCCTTCTGGAATGTGCAATGGACCTCTTGCATCCATTGATCCATTGAAGCTCTAGCTTGTGTTATTGGGCCTTCTGGAATGTGCAATGGACCTCTTGGATCTATTGAAGCCTTCCACCTATCATCTCCACGATTCTCATCATTCCCCCTTTCCTCGAAAGGATTCGTCCTCAAATCATCACCTTGTTTATACTTGGTGATGTAGGGAAAGGTCTGAATGAATTTGATCCACTTGGTATGTCTTTTGTTCAACTTTCCTTGTACAAGGAAGACAGGAAGATCTTTTAGTGTAAATGAGTCATTACAATGAAAGTGGAGCCTTGTTAGGAAGAAATGAAGAGACGGTCTCATTTTTGGGTAATTAAGCATCAAATGCTTGTGAGAAATGCTATAAATCATCAAAGACTCTTTGTTTAATGCAATTCAACATATTCCTACACCCAAGTGAGTATAGATGAGGTTGTTGCACTTAATTTAGTGAATGATGGGTTCATACAACCTGTTTTCAGGATCTTTACGTGTGGATGAGTCATTACAACGAAAAGTGGAGCCTTGTTAGGAAGAAATGAAGAGATGGTCTCATTTTTAGTAATTAAGCATCAAATGCTCATGAGAGATGCTATAAATCATCAAAGACTCTTTGTTTAATGCAATTCAACATATTGCTTGTCCCAAGAGAGTATAGATGAGGTTGTTGCAGTGAATTTAGTGAATGATGTGGTCATACAAGCTGTTTTCAAGATCTTTCAGTATGAATGAGTCATTACAACGAAAAGTGGAGCCTTGTTAGGAAGAAAAGAGGAGACGGACTCATTTTTGAGTAATTAAGCATCAAATACTTGTGAGAAACTCTAGCAATCATCAAAGACTCCATGTTTAAGGTAATTCAACAAATTCCTAGTCCCAGGAGAGTATAGATGAGGTTGTTGCAGTGACTTTAGTGAATGATGGGGTCATACAAGCTGTTTTCATGATCTTTTAGGGATTAATGAGTCATTACAACCAAAAGTGGAGCCTTGTTAGGAAGAAATGAAGAGACGGTCTCATTTTTGGGTAATTAAGCATCAAATACTCGTGAGAGATGCTATAATCATCAAAGACTCTTTGTTTAATGCAATTCAACATATTGCTAGTCCCAAGACAGTATAGATGAGGTTGTTGCAGTGAATTTAGTGAATGATGTGGTTATACAAGCTGTTTTCAAGATCTTTCAGTGTGAATGAGTCATTACAACAAAAAGTGGCGCCTTATTAGGAAGAAATCAAGAGACAATCTCATTTTTGAGTCATTAGGCATCAAATCCTTGTGAGAAATTCTTGAAATCATCAAACACTCCATGTTTAAGGCAATTCAACATATTCCTACTCCCAAGAGAGCATAGATGAGGTTGTTGCAGTGAATTTAGTGAATGATGTGGCCATACAAACTGTTTTCAAGATCTTCCGGTGTGAATAAGTCATTACAACAAAAAGTAGAGCCTTGTTAGGAAGAAATAAAGAGACGGTCTCATTTTTGAGTAATTAAGCATCAAATGCCCGTGAGAAATGCTATAAATCATCAAAGACTCCTTTTCTAATGAAATTCAACATATTTCTAGTCCCAAGAGAGTATAGATGAGGTTGTTGCAGTGAATTTAGTGAATGATGTGGTCATACAAGCTGTTTTCAAGATCTTTTAGTTTGAATGAGTCATTACAACAAAAAGTGGAGCCTTGTTTGGAAGAAATGAAGAGACGGTCTCAATTTCGGGTAATTAAGCATCAAATGCTTGTGAGAAATGCTACAAATCATCAAAGACTCTTTGTTTAATGCAATTCAACATATTCCTAGTCCTAAGAGAGTATAGATGAGGTTGTTGCACTGAATTTAGAGAATGATGTGGTCATACAAGCGGTTTTCAAGATCTTTTAGTTTGAATGAGTCATTACAATGAAAAGTGGAGCCTTGTTTGGAAGAAATAAAGAGTCGGTCTCATTTTTGAGTCATTAGGCATCAAATCCATGTGAGAAATTCTTGAAATCATCAAAGACTCCATGTTTAAGGCAATTCAACATATTCCTAGTCCCAAGAGAGCATAGATGAGGTTGTTGCGGTGAATTTAGTGAATGATGTGGTCATACAAGCTGTTTTCAAGATCTTTCAGTGTGAATGAGTCATTACGACATAAAGTGAAGCTTGTTAGGAAGAAATGAAGAGACGGTCTCATTTTTCAGTAATTAAGCATCAAATGCTTGTGAGAAATGCTACAAATCATCAATGACTCTTTGTTTAATGCAATTCAACATATTCCTAGTCCCAAGTGAGTAGAGATGAGGTTGTTGCACTGCATTTAGTGAATGATGGGTTCATACAAACGGTTTTCAGGATCTTTAAGTGTGGATGAGCCATTACAACGAAAAGTGGAGCCTTGCTAGGAAGAAATGAAGAGACAGTCTCATTTTGGAGTAATTAAGCGTCAAATGCTCGTGAGAGATGCTATAAATCATCAAAGACTCTTTTTTTAATGCAATTCAACATATTCTTAGTCCCAAGAGAGTATAGATGAGGTTGTTTCAGTGAATTTAGTGAATGATGTGCTCATACAAGCTGTTGTCAAGATCTTTCAGTGTGAATGAGTCATTACAATGAAAAGCTGAAACTTGTTAGGAAGTAATGAGGAGACGGACTCATTTTTGAGTAATGAAGCATCAAATACTTGTGAGAAACTCTAGCAATCATCAAAGACTCCATGTTTAAGGCAATTCAACATATTCCTGGTCTCAGGAGAGTATAGATGAGGTTGTTGCAATGAATTTAGTGAATGATGTGGTCATACAAGCTGTTTTGAAGATCTTTTAGTGTGAATGAGTCATTACAACGAAACGTGGAGCCTTGTTAGGAAGAAATGAAGAGATAGTCCCATTTTTGCGTAATTAAGGATCAAATGCTTGTGAGAAATGCTATAAATCATCAAAGACTCTTTGTTTAATGCAATTCAACATATTCCTAGTCCCAAGATAGTATAGATGATGATGTTTCAATGAATTTAGTGAATGATGTGGTCATACAAGCTGTTTTCAACATCTTTTAGTGTCAATGAGTCATTACAACGAAAAGTAGAGCCTTCTTAGGAAGAAATGAAAAGACGGTCTCATTTTTGAGTCATTAAGCATCATATACTTGTGAGAAATTATAGAAATCGTCAAAGACTCCATGTATAAGGCAATTCAACATATTCCTCGTGCCAACAGAGTATAGATGAGGCTGTTGTAGTGAATTTTGTGAATGATGTGGTCATACAAGCTGTTTCCAAGATCTTTTAGTCTGAATGAGTCATTACAACCGAAAGTGGAGCCTTGTTAGGAGGAAATGAAGAGACGGTCCCATTTTTGGGTAATTAAGCATCAAATGCTTGTGAGAAATGCTACAAATCATCAAAGACTCTTTGTTTAATGCAATTCAACATATTCCTAGTCCCATGTGGGTATAGATGAGGCTGTTGCACTGAATTTAGTGACTGATGGGTTCATACAAGTTGTTTTCAGTATCTTTAATTGTGGATGAGTCATTACAACGAAAAGTGGAGACTTCTTCGGAAGAAACGAAGACACGGTCTCATTTTTGAGTAATTAAGCATCAAATGCTCGTGAGAGATGCTATAAATCATCAGAGACTCTTTTCTTAATGCAATTTAACATATTCCTGGTCCCAAGAGAGTATAGATGAGGTTGTTGCAGTGAATTTAGTGAATGATGTGGTCATACAACCTGTTTTCAAAATTTTCAAGGGTGAATGAGTCATTACAAGGAAAAGTGGAGCCTTGTTTGGAAGAAATGAAGAGAGGGTCTCATTTTTGGCTAATTAAGCATCAAATGCATGTGAGAAATGCTATAAATCATCAAAGACTCTGTGTTTAATGCAATTCAACATATTCCGAGTCCCAAGGGAGTATACATAATGTTGTTGCAATGAATTTTGTGAATGATGTGGTCATCTAAGCTGTTTTCAAGATCTTTTCGTGTGAGTGAGTCATTACAACGAAAAGTGGAGCCTTGTTAGGAAGAAATGAAGAGACGATCTCATTTTTGAGTAATTAAGCATTAAATGCTTGTGAGAAATGCTACAAATCATCAAAGACTCTTTGTTTAATGCAATTCAACATATTCCTAGTCCCAAGTGGGTATAGATGAGGCTATTGCACTGAATTTAGTGACTGATGGGTTCATACAAGCTGTTTTCAGTATCTTTAAGTGAGGATGTGTCATTACAACGAAAAGTGGAGCCTTGTTCGGAAGAAATGAAGACACGGTCTCATTTTTGAGTAATTAAGCATCAAATGCTCATGAGAGATGCTATAAATCATCAAAGACTCTTTTTTTAATGCAATTCAACATATTCCTGGTCCCAAGAGAGTATAGATGAGGTTGTTGCAGTGAATTTAGTGAATGATGTGTTCATACAAGCTGTTTTCAAGATCTTTTAGTTTCAATGAGTCATTACAACGAAAAGTGAAGCCTTGTTTGGAAGAAATGAAGAGACGGTCTCAATTTTGGGGAATTAAGCATCAAATGCTTGTGAGAAATGCTACAAATCATCAAAGACTCCATGTTTAAGGCAATTCAACAAATTCCTAGTCCCAAGAGAGTATAGATGTGGTTGTTGCAGTGAATTTAGTGAATGATGTGGTCATACAAGCTGTTTTTAAGATCTTTCACTGTGAATGAGTCATTACAACAAGAAGTGGAGCCTTGTTAGGAAGAAATGAAAAGACAGTGTCATTTTTGAGTAATTAAGCATCAAATGCTTGTGAGAAATGCTACAAATCATCAAAGACTCTTTGTTTAATGCAATTCAACATATTCCTAGTCCCAAGTGAGTAGAGATGAGGTTGTTGCACTGAATTTAGTGAATGATGGGTTCATACAAGCGGTTTTCAGCATCTTTAAGTGTCGATGAGTCATTACAACGAAAAGTGGGGCCTTGTTAGGAAGAAATGAAGAGACGGTCTCATTTTTGACTAATTAAGCATCAAATGCTCGTGCGAGATGCTATAAATCATCAAAGACTCTTTGTTTAATGCAATTCAACATATTCCTAGTCCCAAGAGAGTATAGATGAGGTTGTTGTAGTGAATTTAGTGAATGATGTGGTCATACAATCTATTTTTAAGATCTTTCACTGTGAATGAGTCATTACAACGAAAAGTTGAAACTTGTTAGGAAGTAATGAGGAGACGGACTCATTTTTGAGTAATTAAGCATCAAACACTTGTGAGAAACTCTAGCAATCATCAAAGACTCCATGTTTAAGGCAATTCAACATATTCCTCATCCCCGGAGAGTATAGATGAGGTTGTTGCAGTGAATTGAGTGAATGATGCGATCATAAATGTTGTTTTCCAGATCTTCTAGTGTGAATGAGCCATTACAACGAAAAGTGGAGCCTTGTTAGGAGGAAATGAAGAGACGGTCCCATTTTTGGGTAATTAAGCATCAAATGCTTGTGAGAAATGCTACAAATCATCAAAGACTCTTTGTTTAATGCAATTCAACATATTCCAAGTCCCAAGTGAGTATAGATGAGGTTGTTGCATTGAATTTAGTGAATGAGGGTTCATACAAGCTGTTTTCTGGATCTTTAAGTGCGGATGAGTCATTACAACTAAAAGTGGAGCCTTATTAGGAAGAAATGAAGAGACAATCTGATTTTCGAGTAATTAAACATCAAATACTTGTGAGAGATGCTATAAATCATCAAAGACTGTTTGTTTAATGCAATTCAACATATTCCTCGTCCCAAGAGAGTATACATAATGTTGTTGAAATGAATTTAGTGAATGATGTGGTCATGCAAGCAGTTTTCAAGATCTTTTAGTGTGAATGAGTCATTACAACAAAAAGTGGAGCCTTGTTAGGAAGAAATGATGAGACGGTCTCATTTTTGAGTGATTAAGCATCAAATACTTGTGAGAAATTCTAGAAATCATCAAAGACTCCCTGTATAAGGCAATTCAACATATTCCTAGTCCCAAGAGAGTATAGATGAGGGTGTTGCAGTGAATTTAGTGAATGATGTGGTCATACAAGCTGTTTTCAAGAACTTTTAGTGTGAATGAGTCATTACAACCAAAAGTGAAGCCTTGTTAGGAAGAAATGAAGAGAGGGTCTCATTTTCGGGTAGTTAAGCATCAAATGCTTGGGAGAAATGCTATAAATCCTCAAAGACTCTTTGTTTAATGCTATTCAACATATTCCTAGTCCCAAGATAGTATAGATGAGGTTGTTGCAAAGAATTTAGTGAATGATGTGGTCATACAAGCTGTTTTCAAGATCATTTACTGTGAATGAGTCATTACAACGAAAAGTGGAGCCATGTTTGGAAGAAATTAAGAGACAGTCTCATTTTTGAGTCATTAGGCATCAAATCCTTGGGAGAAATTCTTGAAATTATCAAAGACTCCATGTTTAAGGCAATTCAACATATTCCTAGTCCCAAGAGATTATAGATGAGGTTGTTGCAGTGAATTTAGTGAATGGTGTGGTCATACAAGCTGTTTTCAAGATCTTTCACTGTGAATCAGTCATTACAACAAAAAGTGGAGCCTTGTTAGGAGGAAATGAAGAGACAATGTCATTTTTGAGAAATTAAGCATCAAATGCTTGTGAGAAATGCTACAAATCATCAAAGACTCTTTGTTTGATGCAATTCAACATATTCCTAGTCCAAAGTGAGTATAGATGAGGTTGTTGCACTGAATTTAGTGAATGATGGGTTCATACAAGCTTTTTTTAGGATCTTTAAGTGTGAATGAGTCATTACAATGAAAATTGGAGCCTTGTTAGGAAGAAATGAAGAGACGGTCTCATTTTTGAGTCATTAAGCATCAAATGCTTAAGAGAGATGCTAGAAATATCAAAGACTCTTTGTTTAATGCAATTCAACATATTCCTTGTCCCAAGAGAGTATAGATGATGTTGTTGCAGGGAATTTAGTGAATGATGTGGTCATACAAACTGTTTTCAACATCTTTAAGGGTGAATGAGTCATTACAATGAAAAGTGGAGCCTTGTTAGGAAGAAATGAAGAGATGGTCTCATTTTTGAGTAATTCAGCATCAAATACTTGTGAGAAACTCTAGATGTGGTCATACAAGCTGTTTTTAAGATCTTTCACTATGAATGAGTCATTACAATGAAAAGTGGAGCCTTGTTCGGAAGAATGAAATGACGATCTCATTTTTCAGTAATTAAGCATCAAATACTTGTGAGAAATTCTAGCAATCATCAAAGACTCCATGTTTAAGGCAATTCAACATATTCCTACTCCCAACAGAGTATAGATGAGGTTGTTGCAATGAATTTAGTGAATGATGTGGTCATACAACCTGTTTTCAAGATGTTTAAGGGTGAATGAGTCATTACAACAAAAAGTGGAGCATTGTTAGGAGGAAATGAAGAGGCTGTCTCATTTTTGAGTAATTAAGCATCAAATACTTGTGAGAAATGCTAGAAATCATCAAGGATCTTTCTTTGGTGCAATTCCACAGATTCCTAGTCCCAAGGGTGTATAGATCTTGTTGTTGCAATGAATATACTGTATGATGTTGTCACACAAGCTGTTTTCAAGATCTTTAAGTGTGAATGAGTCATTACAACAAAAAGTGGAGCCTTGTTAGGTAGAAATGAAGTGACTGTCTCTTTTTTGAGTAATTAAGCATCAAAATACTTGTGAAAAATGCTAGAAATCATCAAGGAATTTTTGTTTAGATCAATTCGACAGATTCCGAGTCCCTAGGGTGTATAGATCTTGTTGTTGCAATGAATCTAGTGAATGATGTGGTCACACACGTAGTTTTCGAGATCTTTATGTGTGAATCAGTCATTACAATGAAAAGTGGAGCCTTTTTAGGAAGAAATGAAGAGGCAGTCTCATTTTTGAGTAATTAAGCATCAAATACTTATGAGAAATGCTTGAAATCATCAAGGACTCTTTCTTTAGTGCAATTCAACAGATTCCTAGTCCCAAGGGTGTATATATGTGGTTATTGTACTGAATATTGTGAATGATGCGGTCATACAAGTTGTTTTCAAGACCACTAAGTGTGAATGAGTCATTACCATGAAAAGTGGAGCCTTGTTAGGAAGAAGTTGTTGTTCCCACAGCCTTGTATGGGTTGTAATTGTTGTCAACTAGGGTTAAGTGTGCAAGAGAGTGAAGTCACATGGAAGGGCAGTAAAGTCACATGGAAGGGCAAGAAAGTAAATCCGCCGCATAAAGGCAAGAACGTAAATCCACCATGTAAGCCCTATTAGGGTTTCATGGAAGAGAGTATATAAAGGCCTTGGAAGACAAAACTAGGGCAGAGGGCCAACACAATTGAATAAACAGCAACCCTACAGCAACCGGCCAAAAGGAAGAGAGAGCAGAACGGCAAGAGATCAGAAACAACACCGCCAGGAGAGCAAACCAGAAACGTCACCACCGGGAGAGCAAACCAGAACGTGCGACCTCCTGCAAGCAAACCAGAAACGCCTCCTGCAAGCAAACCAGAAACACGTCCTGCAAGCAAACCAGAAACGCCTCCTGCAAGCAAACCAGAAACACATCCTGCAACCAAACCAGAAACGCCTGAAACAGCAGACCAGAAGCTTGAGTGCAAGCTGTGAAACCGTGAGACGGTGAAAGCAGGAGCTGTGTGAGACAACCTAGAGAAGGAATTTGGCGAAGCATCGGAAAGAACTCAACGTATTTCCAGATTTCTTCAAGAGAGGTTAGAGAGCGTTGCAGTGAACTTCTAAGCGGCAGTGGAGCAGCCTTTTAATTCAACAGAGGCAAGACAAGCTAGAAGAAGGGTAGACACAGTAAGTGACACTCTTTGTATTGTACTTGCTTAGTAATTGCAATAGTGAAAGGAGCAGAAGATTAAGACATCCATTGTAACTAGAATTCTCAAGTATAGTGGATAGTCTCGGTAAGGGAGAGTCCCTACCACCGTGGATGTACGTCACGTTGACGGAACCACGTAAATCTCGTGTGTCCTTAATTTGCTTTACATTCTGTGTTTTGAATTGGGTTGTAAACGCAGCTAAAGTATCAGCCAACCCATAACCTAACGAAGACCTAAACAAGAACATCCGAATTGTCTATTAGGCAAGGTTTCTGAAAGGTGACTTTGGGGACTATTGTGATTAGTAGGTAGCAATAGATCTACCTTAGTCGAATCTGAGAAAGAGTTTGCTTTTAAGAAGAGATTGGAGTTGTTCACTTTCCTGCGAATTGCAAATTGTGGTGATACTAATTCACCCCCCCTCTCAGTATCACAAACTAGTAGATCCTAGGGTGAAGTTGGGAACTTCAAAAGTGAAGAGATGGTCTCATTTTTGAGTAATTAAGCATCAAATGCTTGTGAGAAATGCTATAAATCATCAAAGACTCTTTGTTGATGTGGTCAATGAATTTTGAGGTGGTTACAATGAATTTTGTGAATGATGTGGTCATACAACCTATTTTCAAGATCAGTAAGGGTGAATGAGTCATTACAACGAAAAGTAGAGCCTTGTTAGGAAGAAATGATGAGACAGCCTCATTTTTGAGTAATTAA
Source organism: Bruguiera gymnorhiza (assembly GCA_020883675.1). NCBI lineage: Eukaryota > Viridiplantae > Streptophyta > Magnoliopsida > Malpighiales > Rhizophoraceae > Bruguiera > Bruguiera gymnorhiza. Next base: position 9,792 of record JAIRCJ010000319.1, on the reverse strand, counting down.
GTCTCAAATACTTGTGAGAAATGCTAGAAATCATTAAGGACTTTTTGTTTAGTGCAATTCAACAGATTCCAAGTCCCTAGGGTGTATAGATCTGGTTGTTGCAATGAATATAGTGAATGATGTGGTGACACACGTTTTTTCAAGATCTTTATGTGTGAATGAGTCATTACAACGAAAAGTGGAGCCTTGTTAGGAAGAAATGAAGAGACAGTCTCATTTTTGAGTAATTAAGCATCAAATACTTGTGAGAAATTCTAGCAATCATCAAAGACTCTTTCTTTAGTGCAATTCAATAGATTCCTAGTCCCAAGGGTGTATATATGTGGTTGTTGCAGTGAATATTGTGAATGATGCGATCATACAAGCTGTTTTCAAGTCCATTAAGTGTGAATGAGTCATTAGCATGAAAAGTGGAGCCTTGTTAGGAAGAAATGAAGAGACGGTCTCATTTTTTAGTAATTAAGCATCAAATGCTTGTAAGAAATGCTATAAATCATCAAAGACTCCTTGTTTAATGCAATTCAACGTATTCCTAGTCCCAAGAGAGCATAGATGAGGTGGTTGCAATGAATTTTGTGAATGATGTGGTCATACAACCTGTTTTCAAGATTGTTAAAGGTGAATGATTCATTACAACGAAAAATGGAGCCTTGTTAGCAAGAAATGAAGAGGCTGTCTCATTTTTGAGTAATTAAGCATCAAATACTTGTGAGAAATGGTAGAAAACATCAAAGTCTCTTGGTTTAACGCAATTCTACATATTCCAAGTCCCAAGAGAGTATAGATGAGGTTATTGCAGTGAATTTACTGAATGATGTGGTCATACAAGTTGTTTTCAAGATCTTTTAGTGTGAATGAGTCATTACAACGAAAAGTGGATCCTTGTTAGGAAGAAATGAAGAGACGGTCTCATTTTTGAGTAATTAAGCATCAAATACTTGTGAGAAATGGTAGAAAACATCAAAGACTCTTGGTTTAATGCAATTCTACATATTCCTAGTCCCAAGAGAGTATAGATGAGGTTGTTGCAGTGAATTTAGTGAATGATGTGGTCATACAAGTTGTTTTCAAGATCTTTTAGTGTGAATGAGTCATTACAATGAAAAGTGGAGCCTCGTAAGGAAGAAATGAAGAGACGGTCTCATTTTTGAGTAATTAAGCATCAAATACTTGTGAGAAATGGTAGAAAACATCAAAGACTCTTGGTTTAATGCAATTCTACATATTCCTATTCCCAAGAGAGTATAGATGAGGTTGTTGCCATGAGTTTAGTGAATGATGTGGTCATACAAGTTGTTTTCAAGATGTTTAAGTGTGAATGAGTCATTACAATGAAAAGTGGAGCCTTGTTAGGAGGAAATGAAGAGATGGTCTCATTTTTTAGTAATTAAGCATCAAATGCTTGTGAGAAATGCTAGAAATTATCAACGACTCATTGTTTAATGCAATTTAACATATTCCTAGTCCCGAGAGAGTATAGATGAGGTTGTTGTAATGAATTTAGTGAATGATGTGGACATACAACCTGTTTTCAAGATCTTTGAGGGTGAATGAGTCATTACAAGGAAAAGTGGAGCCTTGTTAGGAAGAAATGAAGAGACGGTCTCATTTTTGAGTAATTAAGCATCAAATGATTGTGAGAAATGCTTTAAATCATCAAAGACTCTTTGCTTAAAGCAATTTAAGATATTCCCAGTCCCAAGAGAGTATAGATGAGGTTGTTGCAATGAATTTAGTGAACGATGCGGTCATACAAGCTGTTTTCAAGATCTTTATGTGTGAATGACTCATTACAACGAAAAGTGGAGCCTTGTTAGGAAGAAATGAAGAGACGGTCTCATTTTTGAGTAATTAAGCATCAAATACTTGTGAGAAATGGTAGAAAACATCAAAGACTCTGGGTTTAATGTAATTCTACATATTCCTAGTCCCAAGAGAGTATAGATGAGGATGTTGTAGTGAATTTACTGAATGATGTGGTCATACAAGTTGTTTTCAAGATCTTTTAGTGTGAATGAGTCATTACAACGAAAAGTGGAGCCTTGTTAGGAAGAAATTAAGAGATGGTCTCATTTTTGAGTAATTAAGCATCAAATACTTGTGAGAAATGGTAGAAAACATCAAAAACTCTTGGTTTAATGAAATTTTACATATTTCTATTCCCAATAGAGTATAGATGAGGTTGTTGCAGTGAGTTTAGTGAATGATGGGGTCATACAAGTTGTTTTCAAGATGTTGAAGTGTGAATGAGTCATTACAACAAAAAGTGGAGCCTTGTTAGGAAGAAATGAAGAGACAGTGTCATTTTTGAGTAATTAAGCATCAAATGCTTGTGAGAAATGCTTTAAATCATCAAAGACTCTTTGTTTAAAGCAATTGAACATATTCCTAGTCCCAAGAGAGTATAGATGAGGTTGTTGCAATGAATTTAGTGAACTATGCAGTCATACAAGCAGTTTTCAAGATCTTTATGTGTGAATGACTCATTACAACGAAATGTGGAGCCTTGTTAGGAAAAAAATGAAGAGACGGTCTCATTTTTGAGTAATTAAGCATCAAATACTTGTGACAAATGGTAAAAAACAACAAAGACTCTTAGTTTAATGCAATTTTACATATTCCTAGTCCCAAGAGAGTGTAGATGAGGTTGTTGCAGTGAATTTAGTGAATAATGTGGTCATACATGTTGTTTTCAAGATCTTTTAGTGTGAATGAGTTATTACAACGAAAAGTGGAGCCTTGTTAGGAAGAAATGAAGAAACGGTCTCATTTTTGAGTAATTAAGCATCAAATACTTGTAAGAAATGCTAGAATATTTGAATAAGTTAATTGAACAAAAATACAAGTAATGGACTCAATTGCATAAAATACACTTTAGTGGATTAATATTATAAATAGCAGTCCTAAGTTTCAATGTTGTGTTAAGCATATATCACTAGATGGGAGTGTAGAGCCTTCTTATTACAGTCAATTGCTTTTGCTTTTTCTTAAGTAATTTGCCTGGAGATTACGTAAATTATTTCAAATTGCATTGAGGCAAAGGAGACAATTTCGAAAATTGCAAAATTTAAATTCAACAGAGTCTTGACAATTCATTTATCCATAGCAGATTTAAAATTTCAAAAAAGTGCAAAATTGAAATATTTTGATTTTTAAATTTAATGTTAATGTCGTTTGATTTAATTTGTGAGAAAAATATAATATGTGAAAAATATAATATTTGAATATGTTAATTGAGCAAAAACACAAGTAATGGACTTAATTGCATAAAATACACTTTATTTGATGAATATTATAAATAGAAAACCTAAGTTTCACTGTTGTGTTAAGCATATATCCCTAGATAGGAGTGCATAACTTTCTTATTACAATCCATTGCTTTTGCTTTTTCTTATGTAATGTGCCTGAAGATTATATAAGACATTTCAAATTGCGTTGAGGCAAAGGCAACAACTCAAAAAATTGCAAAATTTAAATTCAACAGAGTATTGACAATTCACTTATCCGTAGCAGATTTTAAAATTCTAAAAATTGCATAATTGAAATATTTTGATTTTTAAATTTATCGTTAATGTCGTTTGATTTAATTGGTGAGAAAAATATACTATGTGAAAAATATAATATTTGAATATGTTAATTGAACAAAAATACAAGTAATGGACTTCATTGCATAAAAGACACTTTAGTGGATGAATATTATAAATAGCAATCTCAAGTTTCAAGGTTGTGTAAAGCATATATCCCTAGATGGGAGTGCAGAACGATTTTATTAGAGTCCATTGCTTGTCCTTTTTCTTAAGTAATTTGTCTGAAGGCAGGAATTCTATAAATCATTTCAAATTACATTAAGGCAAAGGAGATAATTAAGAAAATTCAAAAATTTAAATTTAACAAATTTTTGACAATTTATTTATCCCTAAAAGATTTTAAAATTTTAAAAATTACAAAAATACAATATTTTGATTTTTAAATTTGTTGTTAAAATCGTTTGATTTGATTAGTGGGAAAAATATAATATTTGAATAAGTTAATTGAACAAAAATACAAGTAATGGACTCAATTGCATAAAATACACCTTAGTAGATGAATATTATAAATAACAATCCCAAATTTTAATGTTGTGTTAAGTATATATCCCTAGATGGGGGTGCAGAACCTTCTTATTACAACTCATTTCTTTTGCTTTTTCTTAAGCAATTTGCGTGAAGATTATATAAATCATTTCAAATTGCATTGAGGCAAAAGAGACAATTCTGAAAATTGCAAAATTTAACTTCAAGAGAGAATTGACAATTCATTTATCCCAAACTGATTTTAAAATTCTAAAAATTGGAAAATTGAAATATTTTAACTTTTAAATTTATTATTAATGTCATTCGATTTAATTGGTGAGAAAAATATAATGTGTGAAAATTATAATATTTAAATATGTTAATTGAACAAAAATACAAGTAATGGACTCAATTGCATAAAATAGACTTTAGTCGATGAATATTATAAATAACAATCCCAAGTTTCAATGTTGTGTTAAGCGTATATCCCAAAATGGGAGTGCAAAACCATCTTATTACAGTCCATTGCTTTTCCTTTTTCTTAAGTAATTTGCCCGAAGATTATAGAAATCATTTCAAATTATGTTGAGGCAAAGGAGACAATTCAAAAAACTACAAAATTTAAATTCAACAGAGTATAGACAATTCACTTATCCCTAGCAGATTTTAAAATTCAAAAAATTGAAAAATTGAAATATTTTGATTTTTAAATTTATTGTTAATGTTATTTGAATTGATTGGTGAGAAAAATACAATATTTGAATAAGTTAATAGAACAAAAATACAAGTAATGGACTCAATTGCATAAAATACACTTTAGGGGATGAATATTATAAATGGCAATCCCAAGATTCAATGTTGTGTTAAGCATATAACCTTAGATGGGAGTGCAGAACCTTCTTATTACAGTCCATTGCTTTTGCTTTTTCTTCAGTAATTTGCCTGAAGGTTATATAAATCATTTCAAATTGCATTGAGGCAAAGGAGACAATTCAAAAAATAGCAAAATTTAAATTCAACAGAGTATTAACAATTCATTTACCCCCACCAGATTTTAAAATTCTAAAACTTGCAAAAATGCAATATTTTGATTTTTAAATTTGTTGTTAATGTTGTTTGTATTCATTGGTGAGAAAAATACAATATTTGAATAAGTTAATTGAACAAAAATACAAGTAATGGACTCAATTGCATAAAATACACTTTAGTGGACGAATATTATAAATGGCAAATCCAAGATTCAATGTTGTGTTAAGCATATATCCCTAGATGGGAGTACAGAACCATCTTATTAGAGTCCATTGCTTTTCCTTTTTCTTAAGTAATTTGTCTGAAAATAGGAATTCTATAAATCATTTCAAATTGCATTGAGGCAAAGGAGGGAATTAAGAATGTTGCAAAATTTAAATTCAATAGATTATTGACCATTTATTTATCCCCAGTAGAGTTTAAAATTCTAAAAATTGCAAAAATGAAATATTTTGATTTTAAAATTTGTTGTTAATGTCGTTTGATTTGATTGGTGAGAAAAATACAATATTTGAATATGTTAATTAAACAAAAATACAAGTAATGGACACAATTGTATAAAATACACTTTAGTGGATGAATATTATAAATAGTAATCCTAACTTTCAATGTTGTGTTAAGTATATATCCCTAGATGGGAGTGCAGAACCTTCTTATTATAGTCCATTACTTTTACTATTTCTTAAGTAAGTTGCCAGAAGATTATATAAATCATTTCGAATTGCGTTGAGGCAAAGGAGACAATTCAAAAAATTGCAAAATTTAAATTCAACAGAGTATTGTCAATTCAGTTATCCCTAGCAGATTTGAAAATTCAAAAAATTGCAAAATTGAAATCTTTTGATTTTTAAATTTCTTGTTAATGTCGTTTGATTTAATTGGTGAGAAAAATATAATATGCAAAAAATATTATATTTGAATATGTTAATTGAACAAAAATAAAAGTAATGGACTCAATTGCTTAAAATACACTTTAGTGGATGAATATTATAAATAGTAGTCTCAAGTTTCAATGTTGTGTTAAGCATATATTTTTATATGGGAGTACGGAACCATCTTATTAGAGTCCACTGTCTTTCCTTTTTCTTAAGTAATTTGTCTGAAAACAAGAATTCTATAAATCATTTCTAATTGCATTGAGGCAAAGGAGAGAATTAAGAAAATTGCAAAATTTAAATTCAACAGATTATTGACAATTTATTTATCCCTAACATATTTTAAAATTTTAAAAATTGCAAAAATGCAATATTTTGATTTTTAAATTTGTTATTAATGTCGTTTGAATTGATTGGTGAGAAAAATACAATATTTGAACAAGTTAATAGAACAAAAATACAAGTAATGGACTCAATTGCATAAAATACACTTTAGTTGATAAATATTATAAATAGCAATCCTAAGTTTCAATGCTGTGTTAAGCATATATCCCTAGATGGGAGTGTTGAACCTTCTTATTACAGTCCATTGCTTTTACTTTTAATTAAGTAAGTTGCTAGAAGATTATATAAATCATTTCAAATTGTGTTGAGGCAAAGGAGACAACTCAGAAAATTGCAAAATTTAAATTCAATAGAGTATTGACAATTCATTTATCCTTACCAGATTTTAAAATTCAAAAAATTGCAAAATTGAAATATTTTGATTTTTAAATTTATTGTTAATGTCGTTTGATTTAATTGGTGAGAAAAATATAATATGCGAAAAATATTATATTTGAATATGTTAATTGAACAAAAATACAAGTAATGGACTTAATTACATAAAAGACACTTTAGTGGATGAATATTATAAATAGCAATCTCAAGTTTCAAGGTTATGTGAAGCATATATCCCTAAATGAGAGTGCAGAACAATCTTATTAGAGTCCATTGCTTTTCCTTTTTCTTAAGTAATTTGTCTGAAGACAGGAATTCTATAATTCATTTCAAATTACATTAAGGCAAAGGAGTCAATTAAGAAAATTGAAAAATTTAAATTCAACAGATCTTTGACAATTTATTTATCCCTAACAGAATTTAAAAATTTAAAAATTGCAAAAATGCAATATTTTGCTTTTTAAATTTGTTGTTAAAGTTATTTGATTTGATTGGTGGGAAAAATACAATATTTGAATAAGTTAATTGAACAAAAATACAAGTAATGGACTCAATTGCATAAAATACACCTTAGTGGATGAATATTATAAATAGCAATCCCAAGTTTCAATGTTATGTTAAGTATATATCCCTATATGGGAGTGCAGAACCTTCCTATTACACCCCGTTGCTTTTGCATTTTCTTAAGTAATTTGCGTGAAGATTATATAAATCATTTGAAATTGCGTTGAGGCAAAAGAGACAATTTTGAAAATTGAAAAATTTAACTTCAATAGAGAATTGACAATTCATTTATCCCCAACAGATTTCAAAATTCTAAAAATTGGAAAATTCAAATAATTTAACTTTTAAATTTTTATTAATGGCATTCGATTTAATTGGTGAGAAAAATATAATGTGTGAAAATTATAATATTTAAATAAGTTAATTGAACAAAAATACAAGTAATGGACACAATTGCATAAAATACAATTTAGTAAATGAATATTATAAATAGCAATCCCAAGTGTTAATGTTGTGCTAAGCATATATCTCAAGATAGGAGTGCAGAACCATCTTGTTACAGTCCATTGCTTTTACTTTTTCTTAAGTAATTTGCCTGAAAATTATAGAAATCTTTTCAAATTGTGTTGAGGCAAAGGAGACAATTCAGAAAATTGAAAAATTTAAATCCAACAGAGTATTGACAATTCACTTATCCCTAGCAGATGTTAAAATTTGAAAAATTGAAAATTGAAATATTTTGATTTTTAAATTTATTGTTAATGTCTTTTGATTTAATTGGTGGGAAAAATATAATATGCGAAAATATAATATTTGAAATATTAATTGAACAAAAATACCGGTAATGGACTCAATTGCATAAAATACACTTTAGTGGATGAATATTATAAATAGCAGTCACAAGTTTCAATGTTGTGTTAAGCATATATCCCTAAATGGGAGTGCAAAACAGTCTTATTACAATCCATTACTTTTGCTTTTTCTTAAGTAAGTTGCCAAAAGATTATATAAATCATTTCAAATTGGGTTGAGGCAAAGGAGACAATTCAGAAAATTGCAAAATTTAAATTCAACAGAGTATTGACAATTCAGTTATCCCTAGCAGATTTTAAAATTCTAAAAATTGCAAAATTGAAATATTTTGATTTTAAATTTATTGTTAATGTCGTTTGATTTAATTGGTCAGAAAAATATAATATGCGAAAATATTATATTTGAATATGTTAATTGAACAAAAATACAAGTAATGGACTCAATTGCATAAAATACACTTTAGTGGATGAATATTATAAATAGCAGTCCCAAGTTTCAATGTTGTGTTAAGCATATATCATTAGATGGGAGTGTAGAGGCTTCTTCTTACAGTCGATTGCTTTTGCTTTTTCCTAAGTAATTTCCTGAGGATTACATAAATTATTTCAAATTACATTGAGGCAAAGGAGACAATTCCGAAAAATGAAAAATTTAAATTCAATAGAGTATTGACAATTCATTTATCCCTTAACAGATTTGAAAATTCAAAAAATTACAAAACTAAAAAATTTTGATTTTTAAATTTAATGTTAATGTTGTTTCATTTAATTGGTGAGAAAAATATAATATGTGAAAAATATAATATTTGAATATGTTAATTGAACAAAAATACAAGTAACGGACTCAATTGCATAAAATACACTTTAGTGGATGAATATTATAAATAGTAGTCCCAAGTTTCAATGTTGTGTTAAGCATATATCCCTAGATGGGAGTGCAGAACCTTCTTATTACAGTCCATTGCTTTTGCTTTTTCTTAAGTAAGTTGCCAGAAGATTATATAAATCATTTCAAATTGGGTTGAGGCATAGGAGACAATTCAGAAAATTGCAAAATTTAAATTCAACAGAGTATTGACAACTCAGTTATCCCTAGCAAATTTTAAAATTCAAAAAATTGCAAAATTGAAATATTTTGATTTTTAAATTTAATGTTAATGTTGTTTGATTTAATTGGTGAGAAAAATATAATATGTGAAAAATATAACATTAGAATATGTTAATTGAACAAAAATACAAGTAATGGACTCAATTGCATAAAATAGACTTTAGTGGATGAATATTATAAATAGCAGTCTCACGTTTCAATGTTGTGTTAAGCATATATCCCTAGATGGGAGTGTAGAACATTCTTATATAGTCGATTGCTTTTTCTTTTTCTTAAGTAAGGTTGCCAGAAGATTATATAAATCATTTCAAATTGTGTTGAGGCAAATGAGACGACTTAGAAAATTGCAAATTTAAATTCAACAGAGTATTGACAATTCATTTATCTTACTGGATTTTAAAATTCAAAAATTACAAAATTGAAATATTTTGATTTTAAGTTTAATGTTAATGTTGTTTGATTTAATGGGTGAGAAAAATATAATATGTGAAAAATATAATATTTGAATATGTTAATTAAACAAAAATACAAGTAATGGACTCCAATTGCATAAAATACACTTTAGTGGATGAATATTATAAATAGCAGTCTCAAGTTTCAATGTTGTGTTAAGCATATATCCTTAGATGGGAGTGTGGAACCATCTTATTAGAGTCCATTGCTTTTCCTTTTCTTAAGTAATTTGTCTGAGA
>JAIRCJ010000286.1:67453-90917 GCA_020883675.1 Bruguiera gymnorhiza | reverse complement strand
TAAAAAACAAATTTAGCAGTACACATCCCATGTCAACAAGGGACGAAAAAAGGTGGTGTTTGAACCTGGTGATTGGGTTTGGGTGCATTTGCACAAGGAATGATTCCCAACTCAAAGGTGTTCAAAGCTACAACCTAGAGGAGATGGTCCTTTCCAAGTTGTAGCCTATAAATAGGCCACCCCTTGTGAGCTTTGGAAATCATACAACTTTGAGTGAAATAGAAAGCAAGGGTTTTTCTCCCTCGATTCTTTTAAGAACTAAAGAACTTATCAAGAGGTAATTCTTCTTGTGGCGTTCAAATCGACTTATCACTCCCAATTCCTTTATTTCTAGAGTGTGGTGTCCATATTCATCTTGAGTACCCTAGGTTCGTGTTCCTTCGAATATTGGGTCTAGGGTTTGTGATATTAAACTCTGATTTAGCTTTCCTGGTTGTTCCTTGATTCATTGGGTGCCTTAGGTCCCTAAGCCAAGTCTTTTTGGGTTTTCCACACGAAAGACTCTTTGCTTAAAGCAATTCAATATATTCCTCTTCCCAAGAGAGTATAGATGAGGTTGTTGCAGTGAATTTAGTGAATGATGTGGTCACATATGCTATTTTCAAGATCTTTTGGTGTGAATGAGTCATTACAACAAAAAGTGGAGCCTTGTTAGGATGAAATGAAGAGATGGTCTCATTTCTGAGTAATTAAGCATTAGATACTTGTGAGAAATGGTATAAATCATCAAAGACTCTTTGTTTAATGCAATTCAACGTATTCCCAGTCCCAAGAGAGTATAGATGAGGTTGTTGCGATGAATTTAGTGAATGATTTTGTCATACAACCTGTTTTCAATATCTTTAAGGGTGAATGAGCCTTTACAACAAAAAGTGGAGCCTTGTTAGGAAGAAATGAAGAGACGGTTTCATTTTTGAGTAATTAAGCATCAAATGCTTGTGAGAAATGCTATAAATCATCAAAGACTCTTTGTTTAATGCAATTCAACATATTCCTAGTCCCAAGAGAGTATAGATGAGGTTGTTGTAATGAATTTAGTGAATGATTTGGCCATATAACCAGTTTTCAAGATCTTTAAGAGTGAATGAGCCCTTACAATGAAAAGTGGAGTCTTGTTAGGAAGAAAGAAGAGACTGTCTCATTTTTGAGTAATTAAGCATCAAATACTTGTGAGAAATGCTAGAAATCATCAAAGACTCTTTGTTCAATGCAATTCAACATATTCCTAGCACCGAGAGAGTATAAATGAGGTTGTTGCAAGGAATTTAGTGAATGATGTGGTCACACAACCTGTTTTCAAGATCTTTAAGGTTGAATGAGTCATTACAACAAATAGTGGAGCCTTGTTAGGAAGAAATGAAGAGACGATCTCATTTTTGAGTAATTAAGCATTAAATACTTGTGAGAAATGCTAAAAATCATCAAAGAGGAGGTTGTTGTAGTGAATTTAGTGAATGATGTGGTCACACATGCAGTTTTCAAGATCTTTTAGTGTGAATGAGTCATTACAACGAAAAGTGGAGCCTTGTTAGGATGAAATGAAGAGACGGCCTCATCTTTGAGTAATTAAGCATCAGATACTTGTGAGAAATGGTATAAATCATCAAAGACTCTTTGTTTAATGCAATTCAACGTATTCCTAGTCCCAAGAGAGTATAGATGAGGTTGTTGCGATGAATTTAGTGAATGATTTTGTCATACAGCCTGTTTTCAAGATCTTTCAGTGTGAAAGAGTCATCACAACAGAAAGTGGAGCCTTGTTAGGAAGAAATGAAGAGACGGTCTCATTTTTGAGTAATTAAGCATCAAATGCTTGTGAGAAATTCTATCAATCATCAAAGACTCCTTCTTTAATGCAATTAACCATATTCCTCGTCCCAAGAGAGTACAGATGAGGTGGTTGCAATGAATTTAGTGAATGATGTGGTCACATAACCTATTTTCAATATCTTTAAGGGTGAATGAGCCTTTACAATGAAAAGTGGAGCCTTGTTAGGAAGAAATGAAGAGACAGTCTCATTTTTGAGTAATTAAGAATCAAATACTTGTGAGATGTGCTAGAAATCATCAAAGACTCTTTGTTTAATGCAATTCAACATATTCCTAGTCCCAAAGAGAATAGAGATGAGGTTGTCACAATGAATTTAGTGAATGATGACGTCATACAACCTGTTTTCAAGACCTTTAAGGTTGAATGAGTGACTACGATGAAAAGTGGAGCGTTGTTAGGAAGAAATGAAGAGACGGTCTCATTTTTGAGAAATGAAGCATTAAATACTTGTCATAAATGATAGAAATCATCAAACACTCTTTTTTTAATGCAATTCAACATATTCCTAGTCCCAAGAGAGTATAGAGGAGGTTGTTGCAGTGAATTTAGTGAATGATGTGGTCACACATGCTGTTTTCAAGATCTTTTAGTGTGAATGAGTCATTACAACAAAAAGTGGAGCCTTGCTAGGATGAAATGAAAAGACGGTCTCATTTTCGAGTAATTAAGCATCAAATACTTCTGAGAAATGCTATAAATCATCAAAGATTCTTTGTTGAATGCAATTCAACGTATTCCTAGTCCCAAGAGAGTATAGATGAGGTTGTTACAATGAATTTAGGGAATGATTTTGTCATACAACCTGTTTTCAGGATCTTTAAGGGTGAAATGAGCCTTTACAACGAAAAGTGGAGCCTTGTTAGGAAGAAATGAAGAGACAGTCTCATTTTTGAGTAATTAAGCAACAAATGCTTGTGGGAAATGCTATCAATCATCCTAGACTCTTTGTTTAATGCAATTCAACATATTCCTCGTCCCAAGAGAGTATAGATGAGGTGGCTGCAATGAATTTAGTCAATCATGTGGTCATACATCCTGTTTTCAAGATCTTTAAGGGTGAATGAGTCATTACAATGAAAAATGGAGCCTTGTTAGGAAGAAATAAGAGTCGGCCTCATTTTTGAGTAATTAAGCATCAAATGCTTATGAGAAATGCTATAAATCATCAAAGACTCTTTGTTTAATGGAATTCAACATATTCCTAGTCCCAAAAGAGTATAGATGAGGTTGTTGCAATGAATTTAGTGAATGAGCCGGTCATACAACCTGTTTTCAAGATCTTTAAGGGTGAATGAGCCCTGACAACGAAAAGTGGAGCCTTGTTAGGAAGAAATGAAGAGACGGTCTCATTTTTGAGTAATTAAGCATCAAATACTTGTGAGAAATGCTATCAATCATCAAAGACTCTTTGTTTAATGCAATTCAACATATTCCTAGTCCCAAGAGAGTATAGATGAGGTTGTTGCAGTGAATTTAGTGAATGATCTGGTCATACAAGCTATTTTCAAGATGTTTTAGTGTGAATGAGTCATTACAACAAAAAGTGGAGCCTTGTTAGGGTGAAAAGAAGAGACAGTCTCATTTTCGAGTAATTAAGCATCAAATACTTGTGAGAAATGCTATAAATCATCAAAGTGACTTTGTTTAATGTAATTCAACATATTCCTAGTCCTAAGAGACTATAGATGAGGTTGTTGCAACGAATTTAGTGAATAATTTGGTCATACAACCAGTTTTCAAGATCTTTAAGGGTGAATTAGCCCTTACAACGAAAAGTGGAGCCTTGTTAGGAAGAAATGAAGAGACGGTCTCATTTTTGAGTAATTAAGCATCAAATACTTGTGAGAAATGCGAAAAATCATCAAAGACTCATTGTTTAATTCAATTCAACATATTCCTAGTCGCGAGAGAGTATAGATGAGGTTGTTGCAATGAATTTAGTGAATGATGTGGTCATACAAGCTGTTTTCAAGATCTTTAAGCTTGAATGGGTCATTACAACGAAAGTTGGAGACTTGTTAGGAAGAAATGAAGAGACAGTCTCTTTTGTGAGTAATTAAGCATCAAATCTTTGTGAGAAATGCTATCAATCATCAAAGGCTCTTTGTTTAATGCAATTCAACATATTCCTCATCCCCAAAGAGTATAGATGAGGTGGTTGCAATGAATTTAGTGAATGATGTGGTTGTACAACCAGTTTTCAAGATCTTTAAAGGTGAATGAGTCATTACAACAAAAAATGGAGCCCTGTTAGGCAGAAATGAAGTGACGGTCTAATTTTTGAGTACTTAAGCATCAAATGTTTGTGAGAAATGCTATCAATCATCATAGACTCTTTGTTTAATGCAATTCAACATATTCCTAGTCCCGAGAGAGTATAGATGAAGTAGTTGCAATGAATTTAATGAATGATGTTGTCATACTACCTGTTTTCAAGATCTTTAAGCTTGAATGAGTGATGGCAACAAAAAGTGGAGCTTTGTTAGGAAGAAATGAAGAGACGGTCTCATTTTTGAGTGATTGAGCATCAAATGCTTGTGAGAAATGCTATCAATCATCAAAGACTCTTTGTTTAATGCAATTCAACATATACCTAGTCTCGAGAGAGTATAGATGAGGTTGTTGCAATGAATTTAGTGAATGATGTGGTCATATAACCTGTTTTCAAGATCTTTAAGGTTGAACGAGTCATTACAACGAATAGTGGACCTTTGTTAGGAAGAAATGAAGAGACGGTCTCATTTTTGAGTAATTAAGCATCAAATGCTTGTGAGAAATGCTAGAAATCATCAAAGACTCATTGTTTAATGCAATTCAACATATTCCTAGTCCCGAGAGAGTATAGATGAGGTTGTTGCAATGAATTTAGTGAATGATTTGGTCATACAACCAGTTTTCAAGATCTTCAAGGGTGAATGAGCCCTTACAACGAAAAGTGGAGCCGTGTTAGGAAGAAATGAAGAGTCAGTCTCATTTTTGAGTAATTGAGCATGAAATACTTGTGAGAAATGCTTGAAATCATCAAAAACTCTTTGTTTAATGAAATTCAACATATTCCTAGTCCCAAAGAGAGTATAGATGTGGTTGTTGCAATGAATTTAGTGAATGATGAGGTCATACAACCTATTTCAAGATCTTTAAGGTTGTGAGTGATTACAACGAAAAGTGCAGCCTTCTTAGGAGAAAATGAAGAGACGGTCTCATTTTTGAGTAATTAAGGATGAAATACTTGTGAGAATTGCTAGAAATCATCAAAGACTCATTGTTTAATGCAATTCAACATATTCCTAGCCCCGAGAGGGTATAGATGAGGTTGTTGAAATGAATTTAGTGAATGATTTGGTCATACAACCAGTTTTCAAGATCTTTATGGGTGAACGAGCCCTCACAACGAAAAATGGATCCCTGTTAGGAAGAAATGAAGAGACGGTCTCATTTTTGAGTAATTAATCATCAAATACTTGTGAAAAATGCTAGAAATCATCATAGACTATTTCTTTAATGCAATTCAACATATTCCTAGTCCTGGGAGAATATAGATGAGGTTGTTGCAATGAATTTAATGAATGATGTTATCATACAACCTGTTTTCAAGATCTTTAAGGTTGAATGAGTTATTACAACGAAAAGTGGAGCCTTGTTAGGAAGAAATGAAGAGACGGTCTCATTTTTTAGTATTTAAGCATCAAATCCTTGTGAGAAATGCTATCAATCATCAAAGACTCTTTGTTTAATGCAATTCAACATATTCCTTATCCCAAGAGAGTATAGATGATGTGGTTGCAATGAATTTAGTGAATGATGTGGTCATACAACCTGTTTTCAATATCTTTAACGGTGAATGAGTCATTACAACAAAAATTGGAGCCTTGTTTGGAAGAAATAAAAGTCGGCCTCATTTTTGAGTAATTAAGCATCAAATGCTTGAGAGAAATGCTATCAATCATCAAAGACTCTTTGTTAATGCAATTGAACATATTCTTAGTCCCAAGAGAGTATAGATGAGGTTGTTGCAATGAATTTAGTGAATGATTGGGTCATACAACCTGTTTTCAAGATCTTTAATGGTGAATGAGCCCTTACAACGAAAAGTGGAGCCTTGTTAGGAAGAAATGAAGAGACGGTGTCATTTCTGAGTAATTAAGCATCAAATACTTGTGAGAAATGCTATCAATCATCAAAGACCCATTGTTTAATGCAATTCAACATATTCCTAGTCCTGAGAGTGTATAGATGAGGTTGTAGCAATGAATTTAGTGAATGATGTGGTCATACAACCTGTTTTCAAGATCTTTAAGGTTGAATGAGTCATTATAACGAAAAGTGGAGCCTTGTTAGGAAGAAATGAAGAGATAGTCTCATTTTTGAGTAATTAAGCATCAAATACTTGTGAGAAATGCTAGAAATCATCAAAGACTCTTTGTTTAATGCAATTCAACATATTCGTAGTCCCAAGAGAGTATAGATGAGGTCGTTGCACTGAATTTAGTGAATGATGGGGTCATACAAGCTATTTTTATGATCTTTAGGAGAGAATGAGTCATTACAACGAAAAGTGGAGAGTTGTTAGGAGGAAATGAAGAGACGGTCTCTTTTTTAAGTAATCAAATAGTTGTGAGAAATGCTAGAAATCATCAAATACTCTTTGTTTAAGGCAATTCTACATATTCTTAGTCCTAAGAGAATATAGATGAGGTTATTGCACTGAATTTAGTGAATGATGTGGAGCCTTGTTAGGAAGAAATGAAGAGATGACCTCATTTTTGAGTAATTAAGCATCAAATACTTGTGAGAAATTCTATAAATCATCAAAGACTCTATGTTTAATGCAATTCAACATATTCCTAGTCCCAAAAGTGTATAGATGAGGTTGTTGCAGTGAATTTAGTGAATGATGTGGTCACACAAGCTGTTTTTAAGATCTTTTAGTGTGAATGAGTCATTACAACGAAAAGTAGAGCCCTTTTAGGAAGAAATGAAGAGACGATGTCATTTTTGAGTAATTAAGCATCAAATTCTTGTGAGAAATACTATTAATCATCATAGACACTTTTTTTAATGCAATTCAACATATTTGTAGTCCCAAGAGTGTATAGATGAGGTAGTTCCAATCAATTTAGTGAATGATGTGGTCATACAAGCTGTTTTCAAGATCTTTAATTGTCAATGAGTCATTACAACGAAATGTGGGGCCTTGTTATGGAGAGATGAAGAGTCCGTCTCATTTTTTAGTAATTAGCATCAAATACTTGTGAGAAATGCTAGAAATCTTTAAAGACTCTTTGTTTAATGCCATTCAACAAATTCCTAGTCCCAAGAGTGTATAGATGTGGTTTTTGCAATGAATTTAGTGAATGATATGGTCATACAAGCTGTATTCAAGATCTTTAAGTGTAATGAATTTAGTGAATGATGTGGTCATACAAGCTGTTTTCAAGATCTTTAAGTTTGAATGAGTCATTACAACGGAATATGGTGGCTTCTTTGGAAGAAATGAAGAGATGGTCTCATTTTTGAGTAATTAAGTGAAGTTCCCAACTTCACCCTAGGATTTACTAGTTTGTGATACTGATTGGGGGGGTGAATCAGTATCACACCCCTTGAAATTCTGATAACTTAAGCCAAAGTATTCTACTTCTTTAATACTTTTGCTCTTGTCAATACGCAGGTATGTGAACAACTTCAACCACTTCTTAAAAGCGAACTCTTTCTCAAATTCGACTAAGGTAGATCTATTGTTACCTACTAATCATAATAGTCCCCAAAGTCACCTTTCAGACACCTTGCCTATTAGACAGATTGGATGTTCTTGATTAGGTCTTCTTTAGGTTATGTGTTCGGTGATACTTTAGCTGCGTTCACAACTCAATTCAAAAAACTGAATGTAAATCAAAGTAAGGATACAAGAGATTTACATGGTTCCATCAATGTGACGTACATCCACAATGGTAGAGACTCTTCCTCTGCCGAGACAATCCACTATACTTGAGAATACCAGTGTGGTACTCCCGATGTTCACAATGTAGTTATAATGGATGTCTTAATTCTCTGTTCCTTTCACTATTGCAAATACAAAGCAAGTACAATACAAAGAGTGTCACTTACCGTGTCTACCCTTCTTCTAGCTTGTCTTGCCTCTGTTGAATTGAATAGGCTGCTTCACTGCCGGTTAGAAGTCCACCACAACACTCTCTAACCTCTTTTGAAGAAATCTGGAAATACGTTGAGTTCTTTCTAATGCTTCACTGAATTTCTTCTCTAGGTTGTTTCACACAACTCCTACTTTCACCGTCTCACGATTTCACAGCTTGCGCTCACGCTTCTGGTCTGCCGTTTCACGTCTCATGGCCTGCCCCACACTTCTGATCAGTCACGCCGTTGCACTCTTTGGTCTCACGTTTCTGGTCTGCCGTTTCATGTCTCTTGGCCTGCCTCACGCTACTGGTTTTTCTGGTTCACGTCTCTCGGCCTGCCTCATGCTTCTGGTCTATTGTCTTCTCTTCCGGGTGGTCTCATGGATACCAGGTCTGCTGTCTTCTATTCCGAGTGGTCTCACGGATACCAGGTCTGCTGTCTTCTCTTCCGGGTGGTCTCGCGGATACAAGGTCTACTTTCTTCTCTTCTGGGTGGTCTGTTTCTTATTTCTCCTCTTGCTGGTTGTGTGTTTCTGGTTTGCTTGCAGGTTGTGTTTCTGGTTTTCTTGCAGGTCGTGTTTCTGGTTTGCTTGCAGCTCGTGTTTCTGGTTTGCTTGCAGGTCGTGTTTCTGGTTTGCTTGCAGGTGGCATTTCTGGTTTACTTGCTGGAGGTGTTTTTGGTTTGCTTGCAGGTGGCGTTTCTGGTTTGCTTGCAGGTTGTCTCCTCTCGACCTTTGTTCTTCGTTCAGCCCCCCTTCAGCCGTCTCCATTTTTTCTCCCTTTTTTTTTGCTGACGGTGGGGTTCCCTTTTGGTATATTATTTTCTCTTCTTTTTGGCCGGTTGTTGTAAGGTTGCCGTTTATTCAATTTTTTTGGCCCCTTTTTTATTTTGTCTTCCAAGGCCTTTATATACTCTCTTCCATGAAACCCTAATAGGGCTTACGTGGCAGATTTACGTTTTTGCCCTTATGCGGCGGATTTACTTTCTTGCCCTTCCATGTGGCTTTACTTTCTTGCTCACTTAACCCTAGTTGACAACAATTACAACCCATACAAGGTTGTGGGAACAACAATCTCCCCAATTGTAATTGTTGGCAACACTCACAACAAAAACCATTATGCAACAGTCCTTCATAATCTTCTTAGAGTAATAATCCAGAAGCAGATGGATTACAACTCCCCCTAAATATGCACTCCCCCTTCCTTAACAGCTCCCCCTGCACTGTTGCTTCTCTCCCCCTTTGCCAACCAATTACAAATTTGAAAAACCTGCAAAGTAGAGATGGAGGATTCACTTGAACTTCAGGCTTGAGGAGGCATTTGCACAGACAGACTCATTTTGTGCTTTTCAAACAGCTCTGTGAACAGAGGTTTAGTTAGAATATCTGAGATTTGATCTTTAGTGCCGACATACTCCAATTGAATTGTGCTCTCTTCCACTTGATCCTTGATAAAGTGATACCGGATGTCAATATGCTTGCTCCTTGAATGTTGAACTGGATTCTTGCTAAGATTAATTGCACTTTGATTATCACAAAGTACACTCACTAGTAACTTCACTTCAACACCCAAATCGGCCAATTGTCTTTGCATCCATATCACCTGAGTACATGCTGCACAAGCAGCCATATACTCAGCCTCCACTGTGCTCAAAGCAACACTATTTTGCTTTCTACTTAGCCATGCAACACATTTTGAACCCAAGTAGAAGCTGCAGCCACTAGTTGATTTTCTGTCATCTGTACTTCCTGCCCAGTCTGCATCAGTGTATGCTCGTAGTTTTACAGAATCCATGGCAGGATACCACAAGCCCATTTCCAGTGTCCCTTTGAGGTATTTTAGGATTCTTTTCACTGCCAACACATGAGATTCCTTAGGATTAACTTGGAATCTACTGGCAATGCACACAATTTGCATGAGATCAGGCCTTGATGCTGTAAGGTACAGAAGGCTCCCTATCATCTTCCTATATTCTATAGGGCTTATACTCCTTCCTTCCTGATCTTTTATTAACTTGTAGCCTACTGGCATAGGGGTACTGACAGGTCTACTATCCTCTATGCCAAACTTTTTCAACATCTCTTTGGCATATTTTGTCTGAGAAATAAAAATACCTTCTTCACACTATTTTATTTGTAATCCAAGAAAGTAAGTCATTTCTCCAATCAATGACATCTCAAATTCCTCACTCATCTTCTGTGTAAATTCTTGGCATAGCTCAGAGTGATCCCCTCTAAAGATAATGTCATCTACATATACTATGGTTATCAGTTGGCCTTTCTTTAAGTTGAACACATATAGGTTATTATCAACTGTTCCTCTTCTGAAGTTCAACCTTCTCAAATACGCATCCAGCCTGTTGTACCATGCTCTTAGGGCTTGTTTAAGGCCATACAAGGCTTTCTTCAGCTTGCACACGTGTGTCTCATCCTCACTGATTTGTACTCCATCGGGTTGCTCAATATACATTTCTTCTTTCATGAGCCCATTCAAAAAGGCTGATTTCACATCCATCTAGTAAACTTTATACCTCTTATGTGTTGTCAAAGCTAAGAACATTATGATAGTTTCCAACCTTGCTACTGGTGCAAAAGTTTCATCAACATCTACTCCTTTTATCTTAGTGTAGCCTTTGCAAACCAACCTAGCCTTGTTCCTCACCACCTTGCCATCTTCGTTATGTTTATTTTTAAACACCCATTTTGTTCCTATGACATTCTTGTTAGTGGGTCTTGGAACCAGCTCCCATGTTTCATTCTTCTCAATTTGATCCAGCTCCTCATTGATAGCTTTGACCCAGGCTTTGTCTTATGCAGCCTCTTCAATAGAATTAGGTTCAACTTGTGAGAGTAAAGCAGTAGCTCCCACAACTCTTTTTCTTGTTGTAACTCCTGCTGATGGGTCACCCATTATCTGATTTCCTTGATGAGCACTGGTCCATGTCTTCTTTGTTTTTCTCTCTTGCACAGTCTTAGTTGCAAGAGAATCTCCTTCTTCATCTTCAGACTCACTCTTCTCTGAGTCTGAACTTACTTCTTTTCCTTCTTCTTCATGTTGGTCAGATTCTTCATCTATCTTGAAGTCCTCTTCTTCACTGTCCTCAGCTTCTCTATTATGCATTGTTTTCCAGTTTTCATCTATTCTCACATCATTGGAAGTGACCACTTTTCCCTGTTTATGCAGAAAAACTTTGTAACCTTTTGTCTTTGCTGAGTATCCCACAAAAATGCCTTCATCTAACCTAGCATGGAATTTTCCCAAGTTTTGCTCCTTATTCTTCACAAAACATGGGCTACCAAAGATTCTAAGATACTTGGCTATTGTCTTCTTCCCACTCCATAGCTCATATGGAGTCTTATCAGTATTGGGCCTTAGTAAAACTCTGTTCAATAGGTGCACGACTGTAAATGTTGCTTATGTCCAAAATCTTGTGTGAAGCTTTGATTCCAGCAGTAGAGTTCTTGCCATTTCAACCACAGCTCTATTTTTGCTCTCTACCACCCCATTCTGTTGAGGTGTTCTTGCTGCTGCCATCTGATGGTGAATTCCATGCTTCTCAAGGTAATCTTCAAAAGCTCCATTTATGAATTCAGTGCCTTGATCTAACCTCAATACTTTGATCCTCTTTCCACTGTCATTTTTAGCCAATCTTCTGTATCTCTTGAAGCATTTCAAAACTTCTGACTTGTGTTTGAGGTGCATGATGCAGGTCCTTCTGGAATAATCATCAATAAACAAGATGAAGTACCTCTCACCATTCAACCCTTTTGTTCTCATCGGCCAACACAAATCAGTATGTATAATGTCAAGCACTGTTTCAGAACTGACCTCTTTGGTCTTATAATGCTTTCTGACCTGTTTTCCTTTAGAGCATGCTGAGCAGACATACTCCTTCTCTCTCTTAAGGTCTACAATGTCTCTGATTGCATGAGTAGTGGTCAGCTTCCTTATGTTCTTCTGTGTTAAGTGTCCCAACCTCGTATGCTAGAGTTGATTTTCTTCTTCTTTTGTAAGTAAACAGCTATTTGTCTTGTCCTCATCAATCACATATAAATTTCCAGCTATTCTTCTCTTCCCAGCTGCAATAGTATTGCCTTCTTTACTCTTTACTTGGCAACCTGTTTTTGTGAATATCACTTTATGGTCTTCATTGCATAGTTGGCTGATAGATGCTAGATTATATTTGAGTCCTTCAACATGCAGAATATCTTGCAACTTTCCTTTTCCAATATTTACTGACCCTTGACCATTGATGTTGAGTGAATCATCATTGCCAAACTTGACTCTGCCTTCTCTTGACTTGTTTAGTTTTGATAATTTACTCTTGTCTCCTGTCATATGTGAAGTGCACCCACTATCAAGGATCCACTGCTTATCCTTGTAGTCAGCCTTTAGTGCAATTTCAGCTATATTAGCCACCTCCCTTTTAGCTTTATATTCCTTCTTTTGAACTTGCTTGATGATAGCTTTCTCCTTTTTCTCAGCTTTGACTGTACTAATTGCTTTCACTGTGCCATTGAGTGCCTTCTCTTGCTCAGGGAGAAGTATCATGCATCTTTTGGCATTATGGCCATCCTGCCCACACCTTTCACACTATTCCAAATCTCCCAATATAGCAAACTTGTTCTTTGAAACCACTGGTTTGGGCTTCCACCAACAATCCTTGTCAGTGTGTCCTTGCCTTTTATAGTATGTGCAAGAACTCACAACAGGTGTTCTCCTCTGAATTTTGTATTGTCTCCCCCTGTATTGTCTCCCCCTGTATACTAGCCTTCTCCACCAGCATTTACTTGCCTTATGACCCCAAACTTCACAATAAAGACAGTAACCTTGAAACTGCCTCTTCTTGGGTCTAATCACA
Organism: Bruguiera gymnorhiza; assembly: GCA_020883675.1. Classification (NCBI taxonomy): domain Eukaryota; kingdom Viridiplantae; phylum Streptophyta; class Magnoliopsida; order Malpighiales; family Rhizophoraceae; genus Bruguiera; species Bruguiera gymnorhiza. Next base: position 78,091 of record JAIRCJ010000286.1, on the reverse strand, counting down.
GCTTGTTTTCTTTTGTTCATTACTTGTTGTGTAGGCAAGGTTGCTGGCTTCTTTGCTTGTGTGACTTTCACTTCAGTCACCTTCTTCTCCTTCTTCTGTTCAGCCGTAGCCCTTTGCTGGCTGACTTTCTTTTCTTCATTTTTGTTTGCAACCCTAGGTTGCTTCTTCAAATCTTCTTTATTTTCAGCCTTCACTGTTCCTGGCTGATCAGTCTTTTCTTTCTGAGACTTAACCTTCACTTTCAACTTCTGTGACAAAGTCTTGTTATCTTTAGGCAGTGCAGCATCAGATTGCTGCACTTTCTCTTCATTCTTCTTTTCTGTTGCAGAGCTTGTTTCTCCTATCACTTCAAACTTCGGCAAGTTCTCTTCACTCTTTTTGAGTTGTTGCTGAAGTCTCAGCAACTTTATCTCCATTTCTTCAATTATTGAAGTCCTTGAGCCAAGCTCCATAGTAAGGTCTTCACATATTTTGATCTGTTCTTCAAATCTTCTCTTCAAGTCAATATGTTCAGCCCTTATTTCATCCTTTTGACTTTCTGCTTCCTCAATCTTTGCTTCAACTTGTTTTATATGGGCCTCCAACCTTCTTATGGTTCTACCCCTTCTGATTATCTCCTTTGAAGCTGCTTCTAACTGAGCTTCAAGATCTGGTTCTTCTTCATCAATCTCCTCTTCCTCTTCAGAGGTTGAACTACCACATCGAGCTGATGCCATAAAGGCATGCTCATCTGATGAGTCTACATCTTCCTCCTCATCGGCTTCTTTTGTCTGGCTCACATAACTCTTGAATGAGCCTCTCTTCTTCTTCTGTGGGTTAGCAGTCTTCTTGCTGGACTTCCTTGACTTGAATGATGGTCTTCTCCATTTTGAATTCTGCTCATCATCACCATCCTTATTTATTAAAAGAGTAAAAAATAGGTTAAAATCCTACCATGATAAAGTTATTGATTACTCTAGTTACGCATATGGAGAATTAGCTACTGAAGGAGTTAAACTTTATACATAAAACTACATAAGTAATTGTAGAATGAAAAAACTGAAGGAAAAAAAGAATTAAGAAACTTTATGAAAAAATGGGTTATCCACTTATGAGGTATCCTAAAAAATTTAAGAAAAAAGGTTATAAACCTATACCTCAAAAGAAATCCTTTTATGGAAAAGGAAAATTGAAAGAAAAGAAAAGGACTATTCCATAAAAAAAAAGAAAAAGAAAATGATTGTTTGTTATAAATGTGAAAAAATAGGACATTATTCTAATAAATGTAAAATGAAACAAAAAATTCAAGAATTATCAGTAGATGAAGACCTTAAAAGGTCATTAATCCATATCTTCTTATTAGAAGACAAATTTAAGGAATTAGAATTAGAGGTAGACCTACTTGAGGAAGAGATTACCTCTAAAGAAGAATCAGATAATAATTGTGATAGTCGATGCAACTATTATCAAGTTTTATGTAAAAGTAATGACTTATTAGTCCTTATAAAAAAAAGATAATCTAATATTGGATCTTATTGATAAGATTACAAATCCAAAAGGAAAAGAGAACAGTTAGAAAAATATCTTCATCTGTCTCAAAATGAGACTAGTGTTAAAGAACTAGAGGAAGATTACAATTTAAAAACTATTATTCAAAGAGTTAGAAATAACCATTCTAGTTTAAAAACTAAAAAAACAGCAAGAGAACCTTCTATTGGAGAGCTTTAAGCTGAAATTAATTAGCTAAAAATTGAGATAAAAAGATTAAAAGAAAGAGTATCAGTACTGAAATTTGTAACAAAAAAGGATGAAGATCCTTTTAGTGCTCCAAGTACTTTAAAAGAAGAATTAAGCACCCTTCAATACATCAACCTAATTGATAGGGTTATTACCCATAAATGGTATACTCAGATTATTATAATAGCCAATAAAGAATATATCTTTTCTACAATAGTCTTAATAGATTCAGGAGTTGATATAAACTATATTAATGAAGGGATAGTTTCTTTAAAATACTTTTCAAAAATAACAAAAGTTTTAAACATTGTCGACAAAAGCAATCTTGTTATAAAATATAAACTATCTCAAGTTGCTATATGTAATGAAGGAATTTGTATTGAAATTCCATTCATACTAGTAAAAAACCTATAACAAGATGTTATTTTGGGAAATATGATATGGTTATTAGCAAATCCAAATTCATGAAGAAGATAAATATAAAACAACATTTATGGTACCATTTGGGTATTATAAATGGAATGTAATGTTTTTTAGGTTAAAAAATACACCTTTTGAATTTTAAAAGATTATGAATGAAATATTTAATATTTATACAACATTTACTATTGTTTATATTGATGATGTGTTAGTATTCTCTAACACAATAGAACAACATTTTAAACATTTAAACTTATTTTTAAAGGTTGTTAAAAAAAGCTAGATTAGCTGCATTAGCTAAAAAGATGAAGTTATTCCAAACTAGGTTTAGATTCCTTGGTCACTTTATTGAAGATGGTACTATTATTCTTATTGATCGAGCAATCAAGTTTGCCTCTAAATTTCCTGATGAAATTAGAGAAAAACAGTAATTGCAAAAGTTTTTAGGATGTTTAAATTATGTTTCAAAATTTTATAAGGAATTAGTTTTATGATGCTAAGCCTTTATTTGAAAGATTAAAGAAAAATCCTCCTAAATGGATCGAGAAGCATACTAAGGCAATTAAGAAAACAAAATTAAAAACCAAAGAACTACCATGTTTAACTCTTCCTCATCTTGATGTTTTTAAAATAGTTGAAATTGATGTATTAGATAAAGGTTATGGAGGAATCCTTAAGCAAAGGATTAACTAAAAATAACAACTTGTTTGTTTCACTTAAAGAGTCTGAAAAGGAGCTAGAGTTAATTACTCTACTATTAAAAAAGAAATTTGAACTATTGTGCTATGTATTCAAAAATTTAAAAGTGATTTGTTAAATCAAAAATTCCTTTTAAGAATTGATTGTAAGGTAGCAAAGGATGTCTTTACTAAAGATGTTAAAAACCTTACCTCCAAACAAATATTTGCAAGACGATAAGGAATACTTCCTATATTTGACTTTGATATTGAGTGTATTAAATGAAATTCTAATTTTTTACCAGATTTCCTAACTCGTGAATTTTTGCAGGGAACTAAAAAATGAGTAAAAGGCATCTAATACAAGAGCCTCAGTCCCTAACAAAGTTGGTTAATTCACCAGGCAAAGGTGCAATTGTATGAGAAAAAGAAGTTGATAAACTTCGTGATGACATAAGCAAGTTTTAGATAAATCCTTCACATATCCTTTAATTACTAAACATATAGACTTTTTATATTCTATCAAAAATAATTATGCTCAGCTTATACCTAATGAGGTCGCATGGTTTTACCTTAAAGATGATATGTATCCTCAAACTAATATAAAGGATTGCTTGTATTATTAACGAATACTTCTTGAAATAGGCTTGATGGCTATTAAACCCATAAAAAGAGGATCTGGAAGTGGATCTGGTTTTATACTTTTAGAGATTGGGCCTATGCCAAATTTAAGGTAAAGAAAATTCTTTATCTAGAAGACTAGTAGGAAGATCTCTTTGGTTACCCCAAATTAGAGGAATGGTGGAAGGTTAAAACTTACAATTACTTCGATTATATAAAAGCATGGGAAAAAGCCCTATTATATGAAAACTGTTAGAGAAAATTTAGTTGGATCATTTAAAGACATCTTTCATGTCTTTTACTCCTATTCAGCTTCTAAGATAAGGTAGAACCCGAATTCTGCCCAAACTATATGGAACCCTTTTGTTTAAGTTGTCTTTCAACTTTCATTGTCACTTGCACCATGCCTTCTAATTTCACATAGTGTTGCAACTTAACCTCGTTATCTATGTCTCTATTTAGCCCTTGCAGAAATTGACCCATGGTTGCCTCTCTATCTTCTTCTACAATTACCTTAATCACGACAATCTCCATCTTCTTGTGGCAGTCCTCCATACTTTTGGTACCCTAAGTAAGCCCTAATAGCCTCTGGTATAACTCCTTATAATAGTGATTAAAGACAAACCTCCTCCTCATGATAGCCTTCATCTCCTCCCATGGTTGCCTCTCTATCTTCTTCTACAATCGCCCTAATCATGGCAATCTTCATCTCCTTGTGGTAGTCCTCCACACTTTTGGTGCCTTGAGTGAGCCCTTGTAGCCTCTGGTATAACTCCTTATAATAGTGATTAAGGACAAACCTCCTCCTCATGATAGCCTTCATCTCCTCCCATGTATCAATAGGCTGCTCATGATTCCTTCTCCTAGTCAAAATAATTTGATCTCACCAAATAATAGTATAATTAGTAAATTCAACAGCAACAAGCATTACTTTTTCTCTTCAAAATAGTTATAGTAGTCAAAAACCAATTTAACCCTTTTCTCCAATTTTAGGTATGCATCAGAATCATTCTTACCATGGAATAGAGGAATTGTCATTTTAATATTGCCTAAATCATGGTCATAGGTGCCTTGGCTCCTAAAATCTCTTTGATCCCTTCTATTGTTGGTAGTTTTAACCATAGTAGTTTGATCATCAAATTCATCTTCTTCTACATCATCTTTATGGTCATAAGCTCATCTTAATTGCCTTCTTGCATTAGGAGCCTCATAGTCCCTATGCATCCTTTGCAACTCTGTTATTATATTAGCTTACTCCTCCATTCTCTCCCTTATATCATCAAATCCGATATTCATATGCTCAAATTGTTGTTACATAGCTTTAATCATGAAGGACACATCACTAACTCCCTCTTGAGCTACACCTTTGTCTTTGAAAGTCATAGTATTTTGCACAAATGATTATGATACCTAACAAAACGCTCTCTTACATGTTTCACTTAAAAGAAAAGGTGTCACACTCCCTCGTGTGTACACTTTTATGGCTTTTTTCTTAATATGAACTTGCACTCTTGTGTCACGGGGTCATTACCTTCTCCCCAAAAGGTTATATTACCCAAGATCCCCCTCTTCTTATCTAATGTGGGAGTCGGGTAGTACCTAACCCGTTCATGACATAACCCGTCACCATCCATGACATAACCCATCTATGACATTCTCCCTCACCGAATCTATCAATGTCCTCATTGAGAATTGGGTCTCCCCCTACCTACTTCTTCTACGTGAAGCACTTGGCGGAAGACACCAGAGTCGGGGTTGGGTCAGCTTTGATACCAACTATCACGGGCCTAAGGATTTATTGCGTCCTACCCATGCAGCCTTGAGAATACTTCCGAAGCAGCCTTCTCACACTCAACTTGTAAGAACCTTTTTGGAGATTAACTTTAGAAGTATATTCCACTTCAAAATTGGGTGTATTCTAAATAAGGGGCAAGAGGTCCCCTTTTATACAAGTATTGGACAAGTTGCAACCGTTAGATCACTCCTTGATTTAATGGTGGATATCACATCTCTTCAACTTCCTATCTATATACATTTACTAGCATTTGGTTCCAATGTATTTCCCTTCCCTATGAGCCTTCTACATTCATAGTATTATCCTTCTCTATGAGGTGTCTACATTCAACGTATTGTCCATCCCTAGGTGCAAAGGACCGTGACACTTGCCTTTTTCCACTCAAATTTCCCTTTTCAGCTCTTTAAAGAACTAAATGATCTAAATTAAGAGGATTGATTTTAAACAAAATAAGATAAATGGCAGAGAATTAAACTAATTGGAGAATAAGGAGTCAAAAAAAAAAAGAAAAGAAAAAGGATTTGAAGGAAAAAGAATTTAATGAATTAAACTCACATAAATCAGGATAGGGGATTAAACCTAGAGGATAAACTTGGATGACATAATAAGAAAATAGATGGCAAAATTCGAGTTGAGCAATAAAACTATATTATTATTGTGGCCAATATAACAAACTATTTAAGTTTTATCAATAACTTGAATTTGATGCCTTCTTTTTTGGTTCCTATTTTTTTCATTCCTCTTTTTTTTTTGCTCAACACAAAATAATAATGAAATACTTAGAGACAATAATTGGAATTGAAATTAGCATATTTTTTGATAGTTATGATCTCAAACAAACAAGCGAAGTGAGAAGGATTGCAAACAGATAGATTAGCACATTTGAATGATAATGTGCTTAATCGACATATTAAAAAGAAATAAATAACTCATAAGGCAGCAAATTGAAGAACTAGTTGATCCAACCTAATTCAAAACTATGCTCTGATACCAACTAATGTAGAAAACTTCAAAAGATGTGGCTTAGGGACCCAACACACACAAGGAATTAAGGGATATCCAGGAAAGCTAAATCAAACTTTAATAACACAAACCGTAGACCTAACATTCAAAGGAACATGAACCTATGGTATTTAAGAAGGATATGGATGTCACACTCTAGAAAAGAAGGGAATTGGGAGTGATAAGTCGAGTTAAATGCCATAAGAAGAGGTACTTATTGATAAGTTCTCTAGTTCTTGAAAGAACTGAAAGAGAAATCCTTACTTTTTATTTCTCTCAAAGTTGTTTGATGATCCAAAGCTTACAAGAAGTTGCCTATTTATTGGTTAAGATAGCAATCCTAAAGAGACATAAATTCCTACATAAGACAAATTCTTATTCAAAAAACTTTCACTTTAATATTATCACTTATTTAGAATAAACTCCTATTTAGAAGTGAATGCTATTATTTAGTCTTGGCTTATTAAGTACTTTAATTATATTAGTAAGGCCTTGACTCTCTTTCAAACTTGAATTTGCACCATTTATAGCTTGGTTGGCCCAAATGTCCTCAATCAACCCATTTAGTGCTTCTTTCATCCTTTTGACTCTAGCTTGTATTATTTGGCCTTCTAGAATGTGTAATGGACTTCTCACATCCTTTGAAGCTTTCCACACATCATCTCAAAACTTCTCATCATTTGCTATTCTCCTCCCTTTCATCTTTATTTTTGTTTTTGCATGTGATTTTGTGTTTTTGTTTCTTTAATCTTTTTTACATTTAATTCTTACATTGGGAGAATGTAAGGTTTGCGTATGGAAGAAGGATCAGTTTGTTTCGTTCAATTTTGTTTAGTCTTTTATCTAGATTTTTTTTATAAGAAATTATGCTTGATCAGTTTGTTTTGAATCTATTGTTTAGTTTCAAAAAATTTTTCTTTTGTTATTGCATGCTAATGTAAATGAATGACATCTTCCTTACTTGATGGTTAATTTGGAATTTGGCTACTATAAGTGTTGAAGTGTATACTCTTTAAAGAGGTTTGTGAGGATTTATAATTTAGCATGGTTGCTCATAGTGTCACTTGCTTTTGTATGTTGCACACTTTGCATTCATGAAGAATTTTGTGGATATATCTTATGAAAACCTTCATGACACAAAGCTCGTCCACCAAGGGTGACCTAAGAGTTCAAAGGCTAATTGTATATACCAAATGCAATCTTGATTCCTATGAAAGTGAATTAGGATTTGTTTTAATTTGTTTTATTACTGAAGACAAGCAAAAGTTAAGTGTTGGGGAACTTGATAAGTATGTTAAGTGCACTATGTTTATTTTCTTATATTTAACCTTTTTAGTGTATTTTCTTCCTAAATGTACTTATTATAGTTGATTTTATGTTTTGGAAGAGGGCCAAATGGATTAGACCAATTTGGAAACTTAAAGATGCAGTTTTGAGAAAATATGACCATTGGAGGATATTTTGGGAATTTCACATTCTTTACATTGTTGGATGGATGTGGGGCCTTCCTGAGAATTAAAATAGATATTTTGAGCTTCTAAAATGGGTTTATTTGCAGAGATCTAGGAAGAAATAGGTCACAAACCGATGTCCCCAATCTAACTTGTAGGCTAGTCCAAGTTATCTTAATTAAGAGCTATTCTCTAAATAAGTTAAGTTGGTTTTAAAGAGAAAGTGTTTAACTTTCTTTGAGTTATTTTTGCTGTCCCTTAGAACTATATAAATAGATATGTTAGGATACCAAAAGCAGAGACATATGTAGACTTCTCTTTTCTTTCTTTCTTTCTTTCTTGTACACACGCCTATCATATGAAAAGCTAGAGTTTTATTCTTAGTTATAGGGATTGAAATCATTAGAGGAATCATTGTGTGATTTATTGGTTTTTATTTCTAATTTGATTCTTTACTTTGAATTCTTATGTTCATCTATTATAATTATATTATTTTATTTACTAGGATGCATACTAGACAATATGCTTTATGATCTAATGCAAGTTTAGAATTCAAGTTTGTAATTACTTAATAATTTAATGCTAAGTAGAATTATGGTCAATTTTTGCCTAATTTCTGTGGAGGACATGATCTAAAATTAAATAGATCAACTTATGAATTTGTTGTTTAGATTTAGCTATCTTTCTTATCATAATGCTATCAATAAATTATATCTTGAGAGCTTGTTCAAGGTATTTAATTGATAAGAGATTAATTGAAGAGCTTGTCTCAATTAACAATGAACTGGGGAAGATTTAGAATAATAGAGTTTTTCATTATTTTAGGTCAAATATTTAATTAAAGAATAGATGATCTTCAGTGTCAATGATCAATGTGTCAATCCAATAGTGTAAATATCTTTATTACCAAAGGTGCATTCATTTATTGATTTTATTTATGATTGGTTTTCTGTCTTGCTTTTTATTTGTTTAATTAAAACCAAATTTCTCCTCCTATACTCTTTTATTTGAGTAAACTCAATAGGATTAAGATCATTAATTAATTGATAAATCAAAACTTAATATCTATGGATTCAACCTCTACTCACCTTAATTATAAACTTGTTAATTGAGTATTTTAGAGTAATTTTGGTGTATTTGGCTCACATCACAAGTAGAACCAACCAACACATTTAACATATCCTTTACCCTAGGATTAGGGAATCTATACTTGATGGTGACCTTATTGATGGCTCTGTTATCAACACACATCCTCCATGAACTATCTTTCTTAGGAGTTAGCAAAGTAGGAACATCATATAGATTGACACTATGAGGTATAAAACCTTCGGAAAGTAATTCTTCAATTGTCCTATTCGACTTAGCATGTATCTTTGAGTTCATCCTATAATGTGGCAGATTAGGTAATTATGAATTAGGAATCAAGTTAATGACATGTTATGTGTCACTCAAAGATTGTAACTCATTGGGAAGAACATTAGACATAATATCAACAAAATTATCTAACATATTAAGCAACAGATTGAAGGTGAAATCTTGGTATGTTAGTCTGTGGAGTTATTATTAATATTAATTATTATTATTATTTGCAATAATGATTTCCAAACATTATTAATTTCTAACTCCTTAAATGTGCTACCAATAGTGATGCACTGCCACTATTTTGCTACTCCCCTACCGATCACCAATGATCAAAAACCGATCTAGAAAGATTTGTTGGCCTTCAATATACTTTTCTCCACCATCAATGTACCATTCTAGAGCCTCAACATCTCCATCTTACTATCCTTTTACATATCGCCTTCTCCACCGTGCCATATCGCCGACTAAAACTCAAATCATTGGTGTGGGCTGTCCTCAACTCTACTGTGATTTTCATAGACCCTCCTCACCGATGAGTGTGAAGCTTCATCAAAGCCAACAACAAACAAAACCAACAGTTTGCTTATTACCCAATAAGCATTCCTAATACTCTCTTGGTATTTTTAGGTTTTTACTATCTTCAGCTTGGTTGACCATAGAAAAAGGGTAAAAGAAAAAAGTTAGAAACAAGGAATTTTTGTTCAGCTATTTTAGTTCTTAGACCTTTTTTATTTCTAGTGTTCTTCTCAAGGACGACTTTGTCATTAACTTGTCCAATGGAAAGCATGGCCTATTTTTTATGTTGCTTGGCTTCTGAAGCAGGAGATTAGTTAATTGGATCTCACCTTGCTCGATACTTATTTACAATGCATCTTGATGGAGTTGAGTGCTTTCAACCATAAGGGAATAATGTCAGTACTAAGATGAAGTCTAAGACTTTGAATACAAAGCCCAAATTCAAGTCCAAATTCTGATAATCTCCTATTCAAACCATAATTTTGATTTAGTTGTTCTTCCAACTTATTTAGTTATTTTCTTGTAGGTTTTTAAGTCATATTTCAATTTTTATTCTTATTTGGATTTAGTCCTTTAGCTCTACATATAGGACCCATGTTAGATCTTTCAATCAAACTGCTTCTGATTATTGTCACTTGATATTGATGTTGAGTTTTCAATGACTATTGTTCTCGTTTACTTTCAAGTGCAGATACCCACATATTATTATTTTTTTGGGTACTGATTTTCTTGTTTATCTTTTAATTTTCCTATGTTCTTGTTTTCATAAGCCATCCTACATCAAAGTGCCTTGGTTATCCTGGATGGGAGCTTATGTGGCAATCTCATATAGGATGAGGTCCCTTAAGTCCTTTGGCTCCCCTTGCAAAGGAGACTTTTATGGCTACCACACTAAGATAGGATGCCTTAGGTTCTCCTAATAGTGAGCTTGTGTGGCAACTTAGCTTGGGCCAAGATGCCTTAGGCCCTCTAGGCTCTCCTTGTGTAAGAGAACTATGCAACAATAGTGCTCGTGGAAAGGTGTCATAGGTTCTCCTAGTGAAGGGCTTGTGTGGTGACCTTGATAAGGATGAGATAC
>JAIRCJ010000286.1:0-64325 GCA_020883675.1 Bruguiera gymnorhiza | reverse complement strand
AACATCATATAAAAAAAACTTCATCATGGTACTTTTGATAGAAAATGACACGAGCACTTGCTTATTTACCTAGACTTTACCACTCTCATTCAACCATTAAAGCTTGTAAAGCCTAGATTATGCTTCATAGTAGGTAAATTCAGCTTTTCAACCATAATTGTAGTACAACTTCACCATCCATAATCATACTACATAATTTATCTTTGATGAAACACTATGTATGAAAGTTGTTATCTAGTTGCACCTCATTCTCTTCCTTCACTTGCATATTCAATGCTCACCTTGTGATGAGAGCTACTTCATTAACCGAATACTCTTCTCCATCACTTTCACCCTCTGACCGATGATGGCACAAAATCATCATTTGACTCACTTGCAGTCTCAACATCACCATTACCTCTCAATACCATTGCACGCTTATTTGGACATTGAGCTGCAATGTGACCCCTTCCCAACACTTAAAACATTTAACATCTCTATTTCTACTTGGTTAGGGGATCAGAATTACCTACCTCCTTTGCTAGAACCCACATTCTTGCTCTTGGATAAGCTCAGCTTTGGACTTGTGATTGGCCTTCTCGTCCTTTTAGTCCAATTTGGCTTTCAGGATGATGTAGAACCTGAATTCTGCCCAAACCATGTGGAACCTTTTCATTTAAGTTGTCTTTCAACTTTCATTGTCATGTGCACCATGTCTTCTAATTTTAACTTAGTATTGCAATTTAACCACAGTTAGCTATGTCTCTATTTAGCCCTTGCAAAAATCGAGTCATGGTTCCTCTTTATCTTCTTATACATTGGCCCTAATCATAGCAATTCTATCTCCTTGTAGTAGTCCTCTACACTTTAGTGCCTTGAGTGAGCCCTTGCAGCCTTTGGTACAAATCCCTATAATAGTGATTAAGGATAAACCTCCCCCTCATGATAGTCTTTATCTCCTGTCATGTATCAATAGGCCTATCACAATTCCATCTTGTAGTCAAAACAAGTTGATTCTACCAAATAATAGCATAATCAGTAAGTAAAATAGCAGTAGGCTTTACCTATTTTCTCTTTAGAGTAGTTGTGGTAGTCAAAAACCAGTTCAATCTTCTTCTCCCATTCTAGGTACACATCAGGATCATTCTTACCTTGGAATGGAAGAATTGTCATTTTAATGCTGCCCAAATCATGGTTATAGGTGCCTTGCCTCCCAAAATCTCTCCAATCCTTTCTATTGTTGGAAATTCTAACCATAGTAGGTTGATCATCAAATTCATCATCTTCTACATCATCTTCATGGTCATAGGCTCATCTCACTTGCCTTCTTGCATAAGGAACCTCATAGTCCCCTGCCTCCTTTGAGGGATCAAAGTGCAATGAGATAACATCTTTCATATAAAGGTTTTGAGTAGGGATTTTTCTCCATTCCATCAAGCACTTTGAGAGATGGAGGAGGAGATGCCTCCTTATAAACGTTTTGAGTAGGGATTTTTCTTTGCCCAACTAATTGATCAAACTTTTTCCCTTGGTTGTGGATTCCTTTGGTTTTGAAGCGATCTGCCTTCCTTTAGATTATGCGATGCTTTGAACTTGGACATGAATTTGCCAATTTTATTGAGGCAATGTCAAGTGCTTGAAGATGGCATGCACAAGAATTTTGTTACTTTAACTATAGAGGTAAGGCAGATAACATATGGGCTCCTCTGGTTGATGGGTTTTATAAAACCTTGTGATGTGGTGACGTTTGTTGACTCTTTTGAGTATGGCCCCATTTGCCCTAAGGGAACCTAGAATGCGGAAGTTAGAATGACTTAAGTGATGTTATCTTCATGTTTAGAGGAGTCCAGAGACTAGGAAACAAGGGGGGCAGGGGACACAAGTGGTGTTAGAGGGTTAGAGGGAGGGTCAAGGGAGCTCATCCCTTTTAGGTTCTATGTCTAGGGGCCCAGTATGTAAGGTAGTTGGGATCAAATTTTATGCTTCAACACATGGCACATTAACTCATAACATTTATATTATGTTTCACGCATGGTAGATTTGGATAAAGTGTTCACTAGTGTTATAGTGGTGATGGTTGGGGTATCAGCATCTCTCCTTTCTCAGGGTACATTTCTAGTCAAGGGTTAGGTCTCCCTTTCTGCGAGTTGAGTTGGGAGATTACTTGGTTGAGGATTCACCACTACACCATTGCATTGCCTTCTCTGTAGAATAACAGGATGTCATCATAGGGGATGCCCATTGTGACAATCAAGCGAATGTCAAGAGGAATTTAATTTGGTTGATAAGGTATAGGTTGAGTTCTGTGAACAGGGATCATCTCACGACTCATGTTGGTGATTCTTTGCCTCTGCATTTAGGTCCCTCTATTAGAGGAAACAATAATCCTTCAATGCAAAGCAATAAGTGTCCTTGTGTCCATGGATTATCTGGCACGCCTTTTGTTGGTTTACTATTGTAGAATCCTTTTCAATAGCCCTGTCTTTGTGGCCGGCCTATGGGGGACTCTGGATGAAGGAGGGCTTCCGGGGCATTTTTATCAGATTTGGGAGGTAAGGCACCCACAGTACCTTTCCTTACACCTAGCATCGTGGAGAGGGGCAAGTTGGCCATGGCCCAGAGGATAAGCCTCAATAGCAATCCCATCATACCAGCCAGATCCTTTGGTCCCAGCTGGAGTAGTAAAAGGTGGCCCACCTCCATCGGCAGATTATCAAAGACCTAGGTGAGGAGTAGACCAAGTATGTGTATAATGATCAATGTGAGGTATTAAGGGCAATCCTCACCAAAGAGCAGAAGCATTGAGCTCCCTCAGAACAAAAGCTTCTCAAGAGAGCGGGTTATTTTCCAAATTGGAGGTCTTCCAAGAGCAGGCGAGGGTGTAGCTGGAGTCTACAAAGAATCACTCAGCCAAGGACGTAGACTGGTCTAGCAATTACAATTTTCACAACTACACACGTGTTCTTTCGGGCAAGCTCAATGCTTGTGGACTTTAGCTCCATCAAGAGTACTTACAAGAGAGACATCCTTTTTCAGGTCTTTTTAAGGACCCAGGAGAGGACTATGCTAGACTGTCCTTTCCTACTAGGGATGACCCTCCTTCAGATCCAATCTCTAAATATATAACTAGATCCAATTCCCTATAAAAAAATACACGAGTTACGATAAAGAATTAAAATTTCTTTTAATAAACTCAATTTCAAAATCAAATATAAAAAGTATTTTTTGTCATTTAGAAAAGGTTTGTTTAGAAGCAATGATTTTAACATCTTTAGCAAAAATATCTTTTGTTACTTTATAATCTATCCTTAAAAAGAATTCTTGATTTAACAAATTATTTTCAAATTTTTGAATACATAACACAATAATTAAGATTTCTTTTAATAGTAGAGTAATTAAATTCTATCCCCTCTTCATATGCTTGAAGTAAAATAAACTAATTGTTCCTTTGAATTAACCCTTTGTTTAAGAATTCCTCCATAACCCTTATTTGATACATCATTTTCAATTGTTTTAAAAGTATCAGGATGAGTGGGAGTTAAACATGGCAGTTATTTTGTTTTTAATTTTATTTTCTCAATTACCTTCGTATGTTCATTTGTCCACTCGAGAGGATTTTTCTATAACCTATCAAACAAAGGCTTAGCATCATAAGCTTATTCTTTATAGAATTCTGAAATATAATTCAAACATCCTCAAAACCTTTGCAACTATTGTTTTTCTTTAATTTCATTAGGAAATTTAGAGGCAAATTCAATTGCTTGATCAATAGGAACAATAGTTCCATTTTCAATTAAGTGACTAAGGAACCTAACCCTCATTTGAAATAACTTCATTTTCTTGGTTGAAATTGCTAAATCAGCTTTTTCAATAACCTTTAAAAACAAGTTTAAATGTGGAGGTGCTGGAGCATGGTGGCAACATCACCAACATCTGCTGAGATCAGGGGGACAGCCCCCAATTCAGAGTTGGGTTCAGATGAAGGCACTCTTAATAGGCCAAATTTTGCCATTTGATTATGAGCAAACCCTTTTTGAACAATTTCAGAATTGTTACCAAGATACACATTCAGTTTCATCTTATACAGAAAAGTTCTTACAATTGCAAGCTAGATACAATTTGAATGAAACTGAAGCCTAGCAAGTTGTGTGTTATGTAAATGGGTTGAATTATGGTGTTCAAGACCATTTGACCATGCAAAATCTTTGATCAGTTGATCAAGCTTAGAATTTGGCCTTAAGGGTAAAATGCATCATGCAATCCTCTCCTAGATCTAGAACTGGATCTGGTTATGGCTTTAGAGATTGGGTCTATATCAAATTCAAGATAAGGAACATTCTTTATCCAGAAGATTGGCAAGGGGAATCTCTGACTACAAAGAATTGAAAGAATGGTGGAAGGTTAAAACTTATAATTAATTCGATTATATCAATGCATGAGAAAAGGCCTTATTTTGTATGAAAATAGGCAAAGAAAATTTAGTTGGTTCATTTAGATACATCTTTTGAATGACCCAAAAGGATTTCCAAATTGGTTTAAAACCTAACTTTTCAAGTGGGGTTTACATCATTTAACTCTACCCCATAAAGTCAAAATTGTCTATGAACAGTTTTGTGAAGAAAATGAAGAGGTTAAAGATCCATTGTTAATATTTGCAACCTGATATCATGTTCTGTGGATTATGAAATAGGACTACACCCTTATAGCTAAACAAGTTAATGTCCTAGATGTTGACATTAAACATGTTCCATGGCTAGTAAGATAGATTAATATTTGATGGTGGAAAAAATTTGACTTTTTGGATGACGGAGTCTATACAGGAAAAGGAGTCATTTGCATAAATGGACCTAAGGCATCACCACCAAAGCCCACTCCTACTAGTCTTAAAGAGGTATTAAAGACTTTAATGGAGTCTATGTCAAAAGAAAACTTATTGGAAATGATGACTACTCTGCTTCGACTAGATCAAGACAACCAAGCTGACCAAGCTGAAAGTAGTCAGAGGCATATTAATGATGATATGATGCAAGATTCCTAGAACCTATATGAGTTGTAAAGGGCAAAAGGACAAACAACTTTCCAACAGACGCAGTTTTGGGAAAGTCCTTCACTAAAGTGAAGGTTAGTTTTAGGAAGTTCCATCAATAAAGATATAGTTAATGAAAATACCTGAAATTAGCAAAGTGAGCCATTCAAAACAATCTTGTGTCTAAATGACGTAGGAAGAACCATGTCTATCGAAAGGCGGTATCTTGGAAGCAACAGATAAAACATAGGAGTCATCTCCTTTGATCAAATTGACTCAACATAGGTAAAGTTGATTATTGACCGTCACTTCACACACACAAAATGAGTCCTTTTGTTTTCTTTTGTGGTTCAATCCATTAATCAACTATCCAGTGTGAGAACATGCTTCATTACTTGCTAACAAAGCTTTGAGCATTATAGTTAGATGAGACAAAGTTAGACTAATGATCATTTAGCTAAACCATGAATCCTTGTACTCCATTTCATGATCCTTTGTTAGAAAGGAGAAATTTGTATAAAAAACTAATCAAAATCAATGACTCATATGGTTTGACTACCAAGATGTAACATAAGAGTTATTGAAATAACTTAGCCTATAAGATCATCAATACATTTGATTCATTACGACAAGCACGTTATTACACCCATTGCAATGAACTGAACCATTTGAACCCTTCAAATGTCTGATGATTTGGACGGTAATCAAGATAAAAGGCTTAAAATGATGACACCATCAAATCATGCACATCAAAGTTAGATCTTGATTATCTTTTCTCACAAAATGGAAATTATGACCTATGATGGTTTGAGCCATTTGGAACATACGACCTTTGATAGTCTAATCAAATGATGGATTTATAGTCATTGATTATTGAGTTTAATGGTTGTATTCAGACAAGCACGTCCTTGCACAGTCACTTCAAACCTAAAGTCATATTTCATTCAATGAGTGTCCAAATGTGCTAACATCTTTCAGTGATCTTCATTAGCTTTTGAAGTTTGACGAAATAATCCTTGTTAGTTGAAGCCTATTAGAGTCACAAAGAATGTACCTCTTTTGTTTGATGGATTCATTTAAGATTCTAACCAAGATGATCACATTTGGTAACATGACTTCTCCTATCAACAAGGCGTGATAAGGGAGAGCATGATTAATTACATGATCATAGCCTTATGACCATTCAAATAGTCTAACTCATCATAGGAGTTCAAATCATGAAAGAAAAGCTAATCAAGATCAATGACTCATATGTGTGATGAACATTAATGGATTCAAACTATCAAATGTATATTGATGTGCTTCTTGCAATAAAAATAATGTTTAATGGACACAAAAAAAAATTAATTTCATGGTCATTTTGAGTGACGTTAACTCCATGAAAATAATTTGATTGAATCATCCAAACCATGTAAGAAAAGCTAATGAGAACATCAATTCTTTTCTTGCTATCAAGGCCTTTCCTTTTGTTTCAGTGATTTGTTCACACAAAATGATCGTGTTTAGACTACCAAAGGTGTATTGACATTACTAACAGCTTTGGTACATGCACATTAATACACCTAGATTAGACCACATTATATTCACTGCAATTGTTGAAACCATAAGGTTTCATGTTTGGTTTTGACGATTACAAAACATTGAGAGTTACCAATGTGCTTATGAAGTGTGATTAGTGAGTGGATTAAATTCAACAAATACACAAATTAGAATGGAAGCAATGCAAGAACAAGAAGACTAACTCGCTATTTATATTGGTTCTATTCATCACTAGCTAGTCACATGATGCATTAGTTCTTCCTCAAGATCTTGCTTGGATATCAATAGATGAGGAAACAAAGGAGATGCAAATTAGAAGAAAACAACAAGATTAAATTGTAAGACAGGGAAAGATTAATTAGATTGAATTGTTGTAGGAGCTGGAAAGAAATAATCTCTACTCCTTTTATTCCAGGTTTTTGTTTGTTGTAAGATGCCTAATGAAGAAGGAAATAAAGCTTCTATCTCCGTTTGACCTAATTAAAATAAATAGTCCTTTTCAGTTTTTACCCCAGTCAAAAACAATTCTTTCTCTCTCTGTTTTCATTTTCTTCTTTTCTTCTTTCTCTATATTTTTTTCTTTTTTTGAACGAATTGAAAGACAAGAAAGATAAAAAAAGGGGTGAGCCAAGTAGAAAAGATAAAATTAGAGTTTGTAGATTCAAGGAACAAAAAGATATAGAATGCTACCAGGAATAAGAACAAGAGAAAAACACAAATTTAAATAAGCAAACTTGATTTATAGCCAAGCCCTTACACAAACTAATGTGAACCCCAAAAGACATGACTTAAGGACCCAACACACAGAAAGAATTGAATGAGAACCCAAGAAAGCTAAACCAGATTTCAATCATGCAAGACCCAGATTCAATGTTTAATGGAACACAAACTTAAGGTATAAAGAAAGTTATGGATGCCACACTCTAAAAAAGAATGGACTTAGGAGTAATGAGTCAAGTTCAACGCCACAAGAAGAGTAAGTTCTGGATAAGTTTTTTAGTTCATGAAAAGACTCCAAAGAAAAAAATTCTAACTTTTATTTCATCAAATAATTTGCCCCATTATTAAACAATGAAATCTAACATATATAAAAGCTGAATTGATAACCTTAGAGATAAAGACAAATTTCTTAAATAACCTGACAACAAATCTACTCCTATTTCTTAGCAATTGTTGTAAAAACCCTTACAATCACTAAACACATAAGCTCATTCAACTTATACAATTAATAAAACCTTGGCCTGCATTGAGGCATGTTTTGCCACTCTTCAAGCTTGAATTAGTTTTTTTGGCCCAAACTTCTTCTATTTACCCACTAAGTGCCTCTTTCATCCTTTTAGCACTTAAACGTGCCATTAGCCTTTCATGAATGCTCAATAGATCCTTAGAAATCATCCATGGATCTCATTAGTTCATTCTTTAAGGATTAGACTGTCCTTTCATTTTTTTCTAATAAGGCTTATCCTTCCATTGCATGGAAGTCACACAAATGATCATGAAATTAATTTTTGTATTTACTCCAAACATTAGATATGCTGCAACAAGCATGTTATTAGACCCTTTAGAGTATGAATCCTTTCATGACCATCAAATTTAAGAGAAATTAATTTTGATTAGCTTTTCTTACTCAAATTGAAAGGTTCATTACTTGATAGATGATACTATCACTTCATTTCTTGCAAATAAGGCTGCAAATAAGGCTTATTTTTCATTGCAAGGACTCATTCACAAATTATGATCATAAAATTAACATTTCTGTCTCCATAGAATGTTAGATACTTTGCAATATGCAATTCAATACACCATTGGGTGACTAAATCCATTGAAGTCTACCAATAAGCATGTCAATAGACCTCTCTAGTCTTAATCCATTGAAGGCCATCAAACATAGGAATTTGATCTTTTGAATAATTAAAAGTTTAAACATATCTATGACTCAATGTTGAAACCCCAAGTCGCGTTGCCTTTGTACCCATATTAGTTATGTTTGAATGTGTAAGGTTGTGGCTTAAGATGTTGACAATGATATAATGAGACATAGATAGGTTAAGACTTGATAGATTATTTAGAAGTGAAAGGAAAAAAGAGTGGTAGCTATTTGTATAAAAGTAAGAGAGTCTTGGCTAGCAAGACCGATTAATATATGATGGCGGGAAAAATTTGACTTTTTTACGATGGAATCTATACAGGAAAAGGAATTATTTGTATAAATGGACCTAAGGCTCCATCACCAAAGCTAACTCCCACTAATCTTGAGATATTAAAGACTTTAATAATGGAGTTTGTATCAAAAGAGAGGTTATTGGAAATTATGACTAATTTGCTTTAACCAAATGAAAACACTTAAACCAACTAAGCAGAAAGGAGTCAAAAGAACCTAAATGATGATATTATGCAAGATTCCTAGGACCCATGTGAGTTGTGACAAGAAGAAGGACAAGAGCACTTTCAATGGACAAAGATGAAATGGGCCAGCTTTAATAAAGCTACTTTAGCACAAGTGGAGGATAGTTGAAAATAATGGAGCATTTCACCTAAAAAACTAGATTCCTCCTATAATGGTTATCACCTTTCATTACTTGAAGGATGATGTTGGGCATAACATTTGGTGTAGACTTAAAACATAATTTCATGATCACATTGTGTGAATGACTCTATCAAATGAAAGGTGAAGTCTTGTTGGAAAGAAATTAAGAAAAAATCTCTTTTTTCATCAAATAAACCATTCAATACATGAAAGAAAAGCTAATCAAGATTAAAGGCAACTATGCTTAATGAACTTTAATCAAATCAAACTATAAAAGGTGTATTGATGCACTTGTTAGAATGAATATAATGTTTGATGTATCCACAAATGCTAGCTTCACGATAATTTTGTATGAATGTCTCATTGGTTATGGAGGAATCTATTTATAACACAACCCCTATTAAAGTCTTTAAATATAACATGAGTATTTACTATTATACACAAGAGTGGTAGTTAAGTTTTTGCTACAAAGGGAGGAGGAGGAGGAGAGATATTACAAAAGAGGAAGAGAGAAGTAAATTGGACTCTGCCTCCCTTAAACTTCAAAGGTCTATTCATACATGGAAAAAGGTGATAACCATCATGGGACGAATTTACTTTTTTAAGTGGAATGCTCCATTATTTTTCACTATCCTCTACTTGTGTTAAAGTAGTTTTATTAAAGCTATCCCATTTCACCTTGCCCACCAAAAGTGGTTTTGTCCTTCTTCTCTTCATAACTCATATGGGTCCTAGGAATTTTGCATAATATCATCATTGAGGTTCTTTTGACTACTTTCTCCTTGGTCGGCTTGAGTGTCTTCATCTAGTTGAAGCAAATTAGCCATCATTTCTAATAACCACTCTTTTGATATAGACTCTATTAAAGTCTCATTGGGACTAGTGGGAGTCAGCTTTGGTGGTGGAGCTTTAGGTCCATTTAAACAAATAATTTCTTTGCTTGTATAGACTCCATTGTTGAAAAAGTCAAAATTTTCCCACCATTAGATATTAATTTGTTTTGCTAATCATGGAACATGTTTAATGTCCACATCTAAGATATTAGCTTATTTAACCATAATGGTAAAGTCCCATTTAATAATCCATGAAACATGATACCAGAAATATCAAAATGGCTTAGTCCCATTTCAATACACCCTTGGTAGTTTAAATCCATTATGGTTTGTCAAACACACAAAATGGTCACGAAATTAAGTTTTGTGTCTACAACAAACATTAGATTCCTTGCAATAAGCATGTCAATAGACCTTTCCTAGTCTTAATCCATTGAAAGCCATTAAACATGTGATTGATTTTATTAGAATTTATTACATGGCTTGAATTATTATTTTCTTGAAAGATCAAACTATCACTTCATTTTTGCAAACATTGCTTCTCCTTTCATTACAAGGAGATATTCACACAAAATGATGATGAAATTATCCATTGTGTTAACACCAAATCTTGCAACAACTATGTTAATACACCTTCAGTAATTTGAATCCATTCAAGTGGATAAAACATGAGTTTTTGATCTTAATTAGCTTTCCTTGCATGATTTGAGTGGTTCATAACCTTATAATGTATCTTATGAATAATGATTGGATTTTACAAAGTAGGTGTCATATCAAATCCTTTAGTTTGAATATCCAAACATAGAGCATGTATCAAATTAGAATCTAATAATGATAGGGTAAAATTAAAAAAAAAAGAGAACTAAATAGACTATCACAAAGGGTAGATTCAATTACTCCTACTAAGGAGCCATGGAAATGTTTATGTCTCTTATCTCTAACATATATAATTGCTAAGTTATTTAAATCTAGTCTAGTAGTAAGTTTTAATGCTACTTGTACCATCCCAAGATAGATAAATTTGTACTTTTACTAATGTAAGCTAATAAGCCCCTTGAATAGTAAAAAGAAATCATTGTAATCCTGAGTTGAGGGTAAAGCTTCTTTTATAGTTTTAATAACATAATCAACTCTAGAAAAGAAATATCCTCGTTTATAAATATGGGAAGACAAAAAAAAAGTCTAATTCTACAAATAATTATTATCTAAATTTACACTAATTATTATTTCTTGATTCCTATTCCTAAAAGAACTATCATCTTTAAATGGTCAATTAGGTCTTAACCTATCCATGACTCACCATATCACTATCAACATCTTAAGCCACAATTGATGAGAAGCTTAGAGATGATGCGTAAAAGGCTTCAAAGGATGCAAGTGGTCCATTGCACATTCTAAGAGGCCTAAGAACACAAGCTATAGCCAAAAAGATGAAAGAGGCACTAAATGGGTTGATTGAAGACATTTAGGTCAACAAAGCTACAAATGGTGCAAATTCAAGCTTGAAAGAGAGTCAAGGCCTTATTAATATGATCAGAGTAATTGACAAGCTAGGGCTAAGTAATAGCATTCAATCCTAAAGAGGAGTTTATTCTAATTAAGTGTTTGTTATAAAAGTGAAAGTTTTCTATGTAAGAATTTGTCCTAGATAAGAGTTTCTTTTAAATAAAGATTTGTCTAAATAGGAATTTATGCCTCTTTAGGATTGCTATCTTAGCTTATAAATAGGCACCACCTTGCAAGCTCTAAAACATCAGACAACTTTAAGAGAAATAAAAAGTAAGGGTATTCTCTTTTTGTTCTTTTGGGAACTAAAGAATTTATCAAGAAGTACCTCTTCTTGTGGTGTTCAACTCCACTTATCACACCTAATTCCCTTCTTTTCTAGAGTGTGGCATTTATATCCTTATTAAATACCCTAACTTTGTGTTCTTTCGATCATATTCCTTCAAATCTTGGGTTTGGGGTTTGTGTTATTAAAATCTGACTTAGCTTTCTTGGATATTCTTTGATTTCTCGTGTGTGTTGGGTCCCTAAGCCATATCTTTTGATGTAGAAAACCCCAAAAAGACATGGCTTAGGGACCCAACACACACGAGAAATCAAAGAATATCTAAGAAAGCTAAATCAGAATATATTAAGATAAACCCTAGACCCAACATTCAAAGGAACACAAACCTAGGGTATTTAAGAAGGATATGGACACCACACTCTAGAAAAGTAAGAAATTGAGAGTGATAAGTTGAGTTGAATGCCATAAGAAGAGGTACCTTTTAATAAGTTTGTTAGTCCTCAGAAGAACTAAAGGAGAAAACCCTTGCTTTTATTTCTCTCAAAGTTGTCTAATGATCTAAAGCATACCAGAAGGTGCCTATTTATAAGCTAAGATATCAATCCTAAAGAGGCACAAATTTCTACTTAGGGAAAATCCTTATTTAGGAAGAATTCCTATCTAGGGACAAATTCTTACACAGATAATAAACTCCTAATTAAGAGTGAATGCTATTACTTAGTCCTGACCCATTAAGTACTCTAGTCATATTAATAAGGCCTTGACTTTTTTTCAAGCTTAAATTCATGCCATTTGAAGCTTGGTTGGCTTGAATGTCCTTAATCAGCCCATTTAGTACTTCTTTCATCTTTTTGGCTCTAGCTCATGTTATTAGGCCTTCTAAAATGTGCAATGGACCTCTTACATCATTTGAAGCCTTTCACCTATCATCTCTAAGCTTCTAATCATTTCCCCTCTCCTCAAAAGGATTTGTCCTCAAATCATCACCTACATCAAAAGGGGAAAGACCAAAACATTAAATGTTGCACTCATATTATACTCACCAGGAAGGTCCAACTTATAAGCATTGTCATTAATTTGTATTACAACTTGAAATGGACCATCTCCTCTAGGTTATAGCTTTAAACACCTCTGAGCTAGGAACTATTCCTTGTGCATATGCACCCAAACCCAATCAGTAGGTTCAAAGGCCACCTTCTTTCGCCCTTTGTTGACATGGGATACATATTGCTCAATTCTTTTTTCAAGATGTTGCTGCACCTTCACATGCAATTTTTTTACCATGTCAACCTTGTGTTCACCATCTAAGCTAGCATACCTCATCAACAGGTATAGGTACAAATCCAAAGGTGTTAATGAATTAAAATGATATACAATTTCAATAGAGAGTAACTAGTAGCAGAATGAACACTCCAATTATATGCAAATTCAACATTCTGTAAACAATCTTCCCATGTTTTCAAATTTATTCGAATAATAGCATACAAAAGAGTAGAAAGAGTTCGATTAACCACCTCAGTTTGCCTATTAGTTTTTGGATGACAAGTAGTTGAAAACAATAGATTAGTACCTAACTTACCCTATAGGGTCTTCCAAAAGTAACTTAAGAACTTTGTACCCTGATCTAAAACAATGCTCCATGGCATGCCATGCAAGCATACTACTTCTCTAAAGAATAAGTTAGCCACATTGCTTGCATCATTAGTTTTATGGCATAGGAATAAAGTGTGTCATCTTTTGAAAATCTATCAACAACAATCAAATACAAAATCCCTACACCTTTTTTATCATGGCAACCATAGTACAAAGTCATAGATAAATAAACCCAAGGATGGCTAGGTATGGGTAAGGGGTATATAGGCCATGGGGTAAAACTCTAAATTTAGCTTATTTGAATGTTATGCATTTCTCACATATACTCTCAACATCTCATTTCATGTGTGCCAAAAGAAATGTTTAGTTAGGACATCTAGGGTTTTCCTAACTTTGAAATGTCCCATTAGACCACCCTCATGAGCTTCTCTCACAACCAACTCCCTCAAAGAACTCATAGGCACACATAAATAATTTTCCTTAAATAAGAAACCCCATGCCTATAAAACTTCTCAAAGGCTGACTTCTTATATGCTCTATACACATTAGGAAAGTCAAGATCATTCACATCTAAATCTTTAATATATTCAAATTCTAATAATTTTGTAGTAAGTGTAGAGATTAAAGCATACTTGCAAGATAATGCATTAGCTATCACATTTCCTTACCTTGTTTATATTTGATGATGTAGGGAAAGGTCTCCTTGAATTCAATCCACTTGGCATGTCTTTTGTTCAACTTTCCTTGTCCCTTTAAGTGCTTCAAGGATTCATGGTTAGTATGGATGACAAACTCCTTATACCAAAGGAAATGTTGCCATGTCTCTAAAGCCTATACCAATGCATACATCTCTTATCATAAGTAGGATAATTAAGGCTTGCTCCACTTAGCTTTTCACTAATGTAGGCAATTGGGCGCCTTTCTTGCATCAAAATAGCTCTAATGCCAATACTTAAAGCATCACACTCAATCTCAAAAGTTTTTGTAAAGTTAGGTAAAGCCAGTAAGGTTGCAGAACTTAATTTTTCCTTGTTGCAATTAAAAGCCTTGTCTTGATCACTACCCCACCTAAAACTCATGTTCTTTTTTATTATCTCAATGAGTGGTGGAGCAATGGTGCTAAAGTCCCTAACAAAGCATCTATAGAAACTAGCTAGGCATGAAAGCTACACATATCACTAATTGACTTAAGTGTAGGCCAATCTTAAAAGTTTTTGCAAAGTCAAGTAAAGCCAAATAAAGGTGCAAAACTTAATTTTTCCAGTAAGGGTGCAGAACTAATTTCCTTGATGCAATTAAAGCCTTGTCTTGACCAATACCCCACCTAAAACTCATGTTCNATCTCAAAAGTTTTTGCAAAGTCAAGTAAAGCCAATAAAGGTGCAAAACTTAATTTTTCCAGTAAGGGTGCAGAACTTAATTTTTCCTTGATGCAATTAAAAGCCTTGTCTTGATCACTACCCCACCTAAAACTCATGTTCTTTTTGATAATCTCAATGAGTGGTGCAGTAATGGTGCTAAAGTTCCTAACAATGCATCTATAGAAACTAGCTAGGCCATGAAAGCTATGCACATCACTAATTGACTTAAGTGTAGGCCAATCATGGATAGCCCTAACTTTTTCCTTGTCAACCTTAATACCTTGGGCAATCACAACATAATCAAGAAATGTGATCTGATTAGTACAAAAGGAACATTTCTTCAAGTTAGCATACAATTTCTCAGAACGTAAAATACATAAAATAGAATGTAAATGATCAAGTTGCCCTTTGAGACTTTACTATACACACCAAATATCATCAGATACACAAGTCACAAATTTAGCAATGAATGGAATAAAACATGATTCATTAGTCGCATGAAAGTGCTTGGTGCATTAATGAGACCAAATGGCATAACAAGTCATTCATACAAACCATACTTAGTTTTGAAAGTTGTTTTCCACTCATCTCCCACTCTCATCCACTTTTCAAATCAATCTTAGAAAAGAGACATGAACATACAATTCATCCAACATGTCATCTAACCTAGGTATGGGGGTGGTGATACTTTACAGTGGTTTTTGTTGATCACTCAATAGTTAACACACATCCTCTAAGTCTTATCTTTCTTGGTACAAGTAAGGAATAGGAACAACACAAGGA
The DNA here is from genome assembly GCA_020883675.1 of Bruguiera gymnorhiza. Lineage (NCBI taxonomy): Eukaryota > Viridiplantae > Streptophyta > Magnoliopsida > Malpighiales > Rhizophoraceae > Bruguiera > Bruguiera gymnorhiza. The sequence goes on along the minus strand of JAIRCJ010000286.1, from coordinate 48,892 downwards.
CTCATGCTTTCCCTCACATATCCTTTCTAAATAAGCTGCTTAACCTGCCTTTGAAGCTTCTTTGTCTCCTTAAGTTTACTCCTATATGTTGGCCAGTTTGGGATGGAATGCACCAGGGATGAAATCTATTTGATGCTCAATTCCTCTTTTAGATGGCAATCCACTTGGGACATCACCAGGGAATACATCTTCAAATTCCTAGGCAAAGATAGGTTAAACTTGTTAGTGTTAAACTAAGTCTCTTTGTAAAAAGTATGATCATAGGTTGTTTGGCATAAAATGCTTTTTTGACATCACATTATTTTGCATAAAAAACTTTATATTTTCTTCACTCTTTTGTGTCCTCATGTTTTCTCCTTCTCTTTTCTCTTTTTTCAATCTCTCTTTTCTATTCATTTTCATTTTAATCCTTAATTGATCCTCATAAGCTTGTTGAGGTGATAATGGTACAAGAGTGATGGGTTTTTCATTCATTACAAAGAAATATCAATTCTTGAAGTCATCATGCATAACTCACCTGTCAAACTGTCATGGCCTTCCTAATAGAATATGGCCCGTATGCATAGGTACAACATCACATAAAACTTCATCATGGTACCTTTTGATAGAAAATGACACAAGCACTTGCTTATTTACCTTGACTTCACCACTTTAATTCAACCATTGAAGCTTATATGGCTAGGATACATCATAGTAGGTAAATTCAGCTTTTCAACCATAGTTTTGCTAGCAACATTAGTGAAACTACCACCATCAATAATCATACTACATACCTTATCTTTGATGAGACACCTCGTCTGAAAGATGTTATCTCGTTGCACCTCATTTTCTTCCTTCACTTGCATATTCAATGCTCGTCTTGTGATGAGAGCTACTCCATTAACTGGATACTCCTCTCCATCAATTTCACCCTCTGATAGAATCATCATATAATTCACTTGCAGTTTCAACATCACTATTACCTCTCAAGATCATTGCATGCTTATTTGGACATTGAGATGCAATATGACCCTTGCCCAAACACTTAAAACATTTAACATCTCTATTTGTACTTGGTTGAGGTTTAGAATTACCTGCCTCCTTGTTAGAACCCATATTCTTGCACTTGGATAACTCGGCTTTGGACTTGTAATCAGCCTTCTCATCCCTTTTACTCCAATTTGGCTTCCAAGATGAGGTAGAACCTGAATCCTGCATATACTGTGTGGAACCCTTTCATTTAACTATCTTTCAAATTTCATTGCCATATGCACCATGTCTTCTAATTCCATATAGTGTTGCAATTCAACCACATTGGCTATGTCTCTATTTAGCCTTTATAGAAATCAAGCCATGGTTGCCTCTTTATCTTCTTCTACATTTGCTCTAATCATGGCAATCTTTATCTCCTTATGGTAGTCCTCCACACTTTTGGTGCCATGAGTGAGCCCTTGCAGCCTTTGGTACAACTCCTTGTAATAGTGATTAGGGACAAACTTCCTCCTCATGATAGCCTTTATCTCCTCCCATGTATCAATAGGCCACTCACGATTCCTTGTCTTAGTCAAAACAAGTTGATCCCACCAAATAATAGCAACAAGTTTTACCTTTTTCTCCTCGAAATAGTTGTGGCAATCAAAAACCAATTCGACCTTCTTCTTCCATTCTAGGTACGCATTAGGATCATTCTTACCTTGGAACAGAGGAATTGTCATTTTAATACTGCCCAAATCACAGTCATAGTTGCCTTGCCTCCCAAAATCTCTTTGATCCCTTCTATTGTTAGCAATTCTAACCACAGTAGTTTGATCGTCAAATTCATCATCTTCTACATCATCTTCTTGGTCATAGGCACGTCTCAATTGCCTTCTTGCTTTTGGAGCCACATATTCCCTATGCCTCCTTTGTAACTTTACTATTGTATTAGCTTGCTCCTTCATCCTCTCCCTCATATCATCAAATCTGGTATTCATGCACTCAAATTATTATTGCATAGCTTTGATCATGGAGGACACATCATAAACTCCCTCTTGAGTTGCACCTTTGTCTATGGAAGTCATTGTATTTCTTCTGCACAAAATGATTAGAATTCCTCATAGAACACTCCCTTATGTGTTTCACTCAAAAGAAGAGGTGTCACTCTCCCTTTTGTTTACACTTTTTATGGTTTTTCTTAATATGAATCTACTCTCTTTGCCTTTTACCACTCAAATTTCCCTTTTCAACTCTTTAAAGAACTAAACAAACTAAATCAAAAGGATTTAATATGAACCCCAAAAGACATGGCTTAGAGACCCAACGCACCCAATGAATCAAAGAATATCTAGGAAAGCTAAATCATATTTTAATAACACAAACCCTAGACCCAACATTTAAAGGAACACAAACCTAGCATAATTAAGATGGATATGGACGCCACACTCTAGAAAAGAAAGGAATTGGGAGTGATAAGTCGAGTTGAACGCCACAAGAAGAGGAACTTCTTGATAAGTTCTTTAGTTCTTGAAAAAATCGAAGGAGAAAGCCCTTACTTTTTTATTTCTCTCAAAGTTGTCTAATGTTCTAGAGCTTACAAGGAGGTGCTTATTTATAGGCTAAGATAGCAATCCTAAAGTGGCATTAATTCCTATTTAGGAAAAATTTTTACACAAAAAACTTTCACTTTTATATAATTACTTATTTAGGACAAACTCCTATTTAAGAGTGAATGCTATTACTTAGTCCTGGCCCATTAAGTACTCCAATCATATTAATAAGACCTTAACTCTCTTCCAAGATTAAATTCTCATCATTTGTTGTTGAGTTGGCCTAAATGTCCTCAATTAGCTCATTTAATGCTTCTTTCATCTTTTTGGCTCTAGCTTGAGTTATTGGCTCTAGAATTTGCAATGGACCTCTTGCATCCTTTAAAGCCTTCCACCCATCATCTCTAAGGTTCTCATCATTCCCCCTCTCCTTGAAAGGATTCATCCTTGTATCATTACCTACATCAAAAGGGGAAAAATTAGAAACATTAAATGTTGCACTGACATTATACTCTCTAGGAAGGTCCATCTTATAAGCATTGTCATTAATATGTGCCACAACTTGAAATGGACCATCTCCTCTAGGTTGTAGCTTGGCATATGCACCCAAATCCAATCACTAGGTTCAAACACCACCTTATTTCGCCCTTTATTGATATGGGATGCATATTACTCAACTCGTTTTTCAATATTTTGTTGTACCTTTTAATACTTTTCATTATGCTAGCCTTGCATTCACCACCTAAGCTAGCATACTCATCGATAGGTATAGGCACCAAATTCAAAGGAGTCAACAGATTAAAACCACATACAATTTCAAATGGAGAGTAACTAGTAGCAAAATGAACACTTTGATTATATGTGAACTTGACATGCAGTAAACAATCTTCCCATGTTTTAAAATTCATTTGAATAATAGCACGTAAAAGAGTAGAAAGAGTTTAACCACCTTAGTCTACCCATTAGTTTGTGAATGACAAGTAGTTGAAAACAATAGCCTAGTAACCTAACTTACCCTATAGAATCTTGTAGAAGTAGCTTAAGGACTTTTCATCTCAATTTGAAACAATGCTCTATGGAATGCCATGCAAACATACTGCTCCTCTAAAAAATAAGTTAGCCATATTGTTTGCATCATTAATTTTATAACATGGGATGAAGTATGCCATCTTTGAAAATCTATCAACAACAACAAATACAGAATCTCTAACCCTTTTTGATTGTGGCAACCTTAGTATAAAGTCTATAGATAAATCAAGCTAGGGATGGCTAGGTATGGGTAAAGGGGTATAAAAGCCATGAGGCAAAACTCTAGATTTAGCCAGTTTGCATGTTATGCATTTCTTACATACCCTTCTAACATCTCATGTCATGCATGGCCAAAAGAATGTTCAATTAGGACATCTAGGGTTTTTCTAACTTTGAAATGAGCTTCTCTCATAACCAACTCCCTCAAAGAACCCATAGGCATGCATAGATGACTTTCCCTAAATAAAAAACCCTTATACTATAAAACTCCTCAAAAGCTTACTTCTCACATGCTCTATGCACATTAGCAGAGTCAAGATCTTTCACATATAAATCTTTAATATATTCAAATCCTAAAAATTTTGCAGTGAGTGTAAAGATAAGAGCACACCTGCAAGATAATGCATAAACTACCACATTTTCCTTACCTTGTTTCTATTTGATGATGTAGGGAAAGGTCTCAAGGAATTCAATCCACTTGGCATGTCTTTTGTTCAACTTTCCTTGTCCCTTCAAGTGCCTTAAGGGTTCATGGTTGTTATAGATGACAAACTCCTTAGGCCAAAGGTAATGTTGCCATGTCTCCAAAGCCTATACAAATGCATATATCTCTTTATCATAAATAAGATAATTAAGGCCTACTCCACTTAGCTTTTTTTTTTTGACTAAAGTAGGCTATTGGGTGCCTTTCTTGCATCAGAATAGCTTTAATGCCAATACCTGAAGCATCACACTCAATCTTGAAAGTTTTTGTAAAGTTAGGTAAAGCAAGTAAGGGTGTAGAACTTAATTTTTCCTTAGTGCAATTAAAGCCTTGTATTGATCACTACCCCAATAAAACTCTTGTTTTGTGTAATAATCTCAGTGAATGGTGTAGCAATGGTGCTAAAGTCCCTAACAAAGTGTCTATAGAAACTAGCTAGACCATGAAAGCTATGCACATCACTAATTGACTTAGGTGTAGGCCAATTATGAAGTGCCCTAACCTTTTCTCATCAGCCTTAATACCTTGACCACTCATAACATAGCCAAGAAATGTGATATGATTAGCACAAAAGGAACATTCCTTTAAGTTAGTAAACAATTGGTCATAATGTAAAACAATTAAAATAGAACATAAATGATCAAGATGCTCTTCTAGACTTTTATTATAGATCAAAATATCACCAAAATATACAACCACAAATTTACCAATGAATGGATGCAAAATATGATTCATAAGCTGCACAAAAGTGCTTGGTGCATTAGTGAGACCAAATAACAAGCCATTCATACAAACCATACTTAGTTTTGAAAGCTATTTCCACTCATCTCCCTCTCTCATCCTAATTTGGTGATATCCACTTTTCAAATCAATTTTAAAAAAGACACATGAACCATGCAATTCATCCAACATGTCATCTAACCTAGTTATAGAGTGATAATACTTTACAGTGATTTTATTGATCGCTCGACAATCAACACACATCCTCTAAGTCTCATCTTTCTTCAATATAAGTAGGATAGGAACTGAGCAAGGGCTCATCCTTTTCCTTACATATCCTTTCGAAAGAAGTTCCTCAACCTACCTTTAAAGCTCATTTGCCTCCTCAGAATTACTCCTATATGTTGGCCAGTTTAGGATGGATGCACTAGGGATAAAATCAATTTAATGCTCAATTCCTCTCTTAGGTGGCAATCCACTTAAGACATCGTTAGGGCATACATCTTCAAATTTTTGCAAAAGAGAAATAATAACACTAGGCAAAGATGGGTCAAACTTGTCTGTGTTAAAATAAGCCTCTTTGTACAGAAGTACGATCATAGGCCATTTAGTATAGAAACTTTCTATTTTCTTCTCTCTCTCTCTTGTGCCCTCATGTTTTCTCCTCTCTTTTTTGTTTTGATTATCCCTTTTTTTCAATCTCTTTTTTCTATTCACTCTTATTTTTAATCCTTAATTGATCCTCATGAGTTTGTTGAGGTGATAATGGTACAAGAGTGATGGGTCTTTCATTCACTACAAAGGAATATCAATTCTTGAAGCCATCATACATAACTCACCTATCAAACTACCATGGCCTTCCTAATAGAATGTGGCTAGCATGCATGGGTACAACATCACATAAAACTTCATCATGGTACCTTCTAATAGAAAATGACATGAGCACTTGCTTATTTACCCTAACTTCACCACTTCCATTCAACCATTGAGGTTTATATGGTGTAGGATGCTTCATAATTGGTAAATTCAGCTTTTAACCATAATTGTGCTAGCCATATTAGTGCAACTCTCACTATTAATAATCATAATACATATCTCATCTTAGATCAAACATCTCATATGAAAGATGCTATTTCATTGGACCTCATATTCTTCCTTCACTTACACATTCAATACTTGCCTTGTGACGAAAACTACTCCATTAATTGGATACTTCACTCCATCACTTTCACCCTTTGATGGTGGTAAAAAATCATCATCTGATTCATTTGTAGTTTTAACATCACTATTACCTCTCAAGATCATTGCATGCTTATTTGGACATTAAGATGCAATGTGACCCCTTTCCAAACACTTAAAACATTTAACATCTCTATTTCTACTTGGTTGGGTTAGAATTTCCTTCTTATCCCATTCTAGGTATGCATTAGGATCATTCTTACCTTGGAATGGGGGAATTATCATTTTAATACTGCCCAAATCACGGTTATAGGTGCCTTGCCTTCCAAAATCTCTTTAACCCCTTCTATTATTGGCAGTTCTAACTGCAATAGTTTGATCGTCAAATTCATCATCTTTTACATCATCTTCATGGTCATAGGCATGTCTCAATTACCTTTTTGCTTTAAGAGCCTCATATTCCCCATACCTCCTTTGTAACTCTATTATTGTATTAGCTTGCTCCTTCATCCTTTCCCTCACATCATCAAATATAGTATTCAAGCACTCAAATTGTTGTTGCATAGCTTTGATCATGAAGAACACATCACTAACTCCCTCTTGAGCTACACCTTTGTCTACAAAAGTCATAGTATTACTTTTGCACAAAATGATTAGGATACCTTATGAAACACTCCCTTACATGTTTCACTCAAAAGAAAATGTGTCATTCACTCTCATGTTTATACTTTTTATGGCCTTTTCTTAATATGAATTTGCACTCTTACCTTTTACCACTCAAATTTCTGCTTTCAGCTCTTTAAGGAACTAAACAAGCTAAATCAAGAGGGTTGATTTTAAACAAAACAAGATAAATGACATAGAATTGAACTAATTGGAGAACAAGGAGTCAAAAAAAAGAAAAAAGAAAAAGGATATCAAGGTAAATGAATTTAATGAATTAAACTCACACAAATCAGGACTGAGGGTTAAACCTAAAGGACAAACTTGGATGACCTAATAAGAAAATAGATGACAGAATTGGAGTTGAGTAATTAAATTATATTATTATTATGGAAAATATGACCAATTTGTTTAATTTTTACCATTAACTTGAATTTGATTAGCGAATTTGAATGGTAATGTGCTTAATAGGCAAAGTAAACAAAAAAAAAAATGACAAGGTAGGAAATTGAAGAATTAGTTGATCAAACTAATTTAGAGTCAGACTCTGATACCAACTAATGCAAAAAACTCCAAAGGACATGACTTAGGGACCCAACGCACACAAGGAATCGAATAATATGTAGGAAAGCTAAATCAAATTTTAATAACACAAGCCCCAAACCCAACATTCAAAGGAATATGGACCTAGGGTACTTAAAAAGGATATGGAGGCCACACTCAAGAAAGGAATTGGGAGTGATAAGTTGAGTTGAATTCCATAACAAGAGTTACTTCTTGATAAGTTCTTTAGTTCTTGAAAGAATCAAAGGAGAAAACCCTTACTTTTTTTTTCTCTCAAAGTTCTTTAGTACCCATTTAGGACAAATTCTTATTTTGGAGGAATTCCTATCTAGGAAAAATTCTTATGCAGAAAACTTTTCATTTTATATAGTCACTTATTTAGGATAAACTCCTATTTGGTAGTGAATACTATTACTTAGTCCTACCCCATTAAGTTTTACAATCATATTCATAAGGCCTTGACTCTCTTCCGAGCTTAAATTCACACCATTTGTAACTTGAATGGCTTGAATGTCCTCAATTAGCCCATTTAGTGCTTCTTTCATCATTTTTGGCTCTAACATGTGTTATTGGGCCTTCTAGAATGTGCAATGGGCCTCTTGCATCCTTTGAAGCCTTCCACCCATCTTCTTTAAGGTTCTTATCAGAAAAAGCCATAAAAAGTGTAAACACAAAGGAGTGTGACACCTTTTTTTTTTAGTGAAACACGTAAAGGAGTGTTTTGTGAGGTATCCTAACCATTTTGTGCATAAGTAATACTATGACTTCCAAAGACAAAGGTGCAGCTCAGGAAGGAGTTAATGATGTGTCCTTCATGATCAAAGCTATGCAATAATAATTTGAGCACATTAATACTAGATTTGATAATATAAGGGAGAGGATGGTGGAGTAAGCTAATACAATAGCAGAGTTGCAAAGGAGGCATGGGGACTATAAGGCTCCTAATGCAAGAAGGTAATTGAAATGAGCCTATGACCATGAAGATCATGTAGAAGATAATGAATTTGATGATTAAACTACTTGGGTTAGAACTCCCAACGATAGAAGGGACCGAAGAGTTTTTGGGAGCCAAGGCACCTATAATCATGATTTGTTAGTATTAAGATGACAATTCCTTCATTCCAAGGTAAGAATGATCCTGATGGATACTTAGAATGGGAGAAGAAGGTTGAATTGGTTTTTAATTGCCATAACTATTATGAGAAAAAAAAGGGTAAACCTAGCTACCGTTGAATTTACTGATTATACTATTATTTGGTGGGATCAACTTATTTTGACTAAGAGAAGGATTCATGGGCAGCCTATTGATACATGAGAGGAGATGAAGTCTATCATGAGGAGGAGGTTCATCCCTAACCACTATTACAAGGAGTTGTCCCAAAGGAATTTTGATTCCTAACCAAGAATGTAGGAGCAAGAATGTGGGTTCTAGCAAGCAAGCAAGTAATTTTGATTCCCAACCAAGAAGAAATAAAGATGTTAAATGTTTTAAGTATCTAGCAAGGGGTCACATTTCATCTTGATGTCTAAGTAAGCATACAATGATCTTGAGAGGTAACAGTGATGTTGAAACTGCAAGTGAATCAAATGATGATTCTTTGCCATCATTAGAGGGTGAAAGTGATGGAGAGGAGTATCTAGTTAATGAAGTAGCTCTCATCATAAGGTAAGCATTAAATGTGCAAGTGAAGGAAAAAAAATGAGGTGCAACAAGATAACATCTTTCATATAAGGTGTTTTATCAAAGATAAGGTATGTAGCATGATTATTAATGGTGGGATTTGCACTAATGTGGCTAGTACAATTATGGTTGAAAAGTTGAATTTACAAACTATGAAGCTTTTTATGCCATATAAACTTCAATGGTTGAATGAGAGTGGTGAAGTTAGGGTAAATAAGCAAGTGCTCATGTCATTTTCTATTGAAAGGTACCGTGTTAAATTTTTATGTGATGTTGTATCCATGAATGTGGGCCATATTCTATTTGGAAGGTCATAGCTATTTGATAGGCGAGTTATACTTAATGGTTTCAAGAATCAATATTCCTTTGTAATGAATGAAAAACTCATCACTTTTGTACCGTTATCACCACAACAAGCTTATGAGGATAAATTAAGGATTAAAAATGAGAGTGAACAGAAAATAATGATTGAAGAAAAAGGGATAATCATAACATAAAAGAGGGGAGAAAATGCAAGGACACAAGAGAGAGAGAAGAAAATAGAAAAGGTAGTGTTTGAATGTGGTGATTGGGGTTGGGAGCAATTGTGCTGGGAATGGTTCCCAGCTCAGAGGCATTCAAAACTATAGCCTAGAGGAGATGGTCTATTTCAAGTTGTAACTCGAATTAACAATAATTTCGATAAGTTGGACCTTCTCAGTGAGTATAATGTGAGTGCAACATTTAATGTTTCTGATCCTTCCCCTTTTGATGTAATTGATAATTCGAGAACAAATTCTTTGGAGGAGAGGGGGAATGATGAGAAGCTTAGAGACAATGCATTAAAGGCTTCAAAGGATGTAGATAGTCCATTGCACATTCTAGGAGGCCTAATAACACAAGTTAGAGCCAAAAAGATGAAAGAAGCACTAAATGGGCTGATTGAGGACATTCAAGCCAAGTAAGCTACAAATGGTGCAAATTGAAATTTGAAAGAGAGGGAAGAGCTTATTAGTATAATTTGAGTACTTAATTGGTCAGGACTAAGTAATAACATTCACTCTTAAATAGGAGTTTATCCTGATTAAGTGATTGTTATAAAAGTGAAATTTTTTTCTGTAAGAATTTTTCCAAGATAAGAGTTTCTCCTAAATAAGAATTTGCCCTAAATAGGAATTTATGACTTTTTAGAATTGCTATCTTAGCCTATAAATAAGCACCTCTTTGCAAGCTTTAGAACATTAGACAACTTTGAGAGAAATAAAAAGTAAGAGTTTTCTCATTCAGTTCTTTTGAGAACTAAAGAACTTATCGAGAAATACCTTTTCATGTAGCCTTTAACTTGACTTATCACTCCTAATTTCCTTTTTTTTTGGAGTGTGGCATCCATATCCTTCTTAAATACCCTAATTTTGTGTTTCCTTTAAATGTTGGATCTGGGGTTTGTGTTATTCAAATCTAATTTAGCTTTCCTAGATATTCTTTGATTGGTTATGTGTATTGAGTCCCTAAGTCATGTCTTTTTGGGGTTTTCCGCATCAACAACCCTACACACCTACATGGCAAACATGAGTACAAAGGCAGCTCGACTTAGGGTTTCAACAATGAGACACTGACGAGTTTAAAATTTCAAGTACTTAGAAGATTAGTGTTCTACTAGGCTTTGACACCATTCTTTTCAGTAGCACAAGATCATGAACACAAAGATATATATAGATAGAAACTAGATTAAGCACACTGATATAAAAGAGGATAATAAAGAAAAGAGCAGAATACTTATAGAGATAAAACTTTCATTAAACAGCAAAAGTCATTACAAGCTTATGTTACAAAGAGGAGAGGAGAGAAGAGATATTACAAAGGAGAGAGAGAAAGAAGCTGATGCAAAAAACCCCAAAAAGATGTGGCTTAGGGACCCAATGCACACAAAGAATCAAAGAACGGCCAGGAAAGCTACATCAGATTCAATAACACAAACCCTAGACCCAACATTCAAAGGAACACAAACCTAGGGTATTTACAAAGGATATGGATGCCACACTCTAGAAAAGAAAGGAATTGGGAGTGATAAGTCAATTTGAATGCCACAAGAAAAAGTATCTCTTGATAAGTTCTTTAGTTCTCAAAAGAACCTAGGGAGAAAATCCCTTGCTTTCTATTTCACTCAAAATTGCCTAATCTTCTAGAGCTTACAAGAGACACCTATTTATAGACTAAGATAGCAATTTTAAGGAGGCACAAATTCCTACTTAGGACATGTCATTATTTAGGAGGAATTCCTATCTAGGGACAAATTATTACACAGACAATAAACTCCTATTTAGGAATGAATGCTATTATTTAGCCTTGACTGATTAGGTACTCCAATCATATTAATAAAGCCTAGACTCTCTTTCAAACTTGAATTCGCTCCATTTGAAGCTTGGTTGGTCTGAATGTCCTTAATCAGCCCATTTAGTGCTTCTTTCATCTTTCTGGCTCTAGCTCGTGTTATTAGGCCTTCTGGAATATACAATAGATCTCTTGCATCCTTTGAAGCCTTCCACCCATCACCTCAAACGTTCTTATATTCCTCCTCTCAGGGACCCAACACACACAAAGAATCAAAGAACAACTAGGAAAGCTAAATCAAACTTCAATAACACAAACCCTAGACCCAACATTCAAAGGAACACGAACCTAGGGTATTTATGAAGGATATGGATACCACACTCTATAAAAGAAAGGAATTGGGAGTGATAAGTCAATTTAAATGCCACAAGAAGTACATCTTGATAAGTTCTTTAGTTCTCAAAAGAATCGAGGGAAAAAAACCCTTGCTTTCTATTTCACTCAAAATTGTCTGATTTTCCAGAGCTTACAAGGGTGCCTATTCATAGGCTAAGATAACAATCCTAAAGAGGCACAAATTCCTACTTAGGACAAATCCTTATTAATAAGGCCTCCTATTTAGGAATGAATGCTATTACTTAGCCTTGACCCATTAGGTACTCCAATCATATTAATAAGGCTTGGACTCTCTTTCAAGCTTGAATTCTCACCATTTGAAGTTTGGTTAGCCTGAATGTCTTTAATCAACCCATTTAGTGCTTCCTTCATCTTTTTGGCTTTAGCTCATGTTATTGGGTATTCTGGAATGTGCAATGGACCTCTTGCATCCTTTGAAGCCTTCCACCCATCACCTCTAAGTGTTGTTCCCACAGCCTTGTATGGGTTGTAATTGTTGTCAACTAGGGTTAAGTGTGCAAGAAAGTAAAGCCACATGGAAGGGCAAAAAAGTAAATCCGCCGCATAAGGGCAAGAACATAAATCTGCCACGTAAGCCCTATTAGGGTTTCATGGAAGAGAGTATATATAGGCCTTGGAAGACAAAACTGGTCAAGGCCAACACAATTGAATAAACGGCAACCCTACAACAACCAGCCAAAAAGAAGAGAAAAGCAAACCAGAAACGCCTCCTGCAAGCAAACCAGAAACACACAACCAGCAAGAGGAGAAATAAGAAACAGACCACCTGGAAGAGAAGACAGCAGACCTGGTATCCGTGAGACCACCCGAAAGAGAAGACAGCAGACCTAGTATCCATGAGACCACCCAGAAGAGAAGACAGCGAGAAATAAGAAACAGACCACCTGGAAGAGAAGACAGCAGACCTGGTATCCGTGAGACCACCCGAAAGAGAAGACAGCAGACCTAGTATCCGTGAGACCACCCAGAAGAGAAGACAGCAGACCTGGTATCCGTGAGACCACCCGGAAGAGAAGACAGCAGACCTGGTATCTGTGAGACCACCCGGAAGAGAAGACAGCAGACCTGGTATTCATGAGACTACCCGGAAGAGAAGACAGCAGACCAGAAGCATGAGGCAGGCCGAAAGACGTGAACCAGAAAAACCAGTAGCGTGAGGCAGGCCAAGAGACGTGAAATGGCAGACCAGAAGCGTGGGTGTATGTCAAGAGACGGCGTGAGACCAGAACGTGCAACGGCATGATAGACCAGAAGCATGAGGACAGGCCGTGAAACAGTAAGACTGTGAAATAGAAGATGGGTGAGACCATGAGACGGTGAAAGCAGGAGCTGTGTGAGACAACCTAGAGAAGGAATTCGGCGAAGTATCGGAAAGAACTCAACGTATTTCCATATTTCTTCAAGAGAGGTTAAAGACTGTTGTGGTGAACTTCTAAGTGGTAGTGGAGCAGCCTTTCAATTCAACAGAGGCAAGACAAGCTAGAAGAAGGGTAGACACAGTAAGTGACACTCTTTGTATTGTACTTGCTTAGTAATTGAAATAGTGAAAGGAGCAGAAGATTAAGACATCCATTGTAACTGGAATTCTCAAGTATAGTGGATAGTCTCGGTAAGGGAGAGCCCCTACCACCGTGGATGTACGTTATATTGACGCAACCACGTAAATCTCGTGTGTCCTTAATTTGCTTTACGTTCTGTGTTTTGAATTGAGTTGTGAACGCAGCTAAAGTATCAGCCAACCCATAACCTAATGAAGACCTAAACAAGAATATCCGAATTGTCTATTAAGCAAGGTGTATGAAAGGTGACTTTGGGGACTATTGTGATTAGTAGGTAGCAATAGATCTACCTTAGTCGAATCTGAGAAAGAGTTCACTTTTAAGAAGAGATTAAAGTTGTTCACTTACCTGCGATTGTGAATTGTGGTGATATTGATTCACCCCCCTCTCAGTATCCCAAACTAGTAGATCCTAGGGTGAAGTTGGGAACTTCATTTGGTATCAGAGCACAAGTTCACCAAGATAAAGCTTAATAGCTTGGTGTACTAGTTTGAAGAGCTCCAGAAGTTTTAACTTGTTCAGCAAACTAAGAAATGGACGCCGGTACCAGCACCAGCACTACTTATAGCAAGAAGATTCCAATCTTCAATGGAACCAACTACCATATGTGGAGAGTGAGAATGCAGGTGGTATTTGCAACCATGAGCATGAACGTGGTGAAATCTGTACAGGAGGGTTTTGAGCCTCCAGAAGAAGGTAAAGATCCAACCCCAGAGGAATTAAGACAGTTTGGGATAAATGGGAAGGCCTCAAACGTCATCATTTCATCATTGACAGATGCTGAATATGCTAAAATTATGGACTGCAAATCTGCCAAGGAGATATGGGACAGATTGCAGAAAGTCTATGAAGGTGATGACAGAATGAAGGAGGCCAAGCTTCAAGTTTTCAAGGAGAGATATGAATCTCTCAGAATGCAGAAAAATGAGACAGTCCAAGAGTTCTTCACCAGGGTTATTGATACTGTGAGACCAGAATGTGCAACCGCGTGACAGACCAGAAGCGTGAGGACAGGCCGTGAAACAGTAAGACCGTGAAATAGGAGACGGGTAAGACCGTGAGACGGTGAAAGCAGGAGCTGTGTGAGACAACCTAGAGAATGAATTCGGCGAAGCATCAGAAAGAACTCAACGTATTTCCATATTTCTTCAAGAGAGGTAGTGGAGCAGCCTTTCAATTCAACAGAGGCAAGACAAGCTAGAAGAAGGGTAGACACAGTAAGTGACACTCTTTGTATTGTACTTGCTTAGTAATTGCAATAGTGAAAGGAGCAAAAGATTAAGACATCCATTGTAACTGGAATTCTCAAGTATAGTGGATAGTCTCGATAAGGGAGAGCCCCTACCACCATGGATGTACATCACATTGATGGAACCACGTAAATCTCGTGTGTTCTTAATTTGCTTTACATTCTGTGTTTTGAATTGAATTGTGAACACAGCTAAAGTATCAGCCAACCCATAACCTAACGAAGACCTAAACAAGAACATCTGAATTGTCTATTAGGAAAGGTGTTTGAAAGGTGACTTTGGGGACTATTGTGATTTGTAGGTAGCAATAGATCTACCTTAGTCAAATCTGAGAAAGAGTTTGCTTTTAAGAAGAGATTGAAGTTGTTCACTTACCTACGAATTGCGAATTGTGGTGATACTGATTCACCTCCCTCTCAGTATCACAAACTAGTAGATCCTAGGGTGAAGTTGGGAACTTCACTAAGGTTCTCATTAGAAGGAAGAAAATTGGATTCTACTTCTCCCTACCTATAAGAGGTCTATTTATACATAGAAAAAGGTGATAACCATAATGGGAGGAATCTCCTTTTTGCAAAGTGAAATGCTCCATTATTTTCCATTGTCCTCTACTTTGGCCAAAGTAGCTTTACTAATACTATCTTTTTAGTCCCATAACATTTTGTTTGCCAAAAGTTTTTGTCTTTTGCTCTTTACAACTCATATAGGTCTTGGGGATTTTGCTTAATATCATCATTGAGATGCTTTTGATTGCTCTCAGCTTGGTTAGCTTAGGTGTCTTGATCTAGTTGAGGTAGAGTAGCCATCATTTGCAATAACATTTCTTCTGATACAAACTCCATTAAAGTCTTCAATATCTCTTCGGGACTTGTAGGAGTGGCCTTTGGTGGTGGAGCCTTAGGTCCATTTGTTTAAATGACTCCTTTTTTGTATAGACTCCATCATAAAAAAATTATATTTTTCCCACCATAGGATATTAATCCATCTTACATGCCATGGAACATGTCTAATGTCAACATTTAGGATATCAACATTTTTAGCTATAATAGTATAATCTCATTTAATAATCCATGGAACATGATATTAGGCTGTAAACATCAACAAGGGTCCTTTACCACTTTGTTTGCTTCACAAAATTATTTATAAATAGTTCTTACATTATGGGGTAGAGTTCAATGAAGTAAACCCCATTTAAAAAAACCAGGTTTTAAACTAATTTGGAAATTTTTTCGAATCATTTGGTAGATGTCTTTGAATGAAACAACTAAATTTTTTCTACCTATTCTCATATAATAAGGCTTTTTCCCATGCTTTGATATAATTGAAGTAATTATAGGTTTCAACTTTCTACCATTCCTTTAGTTATCGGTAGCCAAAGAGATCCATTTACCAATCCTCTGGATAAATAACTTTCTTTTATCTTGAATTTAGCATAGGCCCAATTTCTGAAGCCTAATTTCTAAAGCCATAACTAGATCTAGTTCCAAATGCTCTTTCTATGTGTTGAATAATCATCGAGCCTATTTCATATAGTATCTATTGATAATAAAGGCAATCATTCATATTATTATGAGGATACATATTATCTTTAAGATAAAAACGTACAACCTCATTAGGTCTAAGTTGAGTATAATTATTTTCTATAGCACATAAAAAGTTGATGTGCTTTGGAATTAAAGGATATGTAATGGATTTATCCAAATCTCACTCATGACCATCATCATGAAATTTATCAACTTCTTTTTCTTCTACATCATTAGCTTAGTGAATTAATTGACTTTGCTAACAATTGAGGCTTTGTATGAGAAGCTTTTTACTTGTATCTTAGTTCCTTACAAAAATTCATGAATTTGGAAATCTGGTAAAGAATAAGGAGTGAAAGTTCATATGAAGAAAAATCCATAAAGATGTAAACAATGAGGAGTGTGACACCTTCTCTTAAGTGAAACGCGTGAGGAGTGTTCTGTGAGGTATCTTAATTATTTTTGTTGTAAAAGTAATACTATGACATCCAAATACAAAGGTGCAGCTCAAAAGGGAGCTGGTGATGTGTCCTTCATGACCAAGGCTATGCAACAACAATTTGAGCGCATAGAATACTAGATTTGATGATATGAGGGAGAGGATGGAGAGCAAGCTAATACATAGCAGAGTTGCAAAGGAGGTATGGGGAATATGAAGCTCCTAAAGCAAAAAGGCAATTAAGATGTGCCTATGACCATGAAGATGATGTAAAAGATGATGAATTTGATGATCAAACTACTATGGTTAGAACTACTAACAATAGAAAGGATCAGAGAGAATTTGGGAGGCAAGGCACCTATGACCATGAGTTGGGCAGTATTAAAATGACAATTCCTCCAATCTAAGGTGAGAATGATCTTGATGCTTACCTAGAATGGGAGAAGAAGGTTAAATTGATTTTTGACTACCACAATTATTCTGAGGAGAAAAAGGTAAAGCTTGCTGCTATTGAATTTATTAATTATGCTATTATTTGGTGGGATCAACTTGTTTTGACTAGGAGAAGGAATCATGAGTGGCCTATTGATACATGGGAGGAGATGAAGGCTATCATAAGGAGGAGGTTTGTCCCTAATCACTATTACAAGGAGTTGTACCAAATGCTGTAAGGGCTCACTCAGGCACCAAAAGTGTAGAGGACTGCCATAAGGAGATGGAGATTGCCATGATTAGGGCAAATGTAGAAGAAGATAAAGAGGCAACCATGGCTCGATTTTCGCAAGTGCTAAATAGAGACATAGTCAACGTGGTTGAATTGCAACATTATGTGGAATTAGAAGAAATGGTGCACATGGCAATGAAAGTTAAAAGGCAACTTAAATGAAAGGGTTCCACACGGTTTGGGCAGAACTTGGGTTCTACCTCATCTTGGAAGCCGAATTGGAGTAAAAAGGATGAGAAGGTCGATTACAAATCCAAAGTCGAGCTCTGAAGGTACAAAAATATGGATTCTAGCAAGGAGATAGGTAATTCTGACCCCCCAACCAAGTAGAATCAAGATGTTAAATGTTTTAAGGGTTTGGCAAAGATCACATTACATCTCAATGTCCAAATAAGTGTGCAATGATCTTGAGAGGTAATGGTGATGTTGAAATTGCAAGTGAATCAAATCATGATTTGTGCCATCATCAGAGGGTGAAAGTGATGGAAAGGGAGGATATGGTTAATGGAGTAGCTTTTGTCATAAGGCGAACATTAAACTTCAAGTAAAGGAAGAAAATAAGGTGCAACTAGATAACATCTTTCAGACGAGGTGTCTCATCAAAGATAAGGTATTGTAGTTATGGATTATTGATGGTGGGAGTTGCACTAATGTTGCTAGCACAACCATGGTTGAGAAGCTGTATTTACCTATTATGAAGCATCCTAGCCATATAAGCTTTAATGGTGAATAAGAGTGGTGAAGTCATGGTAAATAAGCAAGTGTTCATGTTCATTTTCTATCAAAAGGTACCGTGAAGAAGTTTTAGGTGATGTTGTACTATACATGCAGGCCATATTCTATTAAGAAGGCCATGGCAATTTGACAAGCAAGTCATGCATGATGGCTTCAAGAATCGATATTCTTTTGTAATGAATGAAAACCCATCTCTCTTATACCATTATCACCCCAACAAGCTTATGAGGATCAGTCAAGGATTAAAAGTGAGAGTGAATAGAAAAGAGAGATTGACAAAAGAGATAAGAGAGGAGAAAATGTGAGGACACAAGAGAGAGAGAAGAAAATAGAAAGTTTCTATGGCAAAAGAATGTGATGTCCAAAGAGTATTTATGCCAAACAACCTATGATCATACTTTTGTACAAAGAGGTTTATTTTAACACTAACAAGTTTAAACCATCTTTGCCTAATGTTGTTGTTGCTTTATTGTAGGAATTTTAAGATGTATTTCCTGACGATGTCCCAAGTAGATTGTCACTTAAGAGAGGAATTGAGCATCAATCGATTTCATCCCTGATGCATCCATCCTTAATCGGCCATTATATAGGAGTAATCCTAAGGAGACAAAGGAGCTTCAAAGGCAGGTTGAGGAACTTATTTCGAAAGGATATGTGAGGGGAAAGCATGAGTCCTTGTGTACTACCTCTCCTACTTGTAGAAGAAAAGTTGAACAAAAGACATGCCAAGTGGATCAAGTTCATTTATACCTTTCCCTACATCATTAAGTATAAACAAAGGCGATGATTCGAGGATGAATCCTTTCAAGGAGAGGAGGAATGATGAGAACCTTAGAGGTGATGGTGGAAGGCTTCAAAAGATGTAAGAGGTCCATTGCACATTCCAAAAGACCTAATAACATGAGCTAAAGCTAGAAAGATGAAAGAAGCACTAAATAGGTTGATTAAGGACATTCAAGCCAACCAAGCTTTAAATGGTGTGAATACAAGCTTGAAAGAGAGTCCAGACCTTATTAATATGATTGGAGTACCTAATGGGTCAAGGCTAAATAATAGCATTCGTTCCTAAATAGGAGTTTATATTTGTGTAAGAATTTGTCCCTAGATAAGAATTCCTCCTAAATAAGGATTTGTCCTACGTAGGAATTTTGTGCCTCTTTAGGATTGCTATCTTAGCCTATAAATAGACACCCCTTGTAAGCTCTAGAAAATCATACAATTTTGAGTGAAATAGAAAGTAAGGGCTTTCTCCCTCGATTCTTTTGAGAACTAAAGAACTTATTAAGAGGTACTTCTTCTTGTGGCGTTCCAATCGACTTATCACTCCGAATTCCTTTCTTTTTTGGAGTGTGGTGTCCATATCCTTCTTAAATACCCTAGGTTCATGTTCCTTTGAATGTTAGGTCTAGGGTTTGTGTTATTAAACTCTGATTTAACTTTCCTAGTTGTTCTTTGATTCCTTGGGTGCGTTGGGTATGTAAGTCACGTCTTTTTGGGGTTTTTTTGCATCATTTGCTACCTTGAGATTATTTATTTCTATTTAGTTTCTATTAAGCATATTACCATTCAAATTCTGTTCAAAATCAGTCCTCTTAATTTAGTTTGTTTAGTTCCTTAAAGAGCTGAAAGGGGAAATTTGAGTGGTAAAAGGCAAGAGTGCAACATATTAAGAAAAAATCATAAAAAGTGTAAACATAAGGGAGTGTGACACCTCTTCTTTTAAG
Organism: Bruguiera gymnorhiza; assembly: GCA_020883675.1. NCBI lineage: Eukaryota > Viridiplantae > Streptophyta > Magnoliopsida > Malpighiales > Rhizophoraceae > Bruguiera > Bruguiera gymnorhiza. The sequence continues at coordinate 29,168 of JAIRCJ010000286.1, read as the reverse complement.
TCAAACACGTGAGGGAGTGTTCTGTGAGGTATACTAATCATTTTATGCAGAAGTAATACTTGACTTCCATAGACAAAGGTGCAACTTGGGAGGCAGTTTGTGATGTGTCCTTCATGGTCAAAGCTATGTAACAACAATTTGAGTGCATGAATACCAGATTTGATGATATGAGGGAGAGGATGGACGAGCAAGCTAATACAATAGCAGAGCTGCAAATGAGGCATAAGGAATATGGGGCTCTTAAAGCAAGAAGGCAATTGAGGTGTGCTTATGACTATGAAGATGATATATGCTAAGTGGAGCAAGTCTCAAATATCCTACTTATGATAAAAAGATGTATGCATTGGTATAGGCTTTGGAGATATGGCAATATTACCTTTGGCTCAAGGAGTTTGTCATCCATACCAACCATGAATCCTTGAAGCTCTTGAAGGGATAAGGAAAGTTGAACAAAAGACATGCCAAGTGGATTGAATTCATTAAGACCTTTCCCTATATAATCAAATATAAACAAGGTAAAGAAAATGTGATAGGTGATGCATTATCTTGTAGGTATGCCCTTATCTTTACACTTACTACAAAATTATTAGGATTTGAATATATTAAAGATTTATATGTGGAAGAACCTAATTTTACTAATGTGTATGAAGCATGTAAGAAGTCAACCTTTGAGAAGTTTTATAGGCAAAAGGGTTTCTTATTTAGGGAAAATCATTTGTGCATACCTATGACCTCTTTGAGGGAGTTGGTTGTGAAAGAAGCTCGTGTGGGTGGTCTAATAGGTCATTTCAGAGTTAGGAAAACCCTAGATGTCCTAACTAAACATTTCTTTTTGCCACACATTACTTAGTCCTAACCCTCCAATCATATTAATAAGGCTTGGACTCTCTTTCAAGTTTGAATTCGCACCATTTGAGGCTTGGTTGGCCTAAATGTTCTCAATCAGCCCATTTCATCTCTCTTTCAACCTTTTGGTTCTAGCTCATGTTATTGGGTCTTCTGGAATGTGCAATGGACCTTTTCATCCTTTGAGGCCTTCCACCCATCATCTTTAAGGTTCTCATCACGGGGTTTGTATGATTAGAGTTTGACTTAGCTTCCTAGATATTGCTTGATTCCTTGCATGTGTTGAGTCTGATGCGAAAAACCCTAGAAAGACGTGGTTTAGGGACCCAACACACACAAGGAATCAAAAGACAACTAGGAAAGCTAAATCAGAATTTAATAACACAAACCCTAGACGTAACATTCGAAGTAACAAGAACCTAGGGTATTTAAGAAGGATATGGATGCCACACTCCAGAGAAGAAAGGAATTAGGAGTGATAAGTCAATTTGAACGCCATAAGAAGAAATACCTCTTGATATGTTCTTTAGTTCTCAAAAGAACTGAGGGAGAAAAACCTTTGCTTTCTATTTCACTTAAAATTGTTTGATCTTTCAGAGCTTACAAGAGGTGCCTATTTATAGGCTAAGATAGCAATCCAAAAGAAGGACAAATTCCTATATAGGGCCAAATTCTTACATAAACAATAAACTCCTAATTAGGAGTGAATGCTATTACTTAGTCCTGACCCATTGGGTACTCTAATCATATTAATAAGGTCTAGACTCTCTTTCAAGCTTGAATTCGCACCATTCGACACTTGGTTTGCCTGGATGTCCTCAATCAGCCCATTTAGTACCTCTTTCATCTTTTTGGCTCCAACTCGTGTTATTAGGCCTTCTAGAGTGTGCAATGGACCTTTTACATCCTTTGAGGCCTTCCACCCATCATCTTTAAGGTTCTTATCATGGGGTTTGTATGATTAGAGTCTGACTTAGTTTCCTGGGTATTGCTTGATTCCTTGAATGCGTTGAGTCTGATGTGAAAAACCCTAGAAAGATGTGGCTTAGGGACCCAACACACACAAGGAATCAAAGAACAACGAGGAAAGCTAAATCAAAGTTTAATAACACAAACCTTCGACCTAACATTCAAAGTAACATGAACCTAGGGTATTTAAGAAGGAAATGGATGCCACACTCTAAAAAAGAAAGGAATTGGAGTGATAAGTCACTTTTAATGCCACAAGAAGAAGTGCCTCTTGATAAGTTCTTTAGTTCTCAAAAGAACCGAGGGAGAAAGACTCTTACTTTTTATTTCACTCAAAATTGTCTAATCTTCCAGAGCTTACAAGTGGTGTCTATTTATAGGCTAAAATAGCAATCCTAAAGGGACACAAAATCCTACTTAAGAAAAATCCTTATTTAGAAGGAATTCCTATCTAAGGACAAATTCTTACACAAACAATAAACTCTTAATTAGGAGTGAATGCTATTACTTAGTCCTAATTCCTTAGGTAGTCTAATCATATTAATAAGGTCCGGACTCTCTTTCATGCTTGAATTCGCACCATTGGAAGCTTGGTTGGCCTGAATGTCCTCAATTAGCCCATTTAGTGCCTCTTTCATCTTTTTGGCTATAACTCCTATTATTAGGCCTTCTAGAATGTGCAATAGACCTTTCACATCCTTTGAGGCCTTCCACCTATCATCTTTAAGGTTCTCATCATGGGGTTTATATGATTAAAGTTTAACTTAGCTTCCTGGGTATTGCTTGATTCCTTGCATGCATTGAGTCTGATGCAAAAGCCCAAGAAAGACATGGCTTAGCGACTCAACACACATAAGGAATCAAAGAATAACCAAGAAAGCTAAATCAGATTTTAATAACATAAACCTTAGACCAAACATTTGAAGTAACAAAAACCTAGGGTATTTAAGAATATGGATGCCACACTCCAGAAAAGAAAGGAATTGAGAGTGATAAGTCAATTTGAATGCCACAAGAAAAAGTACCTCTTGATAAGTTCTTTAGTTCTCCAAAGAATTGAGGAAGAAAAACCCTTGCTTTCTATTTCACTCAAAATTGTCTAATCTTCCAGAGCTTACAAAAGGTGTCTATTTATAGGCTAAGATAGCAATCCTAAAGAGACACAAAATCCTACATAAGACAAATCTTTATTTAGGAGGAATTCCTATATAGAGACAAATTCTTACATAGACAATAAACTCCTAATTAAGAGTGAATGTTATTACTTAGTTTTGACCCATTAGGTACTCCAATTATATTAATAAGGCATGGACTCTCTTTCAAGCTTGAACTCACACCATTTAAAGCTTGGTTGGCCTGAATGTCTTTAATCAGCCCATTTAATGCCTCTTTTTTTTTTAGCTCCAGCTCATGTTATTAGGCCTTCTGGAATGTGCAATAGACCATTTGCATCCTTTAAGGCCTTCCACCTATCATCTTTAAGGTTCTCATTATGGGGTTTGTATGATTAGAGTCCAATGAAAAACATGAAGAATTGCAATAGTAAGTTATGGAACTCTTGAATAAAGGTTTCATAAAGGAGAGCCTCTAATGCAGAGAACCCTGAAAAGACGTGGCTTAGGGACCCAATGCACACAAGGAATCAAAGAACAACTAGGAAAGCTAAATTAGGGTTTAATGACATAAACCCTAGACCCAACATTGGAAGGAACACCAACCTAGGGTATTTAAGAAGGATATGGATGCCACACTCTAGAAAAGAAAGGAATTAGGAGTGATAAGTCAATTTGGACACCACAAGAAGAAGTACCTCTTGATAAGTTCTTTAGTTCTCAAAAGAATCGAGGGAGAAAAACCCTTGCTTTCTATTTCACTCAAAATTGTCTGATCTTCTTGAGCTTACAAGAGGTGCCTATTTAAAAGCTAATATAGCAATCCTAAATAGGCACAAATTCCTAGTAAGGACAAATCCTTATTTAGGAGGAATTGCTATCTAGGGGCAAATTCTTACACAGACAATAAACTCCTATTTAGGAATGAATGCTATTACTTAGCCTTGACCCATTAGGTACTTTAATCATATTAATAAGGCCTAGACTCTCTTTCAAGCTTGAATTTGCACCATTTGATGCTTGGTTGGCTTGAATGTCCTTAATCAGCCCATTTAGTGCTTCTTTCATCTTTCTGGCTCTATCTCGTGTTATTGAGCCTTTGGGAATGTGCAATGGACCTCTTGCATACTTTGAAGCCTTCCACCCATCATCTCTAAGGTTCTCATCATTCCCCCTCTCGCCAAAAGGATTCGTCCTTGAATCATCACCTATATCAAAAGGGGAAAGATCAGAAACATTAAACATTGCACTCATATTATACTCATTAGGAAGGTCCAACTTATAAGTATTGTCATTAATTCATGCTACAACTTGAAATGGACCATCTCCTCTAGGTTGTAGCTTTGAAAGCCTTTAAGTTGGGTACCATTCCTTACTTATATGCACCCAAACTCAATCACCAGGTTCAAACACCACCTTATTTCGTCCCTTGTTAACATAGGTTGCATATTGCTTAGTTCATTTTTCAATATGTTACTGCACCTTCTCATGCAATTTTTTCACCATGTTAGCCTTGCATTGACCATCTAAGCTAGCATACTCATCGATAGGTATAGGTACCAAATCCAAAGGAGTCAGTGGATTAAAACCATAAACAATTTCAAATGGAGAGTAACTAGTAGCAAAATGAACACTCTTATTATATGCAAACTCAACATGTGATAAATAATCTACCCATGCTTTCAAATTCATTCAAATAATAGCATGCAAAAGAGTAGAAAGAGTTTGATTAACCACCTTAGTCTGCCCATCAGTTTGTGGATGACAAGTAGTTGAAAACAATAGCTTAATACCTAACTTATCCCACAAAGTCTTCCAAAAGTAGCTTAAGAACTTTATATCCCAGTCTGAAATGATGTTCCGTGGCATGCCATGCAAATGTACTACTTCTCTAAAGAATAAGTCAGCCACATTGCTTGCATCATTAGTTTTATGGCATGGAATGTAGTGTGCTATCTTTGAAAATCTATCAACAATAACAAATACAGAATCCCTACCCCTTTTTTATTATGGCAACCTTAGTACAAAGTCCATAGATAATCAACCNAGTAGAATGAACACTTCTATTATATATGCAAACTCGACATGTGGTAAACAATCTTCCCATGTTTTCAAATTCGTTCGAATAATAGCACGCAAAAGAGTAGAAACAGTTCGATTAATCACCTCAGTCTGCCCATCAGTTTGTGGATGACAAGTAGTTGAAAACAATAACTTAGTACCTAACTTACCCACAAAGTCTTCTAGAAGTAGCTTAAGAACTTTGTATCTCGGTCTGAAACAATGCTCTATGGCATGCCATGCAAACGTACTACTTCTCTAAAGAACAAGTCAGCCACATTGTTTGCATCATCAGTTTTATGGCATGGGATGAAGTGTGCCATCTTTGAAAATCTATCAACAACAACAAATACAGAATCCCTACCCCGTTTTGTTTGTGGCAATCCCAATACAAAGTCCATGGATAAATTAACCTAGGGATGGCTAGGTATGGGTAAAGGGGTATACAAGCCATGGGGTAAAACTCTAGATTTAGCCTGTTTGCATGTTATGCATTTCTCACATATCCTCTCAACATCTCGTTTCATGTGTGGCAAAAGAAGTGTTCATTTAGGACATCTAGGGTTTTCCTAACTCCGAAATGACCCATTAGACCACCCTCATGAGCTTCTCTTACAACCAACTCCCTTAAAGAACTCATAGGCATGCATTAAACGATTTTCCCTAAATAAGAAACCCTATATGCCTATAAAACTTCTCAAAAGGCTGACTTCTCACATGCTCCATACATGTTAGCAAGTCTGGATCATTCAGATATAAACCTTTAATATGTTCAAATCCTAATAAGTTTGCAATAAGTGTAGAGATAAGGGCATACCTGTTGGGATAATGCATCAGCTACCACATTTGTCCTTACCTTGTTTATATTTGATGTTGTAGGGAAAGGTCTCAATGAATTCAATCCACTTGGCATGTCTTTTGTTTCAACTTTCCTTGTCCCTTCAAGTGCTTCAACGATTCATGGTCAGTATGGATGACAAACTCCTTGGCCAAAGGTAATGTTGCCATGTCTCCAAAAGCCCGTACCAATGCATACATCTCTTTATCATAAGTAGGATAATTAAGGCTTGCTCCACTTAGCTTTTCACTGAAGTAAGCAATTGGGCCCCTTTCCTGCATCAAAACAGCTCTGATGCCAAATACCTAAAGCATCACACTCAATCTCGAAAGCTTTTTCAAAGTTAGGTAAAGCAAGTAGGGGTGCAGAACTTAATTTTTCCTTAATGCAATAAAAGCCTTGTCTTGGTCACTACCCACCTAAAACTCGTGTTCTTTTTGATAAGCTCAGTGAGTGGTGCAGCAATGGTGCTCAAGTCCATAACAAAGTGTCTATAGAACTAGCTAGACCATGAAAGCTACGCACATCACTAATTGACTTAGGTTGTAGGTCAATCACGAATTGCCTTAACTTTTCCTCGTCAACCTCAACACCTTTTAGAGCTCACAACATAGCCAAGAAATGTGATCTGATTAGTACAAAAGGAACATTTCTTTAAGTTAGCATACAATTTTTCAGAATGTAAAACACTTACAATAGAACGTAAAATGATCAAGATGCTCTTCTAGGGTTTTACTATAGACCAAAATATCATCAAAATACACAACCACAAATTTACCAATGAATAGACGCAAAACATGATTCATTAGTCGCATAAAAAGTGCTTGGTGCATTAGTGAGACCAAATGGCATAACAAGCCATTCATACAAACCGTACTTAGTTTTGAAAGCTGTTTTCCACTCATCTCCCTCTCTCATCCTAATCTGATGATATCCACTTTTCAAATCAATCTTAGAAAAGACATAGGAACCATGCAATTCATCCAACATATCATCTAATCTAGGTATGAATGGTGACGATATTTTACAGTGATTTTGTTGATTGCTCGACAATCAACACACATCCTTCAAGTCCCATCTTTCTTGGGTACAAGTAGGACAGGAACAACACATGGACTTATGCTTTCCCTCACATATCCTTTGGAAATAAGCTCCTCAACCTGCCTTTGAAGCTCCTTTGTCTCCTCAGGATTACTCTTATATGCTGGCCGGTTAGGGATGGATGCACCTGGGATGAAATCAATTTGATGCTCAATTCCTCTATTAGGTGGCAATCCACTTGGAATATCGTCAGGGAATACATCTTTCAAATTCCTGCAATAGTGCAACAACAACACTAGGCAAAGATGGGTCAAAATAAGCCTCTTTGTACAGAAGTACGATCATAGGTTGTTTGGCATAGAATGCTCTTTTGACATCACTCCCTTTTGCATAGAAACTTTCTCTTTTCTTCTCTTTCTCTTGTGTCATCACGTTTTCTCCTCTCTTTTCTCTTTTATCAATCTTTCTTTTTGTTCACTCTTATTTTTAATCCTTAATTGATCCTCATAAGCTTGTTGAGGCGATAATGGTACAAGAGTGACAGGTTTTTCATTCATTACAAAGGAATATCGGTTCTTGAAGCCATCATGCATAACTCGCCTACCAAATTGCCATGGTCTTCCTAATAGAATATGACCCACATGCATAGGTACAACATCACATAAAATTTCATCACGGTACCTTCCAATAGAAAATGATATGAGTACTTGCTTATTTACCTTGACTTCACCACTCTCATTCAACCATTGCAGCTTATATGGCCTAGGATGCTTCATAGTAGGTAAATCCAACTTCTCAACCATAGTCGTGCTAGCAACATTAGTGCAACTCCCACCATCAATAATTATACTATATACCTTATCTTTGATGAGACACCTCGTCTGAAAGATGTTATCTCGTTGCACTTCATTTTCTTCCTTGCACATTCAATGCTCGCCTTGTAACAAGAGCTACTCCATTAACTAGATACTCCTCTCCATCACTTTCACCCTCTGATGATGGCATAGAATCATCATCTGATTCATTTCAGTTTCAACTTCACCATTACTTCTCAGATCATTGCACGCTTATTTGGACATTGAGATGCAATATGACCCCTGCCCAAACACTTAAAACATTTAACATCTTTATTTCTACTTGGTTGGGGATCAGAATTACCTGCCTCCTTGCTAGAACCCACATTCTTGTACTTGGATAGCTTGGCTTTGGACTTGTAGTTGGTCATCTCGTCCCTTTTATTCCAATTTGGCTTCCAAGATGAGGTAGATCCTGAGTTCTGCCCAAACCGTGTGGAACCCTTTCGTTTGAGTTGCCTTTCAACTTTCATGGCCATGTGTATCATATCTTCTAATTCCACATAGTGTTGCAATTCATGGCCACGTTTGCTATGTCCCTATTTAGCCCTTACAGAAATCAAGCCATGGTTGCTTCTCTATCTTCTTCTACATTTGCTCGAATCATGGTAACCTCCATCTCCTTGTGGTAATCCTCCACACTTTTGGTGCCTTGAGTGAGCCCTTGCAGCCTTTGGTACAGCTCCCTGTAATAGTGATTAGGGACAAACCTCCTCCTCATGATAGCCTTCATCTCCTCCCATGTATCAATAGGCCGCGCACGATTCCTTCTCCTAGTCAAAACAAGTTGATCCCACCAAATAATAGCATAATCAGTGAATTCAACTGCAGCAAGCTTTACCTTTTTCTCCTCGGACTAGTTGTGGCAATCAAAAACCAATTCAACCTTCTTCTCCCATTCTAGGTATGCATCAGGATCATTCTTACCTTGGAATGGAGGAAGTGTGATTTTAATACTGCCCGAATTATGGTCATAGGTGCCTTGCCTCCCAAATTCTCTTTGATCCCTTCTATTGTTAGCAGTTCGGACCACAGTAGTTTGATCATCAATTTCATCATCTTCTACATCATCTTCATGGTCATAGGCACGTCTCAACTGCCTTCTTGCTTTAGGAGCCTCATACTCCCCATGCCTCATTTGTAACTCTGCTATAGTATTAGATTGCTCCTCTATCCTCTCCCTCATATCATCAAATCTGGTATTCATATGCTCAAATTGTTGTTGCATAGCTTTGATCATGAAGGACACATCACTAGCTCCCTCCTAAGTTGCACCTTTGTCTTTGGATGTCATAGTATTACTTCTATACAAAATAATAAGATACCTCACAGAGCACTCCCTCACGTGTTTCACTCAAAAAAAGGTGTCACACTCTCTCGTGTTTACACTCTTTATGGCCTTTTCTTTATATGAACTTTCACTCTTGCCTTTTACCACTTGGATTTCTCCTTTCAGCTCTATAAAGAACTAAAGAAGGTAAATCAAGAGTATTGATTTTGAACAGAATAAGATAAATGGTGTAGAATTGAACAAATCAGAGAACAAGGAATCAAAAAATGGAAAAGGATATCAAGGCAAACGATTTTAATGAACTAAACTCACAAAAAGAATCAGGATAGGGGAAGTTAAATTTAGAGGACAAACTTGGGTAACAAGATAAGGAAAATGGATGGTAGAATTGGAGTTGAGCAAGAAAACTTTGTTATTATTGTGGCCAATATGACCAAATTGTTAATTTTATCAATAACTTGAATTTGATGTTTCCTTTCTTTTCTTCTTTTTCTTTTTTTTTCTTTTGCTCAACACAAAACAACAGTAGAACACTTAGATACAACAATTGGAATTGAAATTAGCATATTGAGAAGGATTGCAAACAAACAGATTTGTGCATTTGAATTGTAATGCACATAATAGACAAATTGAATCGAAATAAATAAATCACAAAGTAGAAAACTAAAGAGTGAGTGGATTCAACCTGATTTAGAGCCAAGCTCTTATACCAACTGATGTGGAAAACCCCAAAAAGACGTGGCTTAGGGACCCAACACACACAATGAATCAAAGAGCAACCAGGAAAGCTAAATCAGAGTTTAATAACACAAACCCTAGACCCAATATTCGAAGGAACACAAACCTAGGGTATTCAAGATGGATATGGATGCCACACTCTAGAAAAAGAAGGAATTGGGAGTGATAAGTCGATTTGAATGCCACAAGAAGAAGTACCTCTTGATAAGTTCTTTAGTTCTTAAAAGAACCGAGGGAGAAAAACCCTTGCTTTCTATTTCACTCAAAGTTGTCTGATTTCCAAAGCTTACAAGGGGTGCCTATTCATAGGCTTAGATAGCAATCCTAAAGGGGTAAAATTCCTATTTAGGAGAAATCCCTATTTTGGAGGAATTTCGGACTAATTCCAGCACATACAATGAACTCTTATTTAGGAGTGAATGCTATCACTTAGTTTGACCCATTAAGTAGTCCAATTATATTAATTAGGCTTGGGCTCTCTTTAAAACTTGAATTCGCACCATTTGAAGTCTAGTTGGCCTGAATGTCCAGAATCAGCCCATTTAGTGCTTCTTTAATCTTTCTGGCCCTAGCTCGTGTTATTGGGCCTTCTGGAATGTGCAATGGACCTCTTGCATCATTTGAATCTTTAGCTCGTGTTATTGGGCCTTATGGAATGTGCAATGGACCTCTTGTATCAATCGAAGCTCTAGCTTGTGTTATTGAGCCTTCTTGAATGTGTGATGGACTTTTTGCATCCTTTGAAGCCTTCCACCCATCATCTCCATGGTTCTCATCAGAACTTGTCCAACTGTAGTTTGCCTCCGCCGATGATGTGCCCTTGTAACACAAGCGGTCTTTGGCTCATCTCCTTCTGCAATCCTCACTTCGTAATATCCCGATCTCAAATCCAACTTTGTGAACCACCGCACTTCACCTAGCTGATTCAACAAATCAGCTATTAATGGAATGGGATATTTGTTCTTCACGGTTATTTTGTTGAGCACCTGATAGTCGACGCACAACCGAAGTGACCCATCGTGCTTCTTTTGGAAAAGCACGGGTGCACCATATGGAGCCTTTGACGGTTGAATGTAGCCTGCATCCAATAGCTCCTTTGCCATTCGGTAAGACACCGTAGCAGGTGGTCTTGCACCAGGGACCAATTCTATCTTGTGGTCCACCTCACGTTTAGGTGGGAGCTTATTAGGCAATTCGGGAGGCATCATGTCCTTAAACTCCTCCAGGACATGAGAGACTTCCTTAGGTAGGACATTTGATGAGGAAGTATCCTTTCCATCCTTCAGGGATATAAGAAAGGTGGGTTGCGACTTCTTTACACCTTTCAAAAGTTGCATGACTGAAATTTGCCTAGATTGAAGGTTGCTCTCCTTAGCCAAAGGCACCATGCATGTATTGCCTTCCTCTAAGATGCACATTGTGTTGGCAAAAGGAATAGGCACGACCTTAACGTGGTCCATAAACTCTATACCAAGCATAATTGGATAATCATCCATTGGTACAATAAAAAAGTCTACAAGGCCACACCATTCACCCATACGTACCCTCTATACCATAAGCAATGCCAAAGATCGACTTTGGCTCCGAATTTACTGCCTTAAGCCATCCTTGCTCCTTGTTGTATTTGATGCCCAACCGCCTTGCTTCTTCTTCTTGAAGGAAGTTATTGGAAGCTTCGGTATCCACTAAGGCTTTAACCACTTGGTTACATACCTTTGTTTCCACGTATAATCATCCTCTCTTCTCAGTTTTAGGCACTTCGACCTTGGCTTTGATGGCATTGAGGATTTGTAAGGATCCCATCCTCGTCTCTTCACGTTGCTACTATTTCTCTCTTTCTTCAACTAGGGCAGAAAGCTTGGCTTTCTTCTGGCAATCCCTAGCCTTGTGCAGCCCGTTGCAAAAGTAACATTTGAGAGGGGGCATGTCACTGCTTTGACCCTCCTTGGTGTTCCTCCCTTCCTTAGGCCTGTTAAACTTGTGAAAACATCCTTTGTTCAAGGAACTCTCTTCCCCACTCTTTCCCTTGCCACCCTTGTCCTTATGGGACTTGGACTTTTCGGACTTCCTGAACTCTATTAGTGATTCGGCAATGGAAATAGCGGTGGCAAGATCTTGAACATCGTGTCTTTGGATCTCCATCTTTGCCCAGTTTTGTAAGCCATCTTTGAATGTGAAGAATGCCTTCTTGTCAGGATAACCAGGAATTTCCAGCAACACTTTTGAGAATTCCTTCACGTACTCTCGTGTACTTCCCTTTTGTTGAAGACGCCTTAGCTTCACTCTTGCCTCTTCCTCGGCATTCTCCAGATAGAATTGCTGCTTGAGTTCTTTCTTGAACTTGTCCCACGTGTTAATGATGCAGGTACCCTTTTCAATATCACTATACCTCCTTCTCCACCGTACCATTGCAGTATCCATGAGGTATAAGGCAGCATTATCAATCTTCTTGGCATCCTCCGTGACACCAAGTGCCATAAAGTATTGTTCCAAGCTCCATAGAAAATTATCAACCTCCTTCGCATTCCTGGACCCATTATATGCCTTGGGTCTTGGGACATCCACTTTTGAAGAAGCTGCAACTACTGTTAGCAAGGCGATGCTCCCACTTTGAGCAATTTCCTTTTTGCAAAGGACTAGCTCCTCTTTGGTCTCCTTCAACTCATTAGAGACTCTTTCGAGCTCTTCCTTCAACGTCCTAACCTCACAATGCAGGGCCTCTTCCAAGGTCTTCACTTGGCCTAGACACCTTGATAGGGCCTGGTTTAAGGCACCTTGCAACTCCTCACAAAGCTTTTCACTCTCTTTCTCGAGCTCATCGATGCGTTGGTCTACTACCTCAAACTTCTCCTGCCCATCAGCCATAGCAAGCTCCACCTTTGCGAGCCTTGCATTGGTGTCTTCCAAGACATCCCTTGACCTTGATCTCCCTCCTTTTGGTTGCTTCTTAGCTTCCTTAACCATGTGGGTAGTCTCACTATGTGGACTAGCCATCCTTAACAACAGAGTGTGCTTGCTACTTGTAGAAACGTGGCTCTGATACCACTTGTCATGGACTTGGCTTCGTTCACCCAACGACCTGTGTGGCACTAGCAATTCAATTGACTCAAATGCTAGTTCAGCCTTCTCCGAGAGCTAGAATGCTACTAGCAAAAGATAGAAAGATGCACACAAAGTAGACAAGAGATATGGAGAGCTTGGAGAATACTATATTACTTTAAGAAGGTAAATACACTCTTGCTTCTGATTGTCTACAAATGAAGTCCCTAAGGCTATATATAGTCATCCATCTCCTCAACGGAGGGCTAGGATCTATTTAATCTAACGGTCACTATCCTCCTCCTAGAGTATTCTAGCTAACTCTACATTCTATAAGAAGATAAGAGAGTTATCTACAAGATTCTAGAGGCTTTCACCTTATCTACAAGATTTTAGAGGCTTCCACCTTATCTACAAGATTTTAGAGGCTTCCACCAAGTTCTAGAATTTGGAGTGGTGGCTAGAATAAGCCTCTTTAAATAGGTCAATTTTGGGCAGAATTACGCAGCGCGTGACAACAAGTAATGGATGACGGCAGTCATCTCCTTGTCTTGGATGGTGTACCACCTCTCCGTGTCATTAAGTTTGCGACTTTTGTAGGCAATGGGATGCCTATCTTGCATTAGGACTCCCTCGATGGCGTAGTCGGATGCATCAGTGTGGACTTTGAAAGGTTTTTCGTAGTCCGATAGCACCATAACAGGTTCTTCGGAGATTGCTTGATTCAATCTCTCAAAGGAAGCTTGGCATTCACTCATCCAATGCCAAGTGTAGTTCTTTTTCAGCAGGTCGGTTAGGGGTGCTGCTACAACACAGTATCCCTTGATGAATCGACGGTAGTAGTTGACAAGCCCTAGGAAGGATCGCAGTTCCAAGACCTTGGTTAGAGGCTCCCATTGTTGGATAGCTCGCACCTTTGCTGGATCCATCATTAGTCTGCCATCCTTTATTCGGTGACCAAGGAAGTCCACCTCTTGCTTGGTGAATGAGCACTTCTCCTTCTTGACGAACAACTCATTTTTCCACAGAACTTGGAAGACTTGCTTGAGGTGCTCAACATGCTCTTCAAGTGTGTTGCTGTACACTACGATGTCATCCAAATAAACTACCACAAATTTGTCAAGGAATGGATGCAGTACCTTATTCATGAGTGTGCAGAAGGTGGCTGGTGCGTTGGTGAGGCCAAAGGGCATTACTAGGAACTCGAACGCTTCATAGTGTGTTACACTGGTTGTCTTTGGCTCGTCACCTTGTGCAATTTGGACCTAGTAGTATCCTGATCGCAAATCCAACTTGGTGAAGTACCTTGCCTTCCCGAGTTAGTCGAAGAGATTAGCTATCAAGGGTATTGGATACTTGTTCTTGATAGTGACCTTGTTCAAGGCTCGGTAGTCGATACATATGTGTAGCGATCCGTCCTTCTTCTTTTGGAAGAGGACTGGGGCACCAAAAGGGGCTTTTGATGGTTGAATGTAACCCAAATCAATCAAATCGTGGAGCTGCTTCCTCAATTCAGCGAGTTCCGGGGGTGCCATGCGATAAGGGGCTATGGCAAGAGGTTTGGCACCGAGTTCCAACTTAATGTGGTGATCCACATCTTGCTTTGGTGAAAGCTTATTCAGTAGCTCGGAAGGCATGACATCCTTGAACTTGGCAAGGATTGCCTGGATGGGTTACGACAGTGCGGGAGTAGGTGCTGCTACATCTTCCCCATTGCTTAGCTCCCTTATGGTAGCCACGTAGCCTAGACCTGACTTGAAACCCTGCTTAAATTTCAAGGTAGAAATCATTGATGGTTAAGACTTCTCCTTGCGCTTCAAGGGAACTACTCGGATCTTGCGGGCATCGACGACCGCAAGAGAACTTGAGGCAGGAACAGGGAAAGCCAATGCTTTGCAGAAAAATGCAAGACCTAACACCACCTTAAAGTCATCCATGAGAATAACGGTAAAGTCCAACTTACCAGTTCATTCGCCAATTTGGACAACTACTCCATGTGCTATGCCTTAGACAGGCTTTGCTTCTGAGTTTACTGCTTTGATGGTGTCATTTCCCTTCGTCAGTTTGAGGTCTAGACGTTTGACCTCTTGCACATCCATGAAGTTGTGCGTTGCCTCTGTATCTAGCATCGCACAGGCTGCTTTGCCCTCGATGGCAATGTCAGCGTACAACAGTCCCTTCTCCGTAGAGATTGTTGGGGAGGCATGTTTTGAGAGATTACCCAATTGTTGGATATATCCCATGTCAGCTTGGGGCTCTTTGTCGGCCTTTTTTGGGCCAAGTGCCACCATTATAGCATTCATTACTTTACATTTGGGGCAGTCTCTCACCCAGTGTGGTCTGTCACAAATGAAATAGAGACTAGGGGGATTACCTAAGTTGCGCTTACCTGCAAAATTCTTCTCATGCTTGGGACGACCATTTGAGGGTCTCTGCTGTCCACCCTCATTGTGGCCAGAATCTTGCTTCTTCTGCCCGGTTTTCTCTCCCCTACTTTTGGTAGAGCTTGGCTTCTTGCTCTTCGAGTGGGCAGAATAGTCGACGAAGGTCTTAGCAGCGGCAATGGTAGCATCTAGGGTCTGCACATCACGCCTCTCTAGCTCGACTCTCGCCCAATCTTTCAAGCTGTCTTTAAAGTAGAAGAGAAGCTCCCTGTCGGACATCTCAATTTCAAGTATAAGGGTAGTAAATTCCTTAATGTAGTCAAAAATACTACTTGTCTGGCATAGGCGACGCAACTTTCCCCTTACTTTGCTGTCTGCATTGTGAGGAACAAAGTACCTACGTACCTTAGCCTTGAATTGCTCCCAAGAATCAATGATGCACAAGCCCTTCTCTCCCTCAGAGTACTTACGTCTCCACTAGAGTTGGGCAGCATCTCTTAGGAAGATTGGGGCATTGCTTACCTTGGCAAGGTCGTCAACAACCCCCATGGCCTCGAAGTACTGCTCAAGGCTGAACAAAAAGTTCTCCATGACAGTGGCATTGCGTGTGCCGTTGTACATGGCAGGCTTTGGGACCTTCAACCCATGCACTGCTGTGGCGCTAGTAGTGGCAGCTGTACTAGTGTATGAATTGTTTCAGCGTAGAGAATCCATCTCCCTACGGAGGTCGTGAATCTCTCCTTCAACAAACTCGCGTAGGTTGGACAGATCTTGATTAAGGGAGCGTAGTTCTCCCTCAAATGAACGGCCAAACTTTTTGATCATGACTTTGGCAGCTTGCGTGATCTCTGCATTCTCATGGATCAAGTTATTGACTTAATCGCTGAGGTCGCCCACAACGGAGCTTATATTGATGACGCTCTGCTCTAAGCCAGCAACACGAGTGTCCATGGTTTCCCTTGCTGGAGCCTTGGACTTGCTATGCTTGTAGCAAGTCAAGGGCATGCTGCTCCTCACGCCCATGAGCTTGTTGCCCCGCTTGTTGCTCCTCCATAGTGGTTACAACAAATCCTTCTTCGCTTGCCATGCTTGTTATCTCAACAAACAACAAACAAATAGGTTGCACCTAAGGTTTGAACTATTGCTCTAATACCACCTGTCACGGAGTTAGGCTTTGAGTGTGCTAACCCGTGCGGCATTGAAGATGAGCTAAGTAAGCCTTGGAGAGTTTGAGAGAATCAGTGGAAGCCATGTGAGAGGCAAGTAAGGACTTGGAATTGCTGGAGGAAGAGAGAGCACAAGAGAGCTTTGCAAGTGAACTTGTATTGAGCATTCAAAGGTGTGTTTACAAATGAGAGGAATAGCCTATTTATAGTTGCTCCACCTCCTCAATGTGTGGCTACAAATGACTATCTAGAATATTTACAAAGAATGTTCTAGAGAGAGCATTAAAGAGGGTCCTTTCAATAAGGTTCTAAGTTAATGTCATAGGCATGCATAAACAATTTTCCCTAAATAAGAAACCCTTGTGCCTATAAAACTTCTCAAAGGATGACTTCTTACATGCTCTATAAACATTAGCAAAGTCTGGATCATTCACATATAAATCTTTAATATGTTTAAATCCTAATAAGTTTGCAGTAAGTGCAGATATAAGGGCATACCTGTGAGATAATGCATCAGTTACCACATTTTCCTTACCTTGTTTATATTTGATGTTGTAGGGAAAGGTCTCAATGAATTCAATCCACTTGGCATGTTTTTTGTTCAACTTTCCTTGTCCCTTCAAGTGCTTCAATGATTCATGGTCAGTATGGATGACAAACTCCTTGGGCCAAAGGTAATGTTGCCATGTCTCCAAAACCCGTACCAATGCATACATCTCTTTATCATAAGTAGGATCATTAAGGCTTGCTTCGTTTAGCTTTTCATTGAAGTAAGCAATTAGGGGCCTTTCCTACATCAAAATAGCTCCAATGTCGATACTTGAAGCATCACACTCAATCTCAAAAGCTTTTGCAAAGTTAGGTAAAGTAAGTAGGGGTGCAGAACTTAATTTTTCCTTGATGCAATTAAAAGCCTTGTCTTGGTCACTACCCCACCTAAAACTCGTGTTCTTTTCGATAAGCTCAGTGAATGGTGTGGCAATGGTGCTAAAGTCCCTAACAAAGTATCTATAGAAACTAGTTAGACCATGAAAGCTACACACATCATTAATTGACTTAGGTGTAGGCCAATCACGAATTGCCTTAACTTTTTCCTTGTCAACCTCAACACCATTAGAACTCACAATATAGCTAAGAAATGTGATCTGATTAGTACAAAATGAACATTTCTTTAAGTTAGCATACAATTTCTCATAATGTAAAACACTTACAATAGAACGTAAATGATCGAGATGCTCTTCTAAGGTTTTACTATAGACCAAAATATCATCAAAATACACAACCACAAATTTACCAATGAATGGACACAAAACATGATTCATTAGTCGCATAAAAGAGCTTGGTGCATTAGTGAGACCAAATGGCATAACAAGCCTTTCATACAAGCCGTACTTAGTTTTAAAAGTTGTTTTCTACTCATCTCCCTCTCTCATCCTAATCTGATGATATCCACTTTTCAAATAAATCTTAGAAAAGACACATGAACCATGCAATTCATCCAACATGTCATCTAATCTAAGTATGGGTGACGATACTTTACAGAGATTTTGTTGATTGCTCGACAATCAACACACATCCTCCAAGTCCCATCTTTCTTGGGTACAAGTAGGACAACAATAGCACATGGACTCATGCTTTCCCTCACATATCCTTTGGAAATAAGCTCTTCAACTTGCCTTTGAAACTCCTTTGTCTCCTCAGGATTACTCGTATATGCTGGCCGGTTAAGGATGGATGCACCTGGGATGAAATCAATTTGATGCTCAATTCTTCTATTAGGTGGCAATCCACTTGGAACATCGTCAGGGAATACATCTTCAAATTCCTGCAATAGAGCAACAACAACACTAGGAAAAGATGGCTCAAACTTGTTAGTGTTAAAATAAACCTCCTTGTACAGAAGTACGATCATAGGTTGTTTGGCATAGAATGCTCTTTTGACATCACTCTCTTTTGTATAGAAACTTTCTCTTTTCTTCTCTTTCTCTTGTGTCATCACGTTTTCTCCTCTATTTTCTCTTTTATCAATCTTTTTTTTCTGTTCACTCTTATTTTTAATCCTTAATTGATCCTCATAAGCTTGTTGAGGTGATAATGGTACAAGAGTGACATGTTTTTCATTCATTAGAAAGGAATATCGATTCTTGAAGCCATCATGCATAACTCACCTACCAAATTGCCATGGTCTTCCTAATAGAATATGACCCACATGTATAGGTACAACATCACATAAAACTTCATCACGGTACCTTCTATTAGAAAATGATATGAGCACTTGCTTATTTACCTTGACTTCACCACTCTCATTCAACCATTGAAGCTTATATGGCCTAGGATGCTTCATAGTAGGTAAATCCAACTTCTTAACTATAGTTGTGCTAGCAACATTAGTGCAACTCCCGCCATCAATAATCATACTACATACCTTATCTTTGATGAGACACCTCGTCTAAAAGATGTTATCTTGTTACAGGTCATTTTTTTCCTTTACTTGCACATTCAATGCTCGCCTTATAATGAGAGCTACTCCATTAACTGGATACTCCTCTCCATCACTTTCACCCTCTGATGATGGCAGAGAATTATCATTTAATTCACTTTCAGTTTCAACATTACCATTACTTCTCAAGATCATTGCACGCTTATTTGGACATTAAGATGCAATGTGACTCCCACCCAAACACTTAAAACATTTAACATCTCTATTTCTACTGGGTTGGGGGTCAGAATTACTTGCCTATTTTCTTTATGCTTTTCCCTCATTCCCTTTGCTGAGTGATGAGAATTGTAGAGATGATGGGTGGAAGGTTTCAACGGATGCAGTAGGTCTATTGCATGTTCTAAAAGGCCAATAACACGAGTTAGAGTTTCAATGGATGCAAGAGGTCCATTGCACATTCCAAAAGACCTAATAACATGAGCTAGAACTTCAATTGATGCAAGAGGTCCATTGCACATTCTAAGAAGTCTAATAACACGGGTTAGAGATAGAAAGATGAAAGAAGAACTAAATGAGCTGATTAAGAACATTCAGGCCAACCAAATTTTAACTGGTGCAAATTCAAACTTAAAAGAGAATCCAAACTTTATTAATATCATTGAAGTACTTGAAGAGTTAGGATTAAATAATAGCAGTCACTCCAAATTAAGAATTTATTTTCTAGATAAGAACTTGTCCCTAGATAGGAATTCCTCGTAAATAAGGAATTGTCCCAAATAGGAATTTGTACCTCTTTAGGATTGCTATCTTAACCTATAAATAAGCACCCCTTGTACACATCAGACAATTCATCAGACAACTTTGAGTGAAATAGAAAGCAAGGGTTTGTCTCCCTTGGTTCCTTTGAGAACTAACAAACTTATCAATAGGTATTTCTTTTTGTGGCGTTCCAATTGACTTATTACTCCTAATTTCTTTCTTTTCTGGAGCATGGCATCCATATCCTTCTTAAATACCCTATGTGTTCCTTCAAATGTTGGGTCTAGGGTTTGTGTTATTAAACTCTAATTTAGCTTTCCTGATTGTTCTTTGATTCTTTGTGTGCCTTAGGTCTCTAAGGCATGTCTTTTTGGGGTTTTCCGCATCAGATGGTATCGGAGTCTGACTCTAAATTAGGTTGAAGCCACCTACTCTTCAATTTTCTACCTTGTGATTTATTTATTTTTAGCTAGTTTGTCTATTAAGTTCATTACCATTCAAATGCATTAATCTGTTTGTTTGCAATCCTTCTTTTTGCTTGTTTGTTTAAAATCAGAACTATAAAAAATGTGCTAATTCTAATTCTAATTGCTATGTCTAAGTATTTTACTATTGTTTTGTGTTGAGCAAAAGAAAAAAAATAAAAAAAAATCAACAAAAAAAGGGAGAAAAAAAAGGAAGAAGACATCAAATTCAAATTATTGATAAAATTAACAGTTTGGTCATATTAGCCACAATAATAACAAAGTTTTATTACTCCAATTCAACCATCCATTTTCT
Organism: Bruguiera gymnorhiza; assembly: GCA_020883675.1. Taxonomy (NCBI): domain Eukaryota; kingdom Viridiplantae; phylum Streptophyta; class Magnoliopsida; order Malpighiales; family Rhizophoraceae; genus Bruguiera; species Bruguiera gymnorhiza. The sequence goes on along the minus strand of JAIRCJ010000286.1, from coordinate 8,850 downwards.
TGTTTTGTTATCTAAGTTTGTCCTCTAGATTTAATTACCATTTTCCTTATTTTTGTGAGTTTAGTTAATTTAATTCATTTGCCTTGATATCCATTTTTGTTTTTGATTCCTTGTTCTCTAATTTGTTCAATTCTACGCCATTTATCTTATTCTGTTCAAAAGCAATACTCTTGATTTACATTGTTTAGTTCTTTATAGAGATGAAAGGGGAAATCCGAGTGGTAAAAGGTTAGAGTGAAAGTTCATATAAAGAAAAAGCTATAAAGAGTGTGACACCTTCTTTTGAGTGATACACGCGAGGGAGCGTTCTGTGAGGTATCTTATTATTTTGTGTAGAAGTAATATTATGACGTCCAAAGACAAAGGTGCAGCACAAGAGGGAGCTAGTGATGTGTCCTTCATGATCAAAGCTATGCAACAATAATTTAAGCACATGAATACCAGATTTGATGATATGAGAGAGCGGATTGAGGAGCAAGTCAATACAATAATAGAGTTGTAGAGGAGGCATGGGGAATATGAGGCAGTGATGTGTCCTTCATGATTAAAGTTATGCAACAACAATTTAAGCACATGAATACCAGATTTGATGATATGAGAGAGCAGATAGAGGAGCAAGACAATACAATAGTAGAGTTGTAGAGGAGGCATAAGGAATATGAGGCTCTTGAGGCAAGAAGGCAATTAAGACATGCTTATGACTATGAAGATGATGATTCTATGTCATCATCAAAGGGTGAAAGTGATGGAGAGAAGTATCCGGTTAATGGAGTAGCTCTTATAACAAGGCGAGCATTTAATGTGCAAGTGAAGGAAGAAAATGAGATGGAACGAGGTAATATCTTTCAGACAAGGTATCTCATCAAAGATAAGGTATGTAGTATGATTATTGATGGTGGGAGTTGCACTAATGTTGTTAGCACAACTACGGTTGATAAGCTTAATTTACCTACTATGAAGCATCCTAAGTCATATAAGTTTCAATGGATGAATGAGAGTGGTAAAGTCAAGGTAAATAAGCAGGTGCTCGTGTCATTTTCTATCAGAAGGTACCCAAATGAAATTTGATGTGATGTTGTACCTATACAAGCAGGTCATATTTTATTAGGAAGGCCATGACAGTTTGATAGGCGAGTTATGCATGATGGATTCAAGAATCGATATTTCTTTGTAATGAATGAAAAATTCGTTACTCTTGTACCATTATCACCTCAACAAGCTTATGAAGATCAATTAAGGATTAAAAATGAGAGTGAATAGAAAAGAGAGATTGAAAAAAGAGAAAAGAGAGGAGGAGAAAGTGTGAGAACACCAGAGAAAGAGAAGAAAACAGAAAGTTTCTTTGCAAAAGAAAGTGATGTCAAAAGAGCAATTTTTGCCAAATAACCTATGATCATACTTTTGTTCAAAAAGGCTAATTTTAACACTAACAAGTTTGAGCCATTCTTGCCTAATGTTGTTATTACTCTATTGTAGGAGTTTGAAAATGCATTTCCTGACAATGACCAAAGTGGATTGCCACCCAAGAGAGGAATTAAGCATCAAATTGATTTCATCCCTAGTACATCCATCGCAAACCAACCAACATATAAGTGTAATCCTGAGATGACAAAGGAGATTCAAAGGTAGGTTGAGTAACTTATTTCAAAAGGATATGTAAAGGAAAGCATGAGAGGAGTTTGAAGATGTATTCCCTGACAATGACCCAAGTGGATTGCCACCCAAAAGAGGAATTGAGCATCAAATTGATTTCATCCCTAGTGCATCCATCCCAAACCAACCAATATATAAGTGTAATCCTGAGTAGACAAACGAGCTTTAAAGGCAGGTTGAGTAACTTATTTCAAAAGGGTATATAAGGGAAAACATAAGTCTTTGTGCAGTTCCTATCCTACTTGTACAAGAAAAGTTGAACAAAAGACATGCCAAGTGGATCAAATTCATTTAGACCTTTCCCTACGTCATCAAGTCTAAACAAGGTGATGATTCGATGATGAATCCTTTCAAGGAAAGGGGGAATGATGAGAACTCTAGAGATGATGGGTGGAAGGCTTCAATGGATGCAGGAAGTCCGTTGCATGTTTTAAAAGGCCCAATAACATGAGCTAGAGCTACAATGGATGCAAGAGTTCCATTGCACATTCCAGAAGGCCTAATAACATGAGTTAGAGCTTTAATTGCAAGAGGTCCATTACACATTCCAGAGGCCTAATAACACAGGCTAGAGCCAAAAAGATGAAAGAAGAACTAAATGGGTTGATTAAGGACATTCAGGCCAACCAAACTTCAACTAGTGCAAATTCAAACCTAAAAGAGAGTCCAAGCCTTATTAATATCATTGAAGTACTTAAAGAGTTAAGGCTAAGTAATAGCAGTCACTTCAAATTAGGAGTTTATTTTTTGTGTAAGAATTTGTCCCTAGATAGGAATTCCCCTTAAATAAGGAATTGTCCTAAGTAGGAATTTGTGCCTCTTTAGGATTACTATCTTAGCCTATAAATAGGCACCCCTTGTAACATTAGACAATTCATTAGACAACTTTGAGTGAAATAGAAAACAAGGGTTTATCTCCCTCGATTCTTTTGAAAACTAATGAACTTATCAAGAGATATTTTTTCTTGTGGCATTCCAATTGACTTATCACTCCCAATTTCTTTATTTTCTGGAGTGTAGCGTTCATATCCTTCTTAAATACTCTAGGTTCGTGTTCCTTCGAATGTTAGGTCTAAGGTTTGTGTTATTAAACTTTGATTTAGTTTTTTTGATTGTTCTTTGATTTTTTGTGTGTGTTGGGTCCTTAAGGCACGTTTTTTTTGGGGTTTTCCACATCACTGAGTGACTGTCATGTATTTTCTTGGCCTCATGTTTGAAATAATTCACCCTTTTAACTATTGAAATGGCAAAATATATTTATATTGTTGTGTTTTTCCTCACCATGTCTCTTGAGTCAATTCAAATTGTTGCTAAACATACTGCTGCAAATAAGAAGGTAAAGCTTGCATGATAGATCATCTTATCCTTTGTAACTTTTGTGTTTTGGAACTCTTAGAGATGTCACCAATGCATTTTTAGGTCTTCTTAATGAATCTATTTACTCCTTTCATTTTTGAATTCTTTAAGGATGTGCAAGAGAAAGCTCTACCATAAGTTTTATCTTTCCTTCATTGTTTATAATGTTAGTTATTGGTCAATTGCTTATAATGTAGGATAAACAAAAATAGTAAATAACAACATGGGAATTCACTCAAAAATAAGAACAAATACAAGAATATGCCCAAAAATAAATTTAATACTTAATATAAATTTTATTGAATAAGAATAACAAGCAACCATTTTATAGAGGAATTAAATAAGAAATAATAAAATGGTAAGGAAATAAGATAATATTTATGTTAATATTAGAACATCTAGCCTAGAGGTAACAAAAGTTGAGTCAACTCAAATAATTTGACTTTTGTGATATGCATGCATTTAATTATAACTTTAAAATGCGTAATATTTTTGCTCATTATTTAAATCAGATTTTTCTTTTTTGCTCCTCAATATGTCTCTTCAACTTACAAATATAATATTTTTACTTAATATTTGAATTCAAAATTTTATTTTTCTAAATTTTATAAGGTATAATACATTATTTCTCCTAAAAAATTTGCCTTAATATTTAATTCATTTTATTTATATAAAATAAATAAGTCATTCTTGTTAAAAGTTATTCCTTATTCTTTATTAATAAAAAGAAATTTGTTATATTAGGCTAATAATAAAGAGAAAATGCTCACCAATAAAGGTGACAAAAATTGACTTAACTTAATTAACTTAATTTAATTTGTGTAAAATTTGACTTAGTTTGATTTGCATTGATTGAAAGTTGATGACCCATGACTGGAGTAGACTTGAAATTGAAATAATCTGAAACCCTAATAACTCATTTCTGAAATCACCTAAAAGCTGTATAACCCAATAATCAAAGCATCTGAAACGTATGAACTTAAGACTAGAATGAACTAAAATAACTCGACATGAAATGGACTCTAATTGTTTGTTTGTCACCTCTAATATAGTCTAATGAAAGAATTTAAATAATTAGCATAAATATAAGATACCAATGATTACTTAATGGGAACAAAGTGAATTTCACAAACTCTACATGAAAAGTGAAAGTCAAACACTGAAACTTTGAAAGAATAACAAAATCGGCATTTTCAACAATCTCTGCAACATTATTGCTCAGATTTGACTTGATAGATTTATCATCAACCAAATTAGCTTTTACATGCAAAGACATGTCTATCGTTGTCTCATGAACAATTTGATCAACTACTTCTAATGAAGTAACTTAATTTAATGGTTATAATTGTGATAAGTTCAGCACATCTTTAGCAGGACATTGAGGATCATTAGGCTGCAACTCTAAAGTTTGAGTAGACATATACTCATTAGCATAATGGGAAGACACATTGGGTTGCATAGATTCTCAATTTTTTTGTATGTCCTCCTCTAGTGTAATACCTGAATGTTTCAAGATTAAGTTCATTTTACTGTTCATCTCTGCAACCTAATCTCTATTTGTATTGCTATTTAAAACCCTAGAAACAATACATGATTGACACTATTTGCTTGTCTTTTTTTTATATGAAGTAAAACTCAACTAAACCTGAAACCTAAAGCGAACACAAATTTTTTTGACTTTTTTTTTCTAATTTTCTTTATACCAAACTGAAAATAATTTTTCTAAATTATTGAAAAAGGAAAAAGTAGTAAAGCAAACTAACATTATTCATGGTTCTGTGAACAGAAGACTTGTGACTGTTATGAGCTCTTTGATGTATTGGTGAGGCACATCATTGCCATGAACAGGTTGAATGGAGGGAGGTTGGAAACATATCCTAGGTCAATTATAGAGGAAATGGATTTTTTATTAGTAGATCTAAAACTTATAGATCTATTATTAAAAGTTAGGACAACTTTTTTGTCTTGAAATTGGTTTATTTTGGAAATTTCTGTGTTTGGTTTCAAGTTGTTTTAGTTGAGGTTTTGCTACTCCTTCAAGGATCTAATCATCAGGAAGAGTAATATTTTTATTGGATAGATCTAGAGGTAATAGTATTTGAATGGGATAGGTTAGTTTATAAGTGATGAGTTTCTCCTTTTTTGGATTACAATTTGTGTTTTGATTCAAATGCAGAAATCACTGTTTTGCAATGAATTTTGTAAGCCAACGCAATTGAAATGGAGTCCTTCAAAATATTTTAATTATGGGTTTTGATTGTAAAATTATATTTTGTAAGATATTTTTATTAGACAAGGACACATTAAGGTTTGAATAACAATTAAAACAAATAAGTCCAGAATAGACATTAGACTCTATTGAAGAAAGAAGAGAATCTTAGAAGTTTGTAAAAACAAATAAGTTCAGAATAGAGATTAGACTCTATTAAAGAAAGAAGAGAATCTTAGAAGTTTGTGAGTCTAGTATTCCTAAGAACTGCTTGAATAGAGGTGTTTAAACCTTCTTTTGTACTAGGTCAATATGAATATATTTGTAATACTTATCTTTGTAGTTTTGAGAAAGAAAATGAATAGTTTCAAAATGTTTTCCAAATTGTATATCTTTTTCCTTGATTTTAATAGTAAAATTGTTTTTGAAAATTTTATAAATTTGATTCTTTTGGACTTTTGAACTTTTCTAATTATCAATACCTCTATTAAAATCTTCAAGAGTAATCTTCTTGGTGTTGGCTATTTTTTAAAATTTAGAGTAATATGAGATCGAAGTGTTGGAATAGGAAGTAGTTCAATAAAATATTAGGTTTATATTTATGAATTGGAGTTTTACATACGCTTAGGAATTGAAGTTTTGCACAGACTTAAGAATTGAGATTTTGCCATAATAATCTTCCTACAATTCACTAGCTCTTAATGGTCACATAAAGTCCTAGCAACTTACATGACTAGTGGATCACAAATGAACAACAAGCTTTAGGCATAACACACTTGGAAGGAATAGTGATCTTGACACTATAATGCATAAGTATACTTTATACCACAATGCAAAAATGTATTTTACACTTCAATGCAAAAATATAAATTTATAAACATGCAAAATGTACCTTATGTTCCAATGCAATAAAAACAATTTAGATTAGCTCTGGTATCACTTTGTTTAATGAAATTTAAAAGTTTTATTGACATAAAACTTTGAATACAAGAGAAGGATAAGGATACAAGAGGTAAGGAGAGAATTTGTAATTTAGAGAGTTTCAAAGCCAAAAGGATGCCTCCAAATGTTGTTTGAACTTCCTTATATATCTGAGGGGCTAGTGGTTGGGTAGACGCTCAAAAACCTTCTTTTTGTAAAGGGGAATATCCTTTTGTAAAAGCTGACATTTTCTTTTGGAAAAACAACTTCCTTTTTGTAAAGAAAGAATCTTTTATTGCAAAACAACCTTTATTTTTGCAAAGATACTTTAATTTTTGTAAAAGATATTCTTTTTTTGTAAAGTTGTTTTCTCCTTTTGTAAAACTGACAAATTAAATGTTCGTCTCTTCCTTTTCCACCAAAAGTTGTTTTGTTGTTTTGTAGTAGTTGGCAATCACGAGTTCTGTCTTGAATCTGTCAACTTTATTTTTTATTGGTGTTTGCATTCTTCGATTTTGATAGTATAATGGAATAGTCTTACTCAATGTTTTGTACACTTTGTGAGGACAAGGAGTCACTACTATGGTAATTGTTGCATTATGCCAAAATATTCTTTTTTTATTTAGGCTGCTGCCAAGAGAGATACAACATGGGTTTTTTGGGCCAAAAATGTCATATTTAGGGCCTTGGTTTGAACCTAACAAAACTTTTTTGCATGACCATACTTGAAGTAATAGAGTCAACCAAATTCAAACACTTTCGTTTGGACAAACCCATAATGACCTTACTTAACCTATCATATTTTACAAATTATCCCTCCTTATGAATGGAAAATAGAACTTTCAAAATACATAACCTTCTCTATTTCCTTTAAAACTAGAAATAGTTATTCTTAAACCTTTTCATACTGAAATTACCACCAAGTTAGGTATAATACCATCCCCATTTAGGGATGTGTAGCTCACCAAAACACTTTATTTGATGAAATTTAAAGTTTAATTAATATAAAACTTTGAATACAAGAGGAGGATAGGGATAAAAGAGGTAGAGAGAGAATTGGGAATTTATAGAGTTTTAAAGCCAAAAGGATGCCTCTAAATGCTGTCTGAGCTTCCTTATATAGTTGAGAAGCTAAGGGTTAGGGTAGACACTTGAAAATCTCCTTTTTGTAAAGAGGAATCTCCTTTTGTAAAACTAACATATTCTTTTGGAAAAGTAGCTTCCTTTTTGTAAAGAGAGAATCTCTTTTTGCAAAATGGTTTAACTTTTATAAAAGATATTCTCTTTTTGTAAAGCTATTTTCTCCTTTTGTAAAGTTGATAGACAAAGTGTTTGTCTTTTCCTTTTCCATCGAAGTAGTAGTTTTACAATAACTAGCAATCATGGGCTTTTTCTTAAAACTTTCAACTTTACTTTTGTAAAAGTCTCTACTAGTCTGAATATATTCTAAATTGTTTAGGAAATCTAGTAGGTCATCGTTAAGGAGCTCTTCTTGATGATTCCTATAATATTGGACCAGTTCTCCATGTCGAGTATTGATGTTCAAATCTACTCGATACCTAGAATACCATTCCATGAAAATTTTTTGTATAGAATCTTTTACAGCCAATGTAAGTATTTGTTCTTGATACCCAATATGCCATTTGTTGGGGAGTGTTTTGGACTTTCAATTTTGGATATGTTGGACAAATAGAATTGGACAATTCCAAACACCTTGTCTTGGAAGATTAGGCTTGTAACAAGATTCTCCTTACATGAAAATTAAATGTCTTGCTAGTTTAATCCCATTAATGTATTTTGGAGGCAAATATTCTATTTGTTGAAAGACATAACGATCGTTGTTGGCCATCAGTTGTAAACCAAGGGACACTATTTTTCTACCCATTTGGTCAAATTGATCTAGATCATTGAAGAGAATGCTTAGAAGCATTACATGGTCCATGAGTAATTAGGGAGTCATTTCCATATTTTTGAATTTGTAGGATTTATAGAACTCCAAATCAATGTTGGGTTTGTAGGTTGAGAAATTCAATAAGCAAGAACATGTTAGTTTTTTTTTTGAAGGAATTTCCATACATGTTTAGAGTTGTAGCTAACAACTTAGTCCTTCTCCTGAGGGAAAATAGTTGGTTTCACAATATGTAGTAATACCTTGAAACTGCTATAAAAAGGTTGCAACTGTTACGAGGAATTTTTGGTTAGTAATGAAGGTTTTTTTCAAGTTGTTATTGTCTCTTTTGGTTAAGAAGAAAGGTTATGTTTTCATAGTTTCAAAAAGATGATAAAATGTATCAAGGAAGAAGAAGAATTGGTTGTAGCTTATTTCATTTATCTCAATAGGAGATAAATGATGGGTTTCACTCTTGGATGTGCTCATTAGCTTTGAATATTGCAAAGCTAACTCACTTTTTTTGTACTCATGTTTCACTCAGGCTCACTGGTTCAAATGTCATTGTCTCTTTGAGTGATATGAGCCGATTGATGAGGTTGTGTACATCATCAAAGTAGTTTTGTAATTTGAAGAAAAATTGTTCTCACCTTCTTGTTTCAAATGGAAACTAGAAGATGTTGATGAGGTTTTGAAAAATATCTCTAGCAATTATAAGGTTTTGAAATTTGCCCATAACTATTGGGTTTGTGTAGTAGGCATTCCAGTCAATGTTTGATGAATCGAAATGTCTACGTAAAATTTGGGTCCTACGTATTTTCTA